>VZTF01001322.1:194753-207008 GCA_013397755.1 Cnemophilus loriae
TCCCCTCCCCTCCCCTCCCCCTTGTAAGGTATTGTACATGTAGTGCCAGTGCAAATAGCAAGAGACTCAAAAGGAAAACATGCCAGTTTTTACTTTTCTTGCTGCTGGGTTTTAAATATGAACAGGCAATATATAAAACAGAAAATTAAAAGGAGAAGATACAGGAGTGTGGCTAAAGGGTTAACTTCGAATAAGAATGCCTGAACTTGGTGCTGGTTTTCCACTTAGGTGAGACAAGTCCTGCCTTCGAGCTGCTACGGATATGCAATATTTTGTGCCTGCATTTCAGTTCCCTTCCTGTAAAAGCATAATTTTTGCCTCTGGGGCTTGATGAAATAGGCATGTTGAATTGTGAAGTACCAAATGTTGGAGGAAGGGAACATAGTGGGAGGTGAGGAAGGTGCATTTAGGCTCTCCAAGGTCACTTTGGGAACTTTATTACATAAACAATCAATGCAAAGTTATGGAAGCACAGGATGTGGAGCAAAACCACTGAAAAATAAAAAACATACATGAGAGAAAAGTGCATGTGAAAAGCATTTCCAAGATGCTGTTAGTGAATGAGCATAAAAGAAAATGTCTTTCAGCTGAGCATAGAAAAGTGGAAGTAGCAGAGTCAACTACTCCAAGCCTGCAAAAGCAATTTGATATCCAAGAATCCAGATGAAATTTTGTGCCCCTTGGAGTCAGAGCTGGCCATAGGAGGTTTGTGTAAGTAGGATTTCTCTCCCTACTCTACAAGTCTGTTATATGTTACTCGAGACCTACATTCTTTCAAAAAAAAGGTCATTTCATAACAGACATATGCTAAATTCTAGATTAATTACATCCTAACTTTATAACGTAAGCTGGTAAATGTGCCCCAGGCCAGGAGGACAAGGTAATTATTCCATACTTGAGGAACTTACCTATGTGGCTGTTTTGGCTTTGATCCTGCAAGCTCTTTATGTCATACCTAATCTGAAGCAGATGGGCTTTTCTGTTGAAGTCATTGCTTGCTGACCTGAAGTTTTCCACCGAACCAAGCTAGCATCAGATGAAACATTTGACATGAAGTCAAAAGAGTAATCGATAGAATTATGCTAACTGAAAAGTTGTTTCTGGTCATGTTAGAATCATAGAAGATTTTGGGTTGGAAGAGACCTTTAAAGGTCAACGCCCCTGCAGTGAGCAGGGACATTTTCCTCTAGAACAGGTTGCACAGAGCCCTGTCCAACCTGACTGTGAATGTTTCCAGAGATGGGGCATCTACCAACTCTCTGGACAACCTTTTTCAGTGAGCTGGACACAGTGCTCTAGGTGAAGCCCCGGCAGAGGTGAGGGGTAGAGTCATCTCCCCTAACCAGTGAAATAGTTTTTGTTTAACATTTACTGGAGAGAAGAAAAAAAAAAATCTTAAAATATTTCCTTAGTTTTTGCCTCATTAATTCTCACTATAATTTTTTTCCCAGCAAATATTCATCTGAAAACATTTGGAAAATAGTGGTAGAAGGAAGACTATTAGGTCACAGTACCTCAAGTACCCTCAAGTAAACTATGAAGTTGGTAGATGATGTTTGAACTCTGAGAAAGGTGTTTTCTTTTTAGTTTGTTTGGTTTTTTGTTTGGGTTTTGCTTGGGCTTTTTTGCACTTTGTTTTGTTTGTTTGTTTTGTTTTTGTTTTGTTTTGTTGCCAGTGGTGAATCTGTAGAGCTGGCAGCAAAGGCCACGAGGTAATAGCCTCTCAGTTCTAAGAGGAAGGTGGGAGGAGAATCTGCATCATAGGAGCACTCTTGGAAACTTGAAGCTGAGGCGAAAACTTGAAGTAGAAAAATATGTTAATTAAAACACTATATGGGGCCAAAACAGAAGTCCAAGGGCCCAACAGAGCACATCCATGATAAGCATTCAGGACAAACATCTTTGACACTGGAAGTTCTCCTTGGCTGATTCCCTTTATTACTATAATCCAAGCAAATGTTAATGTATATACTGAAAAGACAAGAAGATTCCCCAGAAGTATTCCTGTACGAACATTATTAACCAATCTCTTAATGTATTCTGTTCTTTTTTGGCTAAAGAGTAAAGTGATAAATAAATGTCTTGAGAGTCAATAAATCTGTTCAGTATGTACTTATTTGAAGCTCATGATTAAGTAAACCTTAGTAATTTGGTACTCAATATGTTGCGGATTTTCTTCTTGAAACAATCGAACTCTTCTAATTTTCTTAGGGAATTATATTGCTAGCAAAGTCATTAGTGTTTGCACATCAGTTTTGAGCCAAACTGCAAATATCCCCGATTGCAGAGGGGTAAGTTTCTAAACTACATCATTACAGAACAACTGTATTGAGAATAAGATTTTTTTTTTTTAATCCAAAGTGCTTGGGGAGTTTACCCCTGAGTATTCAAATTAATCATTAATCACAAAAGCAATTTGTTGAGCATTTGAAAATCGTTACCAGTTTAAAAGACTTAGTTTCTATTTCAAAGCTTTCAGTGGGCAAAAAAGCTGCAGCTATCGCTAGAGAATATCCAATCTACACAGCAATTTAAACACTGTGTCTACAACAGACATATGTGGTTTAATTTTCACAGTTATTTGTAATCTATTATATATTTATTCACAGCAGGGAAAAATAACCTTCAGTAAAACAAGTATGTTTGATATGTTGAACCTGGCACTCTCAAAGCCAGTCTGCAGAGTTCCTCATGGGACAAATTGGTGGGAAGCATCTTGCCATGCAGAAGTCCAACAGCAGCTTCAAACTGAGTTTACGTACACTTTCATAGAAGATTTGTGGTGAAAAATAAGTGACATTGGGGGTAGGACAAAGGATACAGTAATATTCAAGAGGTTGTTTCTCTCTTATATGACAATTATAGTATCAGTTTGGTCCAGTGTAACTTTACAAGAGCATTTCAATTTGATATTTAATAATCCTGCCCTCAGAAAACAGGCAGTTCGGAAATCTACCATTCTGGTGCAGATGTGTAAGTCCTGGGCACATTGCTTTTTGGAAAATCCTTCACTAATCCTTGCTTTAGGATTTAGCATTACTACAGAGGCACGTAGCTGCAGAGATCCAGATAGTGAGGAGAAATATTTGAATTTCCGTACCTTTTAGTCTTTAAAAAATGCCTGTATATGGAGATATTGTTTTACTAAACTATATAGGTTTTATTATTTGTGTACAAGAATTATTTGCACTTGTTCTATAAAAATGGGCATGTATTTCAAAACTAAATGAAAGCAATTAGTCATGTAAAACATGGTACCAGTTTGAAAACAAACCAGTGGGAGACTGCAAGTCAGAACTACAATTTAAAGAGAACATTGAAATAAAGGCAGAAAACACTGGCTTCAACTGACAGAGTCAGGATACAACCTGACACCTTGTTGGTCAGGGTGGCAGTAGCAGTCCGATTAAATGGTGGCTACAGTCCTGTTGGAGTGATAGATGTGGTTCTGTTGAAGCAGTGGTCCTGTAGAAGGGTCTGGTCTTCCTCTGAAGGCCCAGTGGTGGTTATATAGCTCTTGTCCTCTGGGAATCCAGTAGGTAAAGTCTGCCCACGGTGTTCCAAACCTCAGATTATATCCAGGTAGGAATGCTTGGTCCTCCATCTGGGCGGAGCAGTTAATAATGGAATGATGTAGTTTTACAAGTCATGCAGTGAGACTTTGATGGCCCATTAGTAGAAGATAGTCCCCAGAGGGAGTTATCAGGGAAGAGTCATGGAAGAGATAAAGAACACTGCCCCACCTGTTTTTAACAGCTTATGAAGATGGTGATAGAATACATACTTTTGGTTACATCTTACATTGTAACCTAACACAACACCCACCTATTTTCTCTTGTCTATAGCAAACTCCCTCCTTCCTAGGCAATAAAAGGCATTTCATGTTCAAAGAAATATACATATTCTGTACTCTGTTCTGCATGGAATTTTTGCGAAGGTAATTTACTATTTCACACATGATATTTTTACATTGGATCACATATATATTACATTTATATTTCAGGTGATATCTGCTTTGTGGGGGCAGATAACTATAAGTGTGAGTTGGAGACTGGAGCGAAAAGAATGTTCTAGCCTTACCGGAAAATATCTTGGTTTATTTTAAATTAAGGTCCACTAAGCTGGAGTTTGGGACAGTCAGTAAAAAGAATATATGGATGCATCTTCATTTCTGAAATCCTTGTGCAGATCAGAAAATCTTGTAAGTAAAAGATCAGGTAGAATGTGTGTTCTACTTGTAAAAACGTAATTATTGTGATTCAAATACTCCATATATTTGCCTTACCAGATTTAGACTGAGTTTACTTTTAAGTGGATGTGAAATTTAATAGGCAAATGTACGGCATAAAGCTGTTTGCTGTGCAAGAGTAGTAAGTGGTTAATGCAAGGCCATGCTCTGATTGTAATTAACTAGTCACAGATATAATATTTATTCCATTTTATGGTAATTCTCACCGTAGAAAAATTTCTCTACTGGTGTATTGATACAACCTGTAGTTATCTACTTTAAGCAAACAGCTGGAGGTACCCCATGGGAATCGCCAACTAAGTCCCAATTATCCCATCAGAGCTGGGGTGGAAAAAAGGAGTAGACCGGACTTTTTGGACTCTCAGTCACAAATACTGTCGTAGAGGTGCAGACGCATTCCTGTCTCTGTGCTGATCCCTAGCTGCTTATCTTTCACATGCTGGCAGAGGGCTGATCAAAACCTTTTAATTGTGTGACTCCAACAAAGTCTGTTCTTTGTCTACTGAGCTGCAGAATAGCTTGAACCCTCCACTGTTTGAAAAATGTAGAAAAAATAATTGGAAACTAATGTGTCTCCATGAATTAAAAGCTCCAGCTTAGGGGAAAGAAAAACCAAAAACAATGACGCAAAAATTAGTTCCTTCCTTCTTTTGTCAACTTACACAAAACATTTAGGTGAAAGATAGATTTCACTAACATAGCTGGAAATGTTCTGTTTTCTACCCTATCTTCTACATAGGCGGGAAAAGCTCAGAGCTGTTTCAGATGGTGTCTATAGGATTTGTAGATCAGAAGCTTTTATGGAAATAATGAAGATATTATATAATGTTATGGACAAAATATAGATGATCCTAAAAATTTGGTATCACCTTGCTCTGCTGGAAGCCCTTTTATTTCCCCTTCTAATTTCTTTGTGAAAAGTCCACCGGAGAAGAGAATTGTCTGCTTGGAAACAGTGATTAAAAGTGTAGGAAATGTTTAAACATCTCCCTCTGAATACAAACCTGACTGAAGTAAATATGAAAATGTCTATTAATATCACCATGCATAAGGCTGTGGTCTTTGTACAAAAGCCTGTGATTGCACAATCTATGCCTGAGTTCCACAGTGTGATTTTTAAAATATGCCTTTAAAATGTACTGCATGATATATTGACAGCAAAGGGCAGAGTTGAACCATAGCAACAGGATACTCCAGTGGCTTGTAAGATGCAATAACACCCAGCTAATTATTAAATAAAATTACTATCAGGTCCAAAGTGCCTTCATCCAACCTCACTGCTCTATGAAAAGAAGATAAAATATTGAGCTGAGAAATTTTGTTAAATACTAATGTGCCACAAAGTAAAATGTCGCTTCCAAGGCCAAGAGGATGTCAAGCCCTGGAAATATGAGTAATCATAGGAGACAGGAACATCTCCAAAACTCTTCAGCATTTATAGTTTTCCAGAACCTGCTGATTTCCAAAGCTTAAGCCAAATTATCAGCGTGAAGAAAAAGTCAGTAGATGCTGACAGGCAAAAAATGTGGTTAGTGAAGAAAAAAACCCCAGTATTCAGGAGCATAAAGCATTTGCTCAGCAATTTAAACAATAGTTTCAGACTATTATAGTTTTTTGTTTGGGTTGGTGATAAATTGAGGAAATCTTCGGTTTAGTGTTTACTATGTTTAGCGACATGAGTAAAGAAAGTCAGTAGATAGTTAGCTAAGAGCCTCAGCACAAGTCAAGTTATGAAATTGGGATTAACTAGAGTAAGAAGGAATCTGCAAGACTCAAAGGTCAAACATGCGAGGGGAATTTTACTGTGGCATATTATTTTGGCAATTATACTGTGGTTGTGCCTAGACCGTATAATGCTCTAATGCACATGTATCTGCATTGACATATCTTACCTACTGGTGTCTCCTTGGAGTTGGCAAATGCTGCGTCAGTGATATCTTCTCTGTAAAATACTTCTGTAAACGTTATGAAGCCCTGTGCTCTATTCTTGTTATTCGAATATATACTTGTGTCAAAGGTATGACAAGTTTGTGTGTCACTACTTCTTTCCTCTGTCATCCAGTTGTTCTGCTGGAGTGACCAGCAGTTTTTATTCAGTCTGCATAGCCAGAGTTCTTCCCACAAAACCTAGGATGTGACTGAAGAGCAGGATGTATGCCTGGGTCTTGAGGTAACCTTATTTTCTGCTGCTGGCATGAGAAAGAGCAATGCTACCACTTCACTCTAGCAATACGTGAATTAAACATCTTTTAAGAAAAAGAAATTGGACTCCATGTAGAAGTGTGGAAGAACTGCAGGACATCTTCAGTGGGACTGATATAAAGCGACATCAGAAGAAATCAGCTTTCTTCAGACAAAGAAACAAAACAGCAATGTCACTTTTTTTGGGTCTTTTTTATTTCTTCCCCCAAATTTCAAAAATAAACTTTCTGACCATCATGCATGAATACTTGGTCTCTCTACAGTGGTTCTGACAGTTGTAGGAAACCTATATTGCTGCTCACATCTATTCTATTTTACAAGCTTTATTTTAGTATACTTAGTTAAGGATTCTTCCAAGAAAAAGTTTCAAAAGCAATAGAGACATGACAGTGTGTGAATAAGAGTGGATTCTGCAACTCCATGGGCAGTAGAAGATATCTCAGAACGAGTTCCCTACACAAAATTTAGTACTGATTTAGTATGATTTGGAAATGTTGTCTTTTTTTTCAGTAGATTAAATGAAACAAAGGTGCACACTAAACTTAATATTTCCTTTTCAATTATTAAAATAATTTATTGCAGAAATTTTAATTTGAAGAAGAAAGGAAATTTCAATATGTGAAAAACTGAATTCTAGAGCTTTTGGAAAAAAGCTGAAGTTTAGGAAGCATGCCATCCAAAATTCTTATGATTAAGTAAGTTACTGAAGAAAGTGTAGAGAGTTTAATAACATTCCCTTCTCATAACTTCTGCACAATTACATTATTTTAGGCTTTGTTCAACAATATCAAATCAGTTTTATTGACTTGAGGTTGTAATATTTTTGAAGTTTTATAAATCATAATAAAACCTGCCTCACTTTTCCAGATGAGACTTAGAGAAAAGCAAAAAGATCTTGATCAGCTAAAACGAGAAAAAAATATGATGTGGTATTTAAATAAGGCCAGGGGAGAAAGAGGCAGTGGCACAATTTTACTATTACAGAAAAGTTCTAACACTGCACACTTTTATTTTCTAACCAATTTCTAAGAACAGTGTCTTGGAACAATGTTGGGCTCTTTCTAGTGGCTGGTATGGGGCTGTGTTTTGGATTTGTGCTGAACGTGGGGTTGATAAGACAGAGATGTTTTTGAAGGCCTTCTCTGCTTTTCATATCGGCCATGCTGGTGAGGAAGCTGGGGGTGCTTGAGAAGGTAGGAGGGGACACAGCTTGGACAAGTGACCCCAAGGGACCAAACGGATTTTGCAGACTGTATGGCATCATGCTCAGTATATAAAGTGAAAGGAAGAAGGAGAAAGGAGAGGATATTTAGACTGATGGTATCTTCCCCAGTCACTGTCACCTGTGATGGGCCCCTGCTCTCCTGGAGATGGCTGAACACCTGTCTGGCCATGGGAAGCAGTGAATTAATTCCTTGCTTTGCTTTGCTTCATTTGTGTGTGTGGCTTTTTCCTTCCCTGTTAAACTTTCTTTATCTCAACCCACAAGTTCTCTACCTTTTACCCTTCCAATCCTCTCCCCAAAATCAGAATGCCCCATGTTCTTTGCATTCCATGAGAACATGTTCCATGTTCTCTTGCTCTTTCCTACCTTGAAGAGTGCAGAAAACATATAGATAATGAGGAAATCTAAGACATGAATCTTAAACCCATCAGTAGATAGTAGAAAATAATTATATTCTCAGTGTATTCCATCTGTCTTTGATTTATAGCCAAAATGTTCTCCCTAGGCTGCTCTGCTGATTCAGATATAAGTGAATATGTGGATCCAGATATGGAATCTGGGAGGGATATGAACTAGTCGCAGAGCTGGTGGATTTTGTGATTTTTGAGCTACACAGTTGTGGTAGGGGATTGGATTTATTAGTTGGGAAACGTTTGTTAAAAATTATGCACTGATGTGTGATGAGATACTAAGGAGTCACAACTTTAAAACCTAATAAGGAAAGAAATCAGGTGTATGCAACTATGATATTTGAAATTCTATTCTGTCTCTAATGAAAAAATAACATTTTAAGATGTGATTGAAAGCCAGTGTATACAAAGAAAGTAGGTAACTTCATTTGCTTGCAAAGTAAAAGGTTTAGTCTCTGATTTACATGTTCTGAAAATTCAGTTTATTAACAGCATAGCTCCAAAAAGTAAGTGTCATGATACTGGGATGAACTTTCTCATATGACCCACATTCACAGTGAAAATGTACTGCTTTCTGGTGGCTCTTTCTATCCCTACTGGAACTGATTTTCTAGTTGCTGTTTGTTTCAGAAGCTAAGAGATACTGCAGAGGAGCACTCTATTAAATGCTGCCGCCAGGAAAAACTGAGAAGTTCTAATTAGCCTCAGAATGCAACTACAACTGTGCTAAACCTCTGACATTTACAGAGGTAAAAGCAGATTGAAAGATTTGGGGTTTTGTTTTTTATTTTTATGTTTCTATTAGCAAAGTTGGATTTTACTTTTAGTGAAAATGTTGGTTGAAGTTTTGTGTAGCTCACCAATTAAAATTCTGTCTTCAGAATTGTTCAGAACTGGTTTCAAAAACTGGCTAACTGGCGTTTCTTAGGCTTCGTGCGCACATCAGATAAAACGTAAGTCATCAGACTTTCCTGAAACGTTATTTCCTCTTCTTATAGCAAATGTGATCTGAAAATAATGGAAGATTATTTAACAAGTCTGATAGTGTTCATTTCAAGGTTAGTAGATTTTAGACTGGCTTTCATTCAGGTGCTAGCATTTCAACTGCAGATATAGTAATTGCTAAGATTTTCAGAAATTACTATTATATTAAAAAAATCCTCAATCTAGAACTAAGAAGAAAGGTATTTTTAAGTTCTTCATGTTTTTATTAATTGAGAAAATGGAAAAAACTGGGATGATATTGACCAAATGTCAGAAAATAAATGTCAGAAGATAAATATTTATTTTTACTCTTTATTTCCTTGCTTTATATTCGTTCTGTACATTTCATAATTTGATATTGTACAGAGTTGTGAGAAAGAGACTTGGGGAATGTCTTGCAAATCCATGTATGTTTTGAACATCATGGTGATGTTATACCCACGGCAAAGAATAAGAATTATTTTGCTGAAAAGCAGAGAAAGTCAGTTTACAGTGCTCATTGTGGTTAATTTTAGACCATATAGTAGAAATTACGTGGCAGTTGCTGTAAGATATTGACTGCTGTGGGAGGTGTTCAGCAGAGCCTCTAGCTAAAACTGCAATCAGAGCCCACTATTTCCTCAAGAGCTGCCAGTTAATGTCCAATTAAACTTTCAGAGGAGGAGTTACTCAGTTCAAAGACTGAATTCTGGATCAACGCACACAGAAAGAGGAAGAATTGAGAGAATGCATAGGCATTTAGAACAGCAAAAGTCTGGTCTTGCACTCAGAAGTGGGATGGAGACAAAGTAGAACAGTTGAAATATTACAATATTTGCAAGACTAAAAAATTTAAAAATTTCCATTCAGCATGATACAGTAATTTTTAAGCCTGAACCCATATACAGCAGACACTGAACTAGTTTTTCCAAACCAGAAACGTGTATGTACGAATGTATTCTTATATAAGAAAGATTCAATTATTTGTAATCCAGTTCTCTTAATACCTGAGTTGTCTCACTGACTCACTTAAACAAGCAGATGAGGCTTAGACTGAAATCTTCCACTGTCCCCAAACTTATTGTTTAGCATACCTAGGTGCCCTAAGCAGATCACAGAATCACAGAATGGTTTGGGTTGGAAGGGACCTTACAGATCATCTCATTCCAACTCTCTGCCATGGGCAGGGACACCTTTCACCAGATCAGGTTGCTCAAAGCCCCATCCAACTCGGCCTTGAACATTTCCAGACATGGGACAGGAATGTCCACAGTGTTTATATTCCCACTGCATATGCAACAATGGAGTGGTGAGGTGGCCAAGGCTGATTTCAGAACCTAGTTTGCTTCATAACTTCCTGATGGGGAAAAAGAAGCTACAAAGCTGTGCTGGTAGATGCCATGATATGCTGACACATGCTACTTGTATCTTCCTTGGATGGAAATTTCCTTTGGCTAACTGACCACGGTTTGTTTGTACAATGGAAGTGTCCACCTGACTCTGTGCTGTCCTGTCCTGCTCAGTGTGGTTCCACTGCTACAGGCAGCAGTTTCATTACAAACTACAGAACATAATTTTTTATATTAGGAGAGAGCTCTCACCTCAGACCTTGTTTCTTGCCATGATGGGCTTAGAAGCAAGTGTGTGAGAGTTGTCACACAGTTAGTGGAGACCTGAACTTCTCGCCACTCAGAGGTAGGGTGTAAAGCTACCAAGCTGGCTGTCAGAATCAGTTTTTGGATGGCTCTCAATAGCACAGTTAAATTAGGGTATTGCAGTTTCTTGGGAGTCAAAAAACTTTTAAAAGCAAATACTGCATGTGGTGGTGTAGAAAAAGAGAACGGTGAAGAGATATTTGTCTTTTCCCCCCACATTTCAAAATGAAAGCTGCAGTGTAAAATGGTGCGTGGGATTTACACCTATCATCACAAATACATGCATATTTATGTCATCCATTTCTCTGAAGTGTACCTGAGGCAAAGTGAATGCTGAAATCTAATTCATTCTTTTGTATAAATGTCTGAATTCTGTCTTCGTGTTCTTGAGTTTCTCTTTTTCTTCATCTTAAATTCATAAAGGATCCAAAGAAAGCATCAGGATATTTTTACTCTAATGGCAGCTTTAAACATGAATACTGCACTGGTCTCTATGAAGCTGCATTATATGAACATTTTTTATTGTTGATCAGATTTTGAAGCACTCAATTTTTTCTGTATTCCTTTTTCAGGTTAAACATCCTTTCTATAAAACATGACTACTTATATGCCTGTAAATGTATGAAAAAATAAATTGTTAATGATCTGACCCATAAATAAATATTTATTCTTGGTAAGATACTAAGCTGTTGTGTGACTTGGGAGATACAACTCTGCCTCTCTATATTTCCTGACAGCTGTGAATCAATTCTACTTCAAAAGTCACAGGATTTGAATTTCAAAATAACTTACAGGCTGGAAGCAGAGCTGTAATGTTTTTAAAACTTTAGCAGGCAACTAAGTGAGAAAGAAGCTAGAAATTATTCTAAGTGTCAGGAGAATAGTAATTTTCATATGTACAGGGCTGTAAAATTCTGATGTTCTCCTTTTAGAAGAGTTGGAATGAACACCTTAGTCCTCTTGGAACTAAATGGAGAAAAAGAATAACCCCAAAACTCCTGAGACACCTGTAAATGATGACACAGACTCAGACCAGCAGGGAATCTGAATCATTTATTCAAAGAAACAAGCTGGTTTTACACACTTCTTCAAGACACAGTATTTCCTAATACGGTAATTCACACTAAGTGACCTATCACACATTGCCACATCAGCAAAATGCTTTCTTAATGTCCTTATATGGGATGATCACTCGCTGTTCGGGTGTTTGGCAGCTTCCGGCAGGCTCCTCTCCATAGAGGTCTGCCGTGTAGCACCTCCTCCCTCCAAGGTCAGATGGAGACAAGCTTCTTTGTGCTGCCATGGCGTTCTGCAGGCACACCCCCCAGCCTGTAACTCAGTTCTAGCATATCTCTCCCCACAGAGACCCACGCAAATCTGGCACCCCTTTTGGCAGCAGAGCCAAAGTATGTCTGTTGGGAGTGTGAGAGGATCCTTTCAGAGATTACAGGCAAATTTTCCATACTTGAGCTGTTACTGCAGCCCAGATGACAAGTCACGAGGACAAATCCATCTGTAGTGGTTTGAGAATTAACGCCGTGGTGCGTTATT
>VZTF01001323.1:4410-100910 GCA_013397755.1 Cnemophilus loriae
GGACGGCGGCGGGGCGGCCGCCCCCGCGGCGCTGCCCGGCAGCGCGGAGAGCCTGCGGAACGGATACGTGAAGAGCTGCGCGACCCCGCTGCGGCAGGACCCCCCGAAGAGCTTCTTCTCCTTGCTGCTCTTTCCTACCGCCTCCTCCTCCCGGGCTCGGCTCGCCCTGGGCGTCCTGGCCGCCGCTGTCCTCTCGCTCCTGGCCTTTCCCGGCCGGGGCAGCGCCCGGGGCCAGCAGGACGGGAGCAGCTGGCGGAGCCCGCGGCCGCTGCACGCCTTGCTGTGCCTGTCCCGCTGCCTCAGCCCCCTCTTCAGCATCGCCTGTGCCTTCTTCTTCCTCACCTGCTACCTGGCCGGCGGCCGGCGCGGGGAGCACGGCGGCGGCACGACACGCTGGTGGCTGCTGGCGCTGCCCCTGTGCTGCTACTCGGGGGACTTCGTGGCGCTGCAGTGGCTGCTGCCCGCGGAGGGGCACGAAGAGGAACCGCAGATGGTCCTAGGAAGGCTCCTGACGGTGCTCGTCTCGGTGGCAGCGCTGACCCTGCTGCAGAGCTCCCTGAAGTTGCGCCGGAGCCTCCTCGTCTTGGTGTTCTGCAGCCTGGTGTGGCTGGTGTCGCTCAGCAGCCTCCAGGCGCTGCCCCCAGCGCTCGGCCCGCTGCTGGCCGGCACGGTCGGGGTGGCAGGCTGCCTCCTGGCACTCTGTGGCGGAGAGCACGGCATCTTCTCGGCACAGAGCCGAGGAGCGCACCACCAGCATCACCGCCACCCACGGCTCCCCAGCGTGGAGGAAAAAGTGCCTGTGATCAGACCCAGGAGGAGATCTAGCTGCGTGTCCTTAGGGGAAACTTCGGCCAGCTACTACGGCAGCTGCAAAATGTTTAGGAGACCTTCGTTGCCTTGCATTTCCAGAGAGCAGGTAGGTTTCTCCGAAACTTGAAGGAGAAACTTTCGGAGGAATGAGCGCCACTCCATAGCTTTTCCTGACTGCTGTGTGTGTCTGTGCTGGATGTCTGCTCACTAACAAACTCCTGCTAGAGGAATGGAGGAGAATGTTAGTCCCTTAGCGGGTTTCTCAGCTCGGTTCTGCGGAATCGATATAACCCTTTATTTCTGCGTGGGTGCTAAATCATAATAATGTATTTGCCGTAGGACAGAAGGCTCGCTCGCTTTTTATGCAATCTCAATTATTAAACAGCTGGGCGTATTGATTAGAGAAAAACCTCAAACCAGACAGCTTCAGCTCTCAGTTACCTTGTTATTTTGTTTCTTTTCCGAAGCCCCCCACCTCCTCCGCGTCTGGCAGCCTTTCCGAGAGAAACAAACCACAGCTTTCTAAGCTGCTCGGCACTTCTGGTTCTTCCCGCTTTCTATCGACAAAATCATTGCCAAGTGCTAAAGAAATACCAGGTTTTGAGGGATATTATTTATCGAATGTTGGCATTGTTTGAGTGGCAGCTGTCCTTCTGCCCTGCAGATTATTGTCGTTTGTTCCTCTCCTTCCCTCTCTCTCACCCCCTGCTCCTCGCTCCACCTAAGTTAACGTTAGTTTTGGGTTGATGGGTTTTAAGAAACTTCTTTTTACTGAAGAGAGAGCTGTTCAGTAGGGGCTGGAGGGATGCCCGAAACGCTCAGTTTTCTTGAATGGAACTCTGTTGGTTTCTACCTCCCGGAAAACTTTTCAATGAGTCTTGTTTTTTGTAGCGTAAACCCCCGTGCGTGTGGGGGAGTTTGTTTTTATTTGGGCACTTGCACGTCAACTGCAGGAACATCGAGTTGTGTTGGAACTGGCCCGAGGCTGCTGCAAGTGGATTATCAGCCCGTTGTAGGAGGGAGAATGAGGGGAGTGTATTTAATAAACGTGCAAGTGAGCAGTTTCTGCGAAGTGATTGTTGCTGCAGAATCCCCCGTCTGTTACTGTCGTGGCTGAAGCTCATCGGTGCCAAATGAGATTTTCTAATTTTTCTTTGACATTTATTCTATAATGCAGGTCTTGTGATTGACTGTGAATTAGGTCTGAGGAAATACGAGGCGAACCTGAAATGGTAGAGTAGTTTTCGAGCATTTTCCACTCTGAGTTCGCACAACACTATTAATACAGTAATTGTTTACAGTGATTAATACAGTAATTGTTTCTGCATAAAAGGTTAAAATGCAAGTGTGCTGTGACAGTCTTCAGAAATAATTCATTCAGTAAGTTGCAGATTATCTAATGCATACAATGAAAGAAACATTAAAATATTGTACTAGCAGTTAAGATACGTAGGGACTATCATATAATAATTTACTTTCTCTGTTCCCTTCTGGATGGTAAATGTTCTCTTTTTCTGTCACATTTGTCTGTACCACAGAAATCTCAGAAAATGTGATTTCATTAACCTTTCTAGATGATAGAAGATATTTGTTCATATGCAAGTTTCTAAAGGCTTCCTTTGACGTTCGGCTCACTTCTTAAAGGCATGTGCACATTTCAAGTTAGGGCATTCATTATTCTTCAAGTAACATCATAAATGTCAGCTATAACTAAATACGTAGAATTTATTGGCAATGCTTAAATCACACATGTTCATAATAAAATGTAACTTTCTGGTAGACTTCCAGAATTTGATATCTTTGTTATCATTAGATGTGAACAACAAAGAGATAGGAAGTTCTTCATTTTCCTAATAATCTATTATGCTTTACAATAAATACTGGTGCTTTGTTAAGCACAGTTTAAATGAGATTCACAGATACATGTTCTCTGCTGTATTTTGTATGCAATTTTACAAGGATAACACAGGCTAAAACCTCTGATCTCCTGTCTGACTTGGAGAGAGATCAGACATTGCAGAGCTGATAAAACATCAATTGTTTGGGCAGGGGTAGGGAAAAGTAAGCCTGTAGTGTGTGACTTTATTTGAATAAAGAGTACAACATTTTTATATTGCTTCCTTGAAACAGAAGGAATGAATGTCCTTAATGCTTTTCAGAGAGCATCTATTGTGTGGCTTTTCTGTAAGGGCTGATTACACATTTTGCAAATCTTTATAAAGCAGTACAGTGGTTCTTTTCCAATATTAATATTTCGAAGAGTTTAAAGAACATTGTTGGGAAGATTAGCACGAGGAAGGTGCCGCTGGTCCACCATGACAGAAATACTTTGAAGAATGAAAGATAAGTTATTATTGGGATTCTATTAGTTGTATTTTGTGTGATTGTCACAAACCTCTTATATGTAGAAGAAGTTTATGACAAATATAAAATAGCAGGTCAAAAGGGTACCCCAAGGATCATCTGGTCCTACCTTTCTTGGCAAAATCACCGTCTAGACGAGTTGGCCCAGCACCCTGTCCAGCTAAATCTTAAACTTGTCCAATGTTGGGGAATCCACTACTTCTCTGGGGAGATTGTCCCAGTGGCTGATTGTTCTCATTATAAAAAAACCTCCTTTTGCGTAGATTTGAGTTATTATTTGATGAAAATAGAGAATGTTAGTATTGACCTTAAATTTTCAGTAACATGTTGATTTGAAGTTATATGTGCTCTCTGTCTACTTAAATGTGCAAGAAAATAATTATATTTATTTGATTTGGTTTGTTTGTTTTTTTCAGCCAACAATTCCAAGGGGTCTGTGTGCGTGGAGGGGGTGGGAACAGGATGGAATAACAACACACAGAGGAATGTGCAACCAGCAGCACATGCACACAGAAATTGGATGGAACTATCATTTTTTTCTGGGATACAAGTGGAAAGAGGCCCTGTAAGCCTGTAAAAGCTTGCAAATTTGAGCAATCCTCATGACAAATACTTAGATATTGCTTTCTGTACTTCAACAGGTGCAGGAACTATAAGGCTGGAAAGCTGTTAAAATTAGGTTATTCTTACCTTTTGTATGAGTATCTATATTTACTTTAGCCACCAAAGTATCTAAATTCATGCTGTGTGTGTCTCTTCTGCGGTACATATGTCTAGCAACACAGTTTGAGGTGGGAGGAAAAAAACTTGAACAGATTATATCTTTCTTTTTTAATGTAGGTATACTTAAATGCTAGTATCAAAATATATAAATACACACAGAAGGAAACAATACGACTAAAATTACAGCTAAAATTTTTGCAAAAGCAATGCCTTTTCTGAACTCTGCTATATTAACAATTCTGCCAACAGAAATTGATATGATTTTAGCAGTAAACAGGCTGTTTGTATTCTTACTTCAGTATTCATCTCGGACCTAGAGAGGAATTGTAGTAAGACTGCAGTACTGATTGGTATTTCAAATTTTGTGTGGGTGATATTTTGACTGCATGTATTAACTGGATGCTAATCTGGTAGCTCTACCTATTGCTACCGATATCAACGGGTTTATCTTTATTGACTGTTGCACATTCAGCACTTAATTTTACAATTTGTTTTTTTGTCTGAAAGCCAAATCAGGGAATCAAAAAGGTGCTTGACAGATCTTGTAAACACTATGTCCTGAAAAATATGGTAGTAAGACATTTTTTTTTTCTTTAACTTGATAGTGGACATGTGTATGAGAGCAAACAATTCTGTGTAGGAAATCATACATAGGAGCTTCTCAGAATCCAGAAAGAATATTCATATTTTTCCTTGAGTAAAGAATAGGCCTTCCTAATTAAATACACATGATACATGTCCAAAACAGTCTGCAAACAGAGCTGACACTTTTTCTGGCTATCTGACCGGGTTCGAACACATAGGAAAGCTGGGGTATTTCATGGACAAAGACTGCTTTCATGTTGCATTCTGTTAATTACGGGAAGAATTATCTTGTGGTTAGGGTTGGATTGACCACCACCTCTCCCCAGTTTCTGTTCCAAGCTATCTTGTACCTTTGATATATTACCTTAGGAAGATCAGGGCTTGATTTCAAGAGTCTAAAATATTTGTGTAACTTGAAATTAATGCAGTTCCTTATTTGCTCATGAAATTTACATCTGTGTCTGTTACCTATTTGTGAAACAAATTACACTTTGTCCTTACGTTTTCAGGGTAGAAACTTCCTAGTGCAGAGGCTGTTTGTTAATGTGTATTTTAGAGTGTCTTAAAATTGTTACCCTCAGGTATTGTTTGCAGCCCAGAAACACGTGAACCTTTACCGTTGAGTGGAGTCAGTAACAAAATATAATTCTCCTTGCTATGTGTTTGACAAACCAGATCTTTGCTATTTGAAGTTTCCACCTCATGATTCCAATGACTGTTACCACAGCTGTACCTGCATGGCAAGATTTCACAGAATCTTCCTGTCTCTGGGGTTTGTCTTATGGGGAAAAAATCAAGGTAGCAGTGTGTGTTGAGCTGTGAATGGAATCAGTTCCAATGGGATGCGGCTGAGTGTGAGGAATGTGCAAAGAGAAGGATTACATGGTGAAAGCAGCATACTTGGAAAACTGTTTCTGCAACCATATTTTGGATGGGTAGGATTCTATTGTTTCTGCCTGGTTTTCTCTGACATTGACAAAATATTTTGAGCTAGATGAAATGTGAAATGAGAAAGCTCTTGGTTAAAGTTGCATCTTTCTTTCTCTCCTTCCTTCTCTTTCTCTCTTGTAGTGTTATACCACAAAGAAAGGATGATTGAAGCATGGTTTGTCCATAGAGGGGTCAGAGTTTAGGATGGTATCCTCTGGCAAAGTTACTACTTGGACCATCACCAAGAATGACAAAGAAGGGTTTTAGGGAGACTGAACTTAAGAACTCTGTTAGCTAAGTATGCGTTAAGCTGGCTTTTAAATATCCAAGACTTGGTGGCAGTTTATATTCTGCGTAAGTAAAAGCAGGCAAGAGTGTCTCTGAGTTGTCCGTGTAGCAAAGAAGGCTGACTGTTGCTCCAGGTGTGTTTTCCTGGAAAGAAAGTATAAGTGGAGAAAGGAAGGAGATCAAAGATCACTGCTGTGGAAATGCTGGAGAAATTTGTTGGAAGGTGAGAGTAGCATGTTACAGAGCATCAGAAGGAAAGAAATGAAAGAAACTGTGAGAGACGGTTCCAACAACTGCACGATTGACTGTGATGAAGAAAAATAGCGGAATAAGTTGCATAAAGTACTAATATTCAGCTTGGACCAGGAAAGTGTTTTAAATTTATGAAAGAATCTTGTAGAAATGAGAAACAAAAGGTGCCCAGGAGAGTCTCGAGAATGAAAAAGAGGGGGCAGCCTCAATGCTGGGGTTTGTGAACATTGTATTCTGGGAGGTTAAATATGAAAGGGAAGAGAATGGCAAGAAATTAGGTATATTTTCCTAAGGCAAGCACTCATCTTTTGACACAATGTATGTCTGTGCATGTGCATGCCTGATAGTACTATTCTGATAATTGAACTTGACCAATGGAACTGATTGTAGTATATTTGCCTTAGAAGATCAAATCCAAGCAAATTTTATGAAAAAAAGCGTGAGTGGGAAGTGAAGAAACCCTATGGAAAATGTCCCAAAGCAGGGCAAGTCTGCAGTGTGAGCTGAACTCTCAGAATCCCCATGACAGTGTCTCACGTCACGAGTGAATACCAGAATGATGCAGGTGGGGTGGGGAGTCTGTTTCAGGCTGGGCCCTATGTAACATTTGATTAGAAAGTTTTATTTCTAAAAAAGCTTTTTTTATTCCTGTTTTGCTTTTCTGATACTTTAAAATGAAAACTTTGCACAGCCTTACCACCCTCAAAAGAAACCACTGGACGAAGCCAAATACAACTATTAGATGATACCAGCTGCTGAAGATGGGAAGGAGTAAATTTCGTGCTTTTGTGCAAAGATTGGGGATTACAGACAGGGAAATTGGGGGATGTAGTCTGTTCTATTGTTGATGTAAAAAATTCTGGAGGAAAACAGGTGAGAAACTTGTGTCTGCCAAACGAGAAAAGAGAAGACAGACCACACGAGGCTACAGACAGAATATTTTGCTGGAATCTCACTGATTTTTCCAGGATAAAACTATGTGGAGAGCAAGCTGAAAGAATAGTTGAAGATGAGAATAAAGGACAGTGAAAGGAAATGTTGAATTTCAACATGTCCTTTCCAGTGGCTGAAAACAATGCTTAACAAGAGGCAGTGACACTACAGAATAAATGTTAATGGTGAGAAAAATAAAAGGGGACTTTCCTGCAACTCAATAGCAGAAATGAAAATTTAAGGTTAAAGCTAGGGCTTGGATTGGTCAGGGCAGACTGTGCAATGTCTGAGTGATTGTTACTGAAGCATAAAAAGAATCGATAACTTTAAGGATCCAGTGGCAGTAAAATTGTACTAGACCCTTCAAAACAGACAGGAGCCATGGATGTTAATAAATGAGAGTTCACAGGGTGACAAGTAAACTGGCAGATGATGATATTTGGGGAAGGGAAGTGTGAAAGAAATAAGTCAGGGAACTCTGTGCTTAAGGAACACCAGTTAAGTGAATGGCCTTATTGATGAGTGTGGCAAAACAAACTGTTCTAGGAACTAGAAGGGCCATAACAAGGCATGACTGCTGAAACAAAATGTCAGCTTCCAGAGCAGTTTTATATTTGAAAATGCATCATACAGCTGTGGGGAAGGACATCATTCATATAAATACAGGCAGCTGGTGACCAGGAGTAAGTTTTGTTATGTTGGGCCATCCTCACTTTTTCACACAGAGCTTTTATAGGTAGCATGTTCCTTTGAAACAAGTGCAAATTTATTGGGAGTGGGACAGACCAGGCCACAGATATACAAGTAGGTTTTTTACATCCCTCTGTTTTTTTTTTGATAATTCAATATTTATGAAAAACAGTGCCGTCATGCAGAACATTAGTGACCACCAGTGTTCACTTTGCTTTGTACAGAGGGGGGTGTGAAAAAACCGGGCATATTTCCAAATCAGTGCCTCATCAAATGATAATGTCAACAAGTTTTGTTACCCAGTATTGGGTTGCCAACCTTAATGCCCCTTTATGCAAACCCAAATACCTTCACTAAGTTAAAGGTGTGTTTGCAGCAAATGTTCTATTTGTTGTTCATTTGATAAATGAAAATTTGTTTTATGGGATATGAAAACGATATTGTCCCTCTATAATTTACTATTTTTAAGTTATTCAAGATACCATAGAAAATGTGCCATAGGAGGCTGTATTTGAGTGCTTTGGATTTGGTTTTGAGAGATTTTCCCTCTTTTATGAGGAACATCCCAGGCTTTTTGGTGTGAATTGGCGATACAGGTATGTTGGTTTAGCTGCACCCATGCTGATGATGGTCACAGATATAGGAATGGGGTTTAATCTGGAGTGAGTTCATTCATTATGCCCAAAGCAGTGGGTTCCTCCCCCACCCCAGAGGAACTGTACCTCTGAGGGATGGTGATACAGCATGACTGTGTAATGCCTGCCTGTTAATATCTTTTGTCAGGATGGTTTTATCAGCAAAGCTCATAATACAGAGTGAATTTTTCTGAATGTGTGTGAAAGCTAAAGTTGCAAGAGAGAAATTTCATCAGTTTTATTGAAATACCAGCTTAATTATGACTCCCTGCATAGGTACTATGGTTTTAGCGTGTCTCTTTAACCTTCATTACTGGTCATGCTTCATTTGGTTTTGATTAATTAACACCCTTTAACAAGATAGGAGCTAAATTGAAGGGTAAAAAAGACATTCTTATACTAGGCTTAATGTCTGCATGACTTTTTTTTCTACTGTGACTTAAAACTAAAGACCTGTGTTTTCATTTAGGGTCTTTTTATTTTTCTTAGAGTTGGTTGATATTACATGTTCAATCACAACATATTTTTAGGGGGGTTGAATTTATTTATTTTTTCCTCCTATGTATTGTTGGGTGATATCTGTTTGTCACTTTAGGAATATAATTTTGTTCTTTCTGCCTAGTAGATTCTCTTAAAAGAATTGTAAATTTCTAAGTACTCTGAAGTTACTAATTTAAGAAGTACAGGGTTTTTAAAGGAGTTTTTCTACTACCTTCTGGCTGTCCAGAATAGTTTCCATCCTTTCACAGAAGTTGCTGGTACACCTCCTGTTTTTCAGGTTTTGATGACTGCTAAACAGTAATGTCAGATACCTCATTATTGGCTGTGTGGTGGCCAAGGAGCCTCACACCATGTGCGCTCTACAGGCAGGGATGGCCTCTTAGCTGGGCTTGTACCTCTGGAAGTGAGCTGACTTTTTTGTGAGCTTTCTTCGAGGCAGGGATAGATCTTTGTATTCACAGGACATCATCGGTAGTTAGGAAAACCCAGTGTCATGTGTGGTTTAATGATGCTAACTTAAAAAAAGAAAAAGGAATGTGTTTTGAGAGAACTCTTAGGTGATTATTGTGTTGATTAGTGTTCACAGTGGCCTTCTTTTCATTTGTTTTGCCACCTAGACAGTGTAATGTGTAAATACACTCGCAGTCTCTTCCATACCTGCTCCCACAATTCCACAGTTTCCTACATGTTCTCCCTCCCTTAGAATTAGCCTCATTACATACTATGAAATCAAATTTCAGTTTATTTAAACTGCATTTCTGTACATACAAGCAGTTATGTTCAGATGTGTGAGTA
Organism: Cnemophilus loriae; assembly: GCA_013397755.1. Lineage (NCBI taxonomy): Eukaryota > Metazoa > Chordata > Aves > Passeriformes > Corvidae > Cnemophilus > Cnemophilus loriae. The sequence continues at coordinate 13,917 of VZTF01001323.1, forward strand.
GAAAAGGAGGGAAATTTGTGTTGAAACCTGAAGGTGTGATTAGCAGGCTGAAAAAGTTCAGATCCTGCTGTGCCTGTGAAACACCATCTGCTCTGGCAGCGACTGCCCTGAAGGAATTGGCTCAGACTGGAAGGAGTAAAAGGCACGCTAGCACAGTTTTCCTCTTGGCCAGTCGGATCTGCAAGAAGCAGACTTTATTTTGCTCAGGGAAAGATGAATATTGGTCCAGGTTTTACTGGTTCCACTGAGATTGTCCATTTGAAAGGGCACTGAGACACAGATGTAAATAAATCATTAATGATGACATGGTTATTCCTAACATGTTAGTATAGGACAGTGCATTATATTTCATATCTTAACTAAAAACCATAAACAAGCTTGTCTTGTCCACCCTGCATGCGTCCTCCTTCTGTCCTTGTTTCAGCTAACTGCAGTTTCGGGGCAGCAGAGTGTCCTTTTGGGGATCGCTGGAACACGCTTGCAAAGCAAATTTCAAACGAACCTTGCAGTGAGAGAATCTCCATAGATTATTCATACAGATGTTTAGGCATCTTCTAGTTTTACTTTGGTTTTTATGTTTAAATAGTGAAAAAGCTGTGGAATGTTACTTAGGGTCTTTCCAATGATTAAATAACTGTAGTACGTCTGTCTGAAGGTAAATGAGGTATTACCATGATGTAAACGACAGATTTTGCTGTTACGGTAAAGCACAGTTGAAAGTATTTTGATTATAAGTATCTGTTAGCTTATTTTAAGTCAGTTGTAGAAAGCATTAATTAGAATTTGTGTCAGCATTTCTTGCTATTTTTTTATTCAGCACAGCAGAATATTTCCATGCCCTCATACTACAGAAAGTCTAATTTTTCCTTCTATTTGGAGTCTCTGCTTGAACAATTTTGATTAAGAAAGAAGAGTTTGGAACAGCTTTTGTGTTTATGACCAGTCTTTTTTTTTGTCACCGCTTTTAATTAATTTATTTTTCATAACTGACAAGCTGCTCATTAGATGCCAAAGAATTTCAAAGAAGCCTAAATATAATAAATTTTCGAGTGATTTTCTATGATGTCAAGATGAAAATAAGAGAATGGGAGTAGATGAGCTGAGGCAGATGCAATGCTGGCTATTGCTTTAAGTGTGGTCTGTGTTTTTGAGTCCTCTGAGACAATGACTGTCATATCAGAGACATCTGCAGAATGGTCTGATGTGAAAAACCAGTACTTTATTCTATGTGTGATGGATAAGAATTTTTTATGAAGAGGAAAAATCAAAACTAGATAAGAGACTGAGCTTCAAACAGTCTTGTTAAAACTGAGTAAAACTCAGTGCTTAAGTGAGAAATTTGAATAACTCATTATTAGGCATAAAATTTCAGGACAAATTAATTTAGAAACTGGTATTACACCTGTAAGCATGAAATTGATATCTTGTTTGGGAAAGTGTCTCACAACTTTAGAAAATTTTTAAACTGTGTTTCATGTAATAAAGAGATGCCATTTCAGATATCTGCAAAAGTCAGCATAGCTTCAATAATGAACCTCTAAAGGTGTATTTAGTCCTATGTAATTTGTCTTTTATGAGAGTAGTTGCTGTTAAAATCTCTTCGCTAAGATTTGTGAGTCTTCCATGCTTGCCTTAACACTTGTTCTAGTAGGAAGCTCCCTAGAGTCAGCAGAGCACTTAAGCTTTCAAGTGGAAAAGAACATGTGTTTTGCAGTGTTTAAGGATTGAGATTATAGTCCTTACTTGTTTAAAAATTCACAGAGCTTAATGTAATTTATAACTTTAGCAAGTGTTAACAGTCTTGAATGCATTCCTAGAGCTATGTTTCTTTCACCTGTCTGGTGATGGATAGATTTGGTGTGCCTTTAGAAGCCACATTTTTATTTTTAATTATTTGGGCCTTGAAAGTACAAGAAAAATAATTTTCCAGGAGATTAATGTTCAAAAGTAAATTGCTTATTTTCTTGTCTTTTTTTTGAAATATAATTTTTCTTTATTTTTCCCTGTCTTTACCTTTTCTTCATTTAAAGTAATTTTAACACCTCTTCCTACCGGTGTGTTCTTTCTTTTTCTTTGTTATAAAATCAGTACCATAATTTGGTCTAAAATTACCAGTGTCTGTTTTAGCAGAGATATGAAAATGTGTTGACTGAAAATACTTTACTATTTAGAAACCTAGCAGTCAAATTATTGTTTAAAAAAATTATAGAACATTTGGTAATGTATGACTTGTAACAGAAGAATTAAATATTTATTTGCACTTACAGCATTAAAATGTTTCTGGAAATTTACTTGTAACTGTCCATTATTGAAAAGTTATACACAATTCAACTACATTCAAGATGGTGCATACATTTATTTTTTACAGTCATGCAGACCTTCTCTTTTACCTTGATATGACATTTTATGGTAAAGTTCTTTGTTCATTTTGCTCTTTTAGTTCTGCAGGTCAGATGCAAGGTGCTCTCTCATCTGATTCGTTCTCTGTAAGTGCAACAGCAAATTTATTTGTGAGATCTGAGCTCTTAAAATGTGGGCTTTGGTGGCTGGGAGCTTATCTTTGCTGCCCAAAGAGAATCTGCACGTGTTTGGTAGTTTCAAAACTCAAAACAAACCCTGTTTGTTTATTTCCTGGATGGAGGGGACAAAGGTTTTCTAGGTTGGTTTGAGGTTTGGTGGTTTTGGGTGTTTTTTTGGGTTTTTTTAAAGAAGACTAAACCTTTAAACATTTTGTTTATGTTTTACCTTGCTCTCTCCTATTGTAAGCAAGTGAGGAGGGAGAAATAGGAGTAGTATTGACTCAAGTGCTGCAGTTGTGGCAAGAGGAGCTGGCTGACTAATGATAATATGGAATGAGCTGTGCCTCAAAAAATAAATACTGAACATCTTCCTCCCTTCACTTCACCATTTAAAATGGAGGGAAAGAATCAGAAGATTTGTATTTGTCACAGTCATTGTACCTTCCTGCAGTGTTTGAGAGCCACAGGAAAGCTTTGCCTGATCTTTATAGTACCAGCAATGAATTTAGTTGAGGTGTTTCATTCTGATTACAGCTTGGGTTGTAACAGGATCAGTAGGATCAGAGGAATATTTTCTGTCCTGGTTCCTTGAGCTTTATTTACCTCCATAAGGCTAGCACATTTAACTGGACTTCTGCAGAACTTTTTTTTGCTTTTTAAGGAAATGTTGAACTATATTTCCAATTTCTGAGCAATATTTTGGTTCAGCATATCTGTTAGATTCCCAGCTGTGTCCCAGGTCTGTCTTGTTCTTCCCACCAGCTCTGATTCACTCTCTAAGATGTTCTGCAGTGGTACCCCTGCAGATTTCAGTAGGAGAGGTAAGCCAAGAAAAGACAGAGTTAAAAAGAACAGCGAGTTCCCTGCCTCGCTCTTGTCGTGAGCATCTTTTGGGATGTCACCTAGCTTGGTGGCCGGAGCTGTATTTTTCTTCTTGTGTCCTGGAGTGTAGCAGGAGACAGAGCTGGAGAAAACTATACTGTGATGGTGGATTCCGTAATCGGTGGGTTGTTATAAGGCAGACAAAAATCCTGAGTATTGTAAAACTGCTAAGTCAGTAGTATTTGGATAGATTTCCAACCCTTGTAAAGGCTTTTGTTCATATTTGTATATAAATATCTTTTAGTATATGTCCTGTTTTGGGACAGATGATGGGGATATTGGACCATACGGTCACCCCAGGACATTGCCCTCTGACAGAACTTGTATGTGGATGTTCTTCTGCCTGGTTCTAATCCAGTCACCTAAAAACTCATTTTATCAAAGATACCCTCGGCAACCATTTTATGTTTTAGTTTTGGAGAACTTGTCTGAACCTTGAATCCCATAAACTAAAGCCATCGTGTGGCTCATGACTTTTCTCAGGGCTCCCTAATCCACTGCTGAATAGAGTTAGGGTGGGAATCTTTTGTATCTTGCTAGCCTGTGCTGGTTTGCTTCCCTACCCTAGAGGGATATTAGGGTTCCTCAGCATGCCTTGTGCCATCCCAGGTTTTTTGCCTATCATTGTTTCCTCATCCCTGAAACTTCTTGATCTCATTCTGGAATTTCCATAATCACATACCAGACTACTTCCTTTATTTTTTTCCTGAGCTGGCTTTCCATTCAGTTGAGGAAAATTATCTATGGGTGAAGAAAACATTTATTTCTGTTTTTCTACTGCCTTCCTACAAACTATGTGGGTACTATAACATAGAGGAATAACGTAAGATGAATGCAGGTGAATGGCAAAAAGCTAGGAAGTGATGCAAAGAAAAATCTGTATTAATAGAGCAGAAAAGCCTGCTAATGGAAACATCTGTATTTTGAGAAAAACACCACTGAGATGCTAGCAAATAGTTAATTGCTGACTAAGCCAGAGCATTGATCATGTTGTGTTAACTTTTTGGTTTCTTTTTTTCTGCAGAAGTACACAGAAGTACGGGTGACAGTGCATACCTTCATACTGTTCTCAGGAGTTTTATTTCAGGCTGCTCCTTTCTCTATACTCCTGGGCTTTTTAGCCTAAAACTTGGTATTTTATGTCTTGGAGTATTGTTACATTATGATACCAGATTTGAGCAGGAAGGCTTCCCAAGAAACTGGAGAAACACGGTGTATTAGAAAGAATGAGAGTGCCAGTTAGTGGAAAATCAGGATGTTTTCGATCTCCTTGCAGAGCAGTTCTGGTGTGATATGGACTGGCCCCTGAGTGAGCAAGCTTTGGGGAAAGGAATTCTGAAAAGTCCCTGCCATTGCCTCCTGCCTGCACCTTCACATTTTGATACCCAGTTCTCTCTGGTGCTCAGGAAGCTGCTGTGACAGGTTGTTCTGGCTGGCCCTCATCTATTTCAGAATGCTCAAGGGGGATTTCCCATTTGAAAGTGCACTGAGGAGATCACTCTGTGAAGGGGGGAGACTTTTTCACCAGTAAATTTCATGTGCATTTTTAAATGGTGAAGAATTGCCCAGAATTTTTAAGAACAACAATAAAAAAATTACTTGTATGTCACCTTTTCGCTTTCTTTGTGGCCTGCAGCTATTCCCATAGTACAGAAAAACAGTCGTGTTTTACACCGGATAAGCACTGATGTCAGCACAGAAAAGCTCTGTGCTGAAAATAGTTTGTTTCATGTTTATTCATGTCCTGAAATGACCAAATTCAAATTCACATTTAAGAAGTAAACTGTAAATTAATCTATTGTTCGTGTGTTCAGTATATTGTCAGAAAGGCCAGCATTTGTTGTTTTTCTATAATTTTTTTTCCTCTAGAATCTGCAGTTTCTCTGCTCACTGATGAGATCCATGCTCTCTACATTTTTTTAGATCAAAATGTGATTTTTGTTTTTTTTATTCCTTGGTGTATACACTGTTTATTGATACATTTTTAAAATATGTTTGCTACTTAGAAATGAGTCTACAGCTACTTATAAATGAGTCTACATCTATTTGAATTGAATAGGAAGCAGTTTGATAGATAATCCTGATATTTGTATTTAGTTTACTTTAAGTATAGTGCAAAATCAGGAAAATTCTACACCTATGAAGTTAAGATCAGAAATACATATAACTCATCGTTTTATGTAAAGTCTGCAGGTGACTAATTTTTTAAAATTTAATTTGTGGCCGAAACTTTCAGTAGTGCAAATACGATTGAAAAGATACATATTTTTTTTTTTAAATATAAATTCTAAATTGCTTTCTTTCTCATCCTTTCCTTAGCTATAAACAGAAAAGGCAGCGTAAACAGCTGCCGCCAAGGTGTGAGAAAACGCGAACGCCTGCCGCAAAGCCTGGCTGTAAAAAGTTAGTTCGAGCTAAGCTGGGCTAAGTGGAAAGATGTAACTCAAGGGTTAAGCTGAGCGTTTCGCTGGCTGCTGAGTGAAACAGGATGCAGTGACTACATTGTCAGACTGCTGGTGTGAGTGCAAACAGATGAGGAAATGCTGGATCAGGCACTTCAGCAACTTGGGCTGTTACCTAGGAAACCGCTTGCGTCATACTTGCCAGCAATTAGCTTACAGTTCTTTTATTTTTGATAGTGTTGCAAGCTGAACTCGCCTGTTACAAAGGGAAGGACTGGCTCCATCTCAAGCCCTCTGCTTGTGACTGCGGCCACGGCGCTCAGGAGAATTTGCGAAGCGCTACTTGGGATAATTTTTCAATTTATTTAAACTTTCCACGCTGCTTCTGTAAAGAACGTTGTAGCTGTGCTTGGTTCTCAAAAATGTACAATCACATTTTTGTGATCTATATGAAAATGACCTTCCCTGGTTACTAAAATTAATTGGTCTGCAAGTTTCACCAACATTTTGGATATGACCACCTTTTCCAGTAATTAATCTGAAGTATTTTTGTATGCTACATATTAAAATGTGTTTTTCAAAATTAATGTTATCTGAGGCTTAACCTCTAAAGCAAGGGATTTTTTTTCTAAATCCTTTTTTTTCTGTGTTGATTAAAATTCATTTACTTCCAGTGGTTATCTAGCTGCTAATATAAACCAGTTAGTGTTGAAAGCAGTGTGTGTTTTATCTCAGAAAATCATCATATCTTCTGTATTTCACTTAAAAACTGTAAACGAATTTACACTAACTGGCTTAATATTGATGTATGATGTTAGTATGGGTATTGCCTCATGGCTAGCTATGGCTGGGTTTTTTTAAGGAAAAAATCACACTGTGACTAACAGGTTAAACCAGAAATGTCTGTGTTTTTATTTTTCCATGGATTTGTTACGTAGGCAAACACATGAATAAAGTTAGATTTTAACAAACTAGAATTATAGTACATAGCTGAAGGCCAGACTTGTTAAAATGTCGGCGTTAATACAGAATACACATGTTCCTCAGTTTGTGGGACACTTAAAAAGTCAATATAATTTAAATGTTTGAATACTAGGATTTTCAAATTATTTTTGAAGAATTTAATCCTTATTAAAAGCATGATTAGGAAAAAAGACAACCAGACAAATCACCGAACCTTCCCAATTTCGAGCCCTACTTTCCCCTCCCCTTCTCCACCGAACCCTTGAATACAAGGCTTAGAAAGATTGAGTATCTTCATTTCTGCACATTTATGATAAATTGCTTTGGCTGTGAGAGTCTGGCAGCCCTTATTCTTAGGGCATTTTTTGGACTGCAGGCCAGTGTCATTTATGGTTAGCTGGTCGCTGGGGTTGCATTCCAAATGGTGGTCACTGTCTGTGTGGCCTGGGACCTTTGTACAGGCTTCTCTCCAATTGTATTTTACGTAAATTAAAAAAAAAAAAAATTGTGTAGTGGTGGCTAAAACACTGGAGGTTTATTGGCCATTAAAAAGGAAGAGCACCAGGTGTTGCTGATATTTCAGAGCAGTTTGGCTGAGTTGCCCAGCCTTACTAAGATGTTGCATGTGGCCTCTGCTTGGTGAGGGCTCTTATTTGGTGTGTGTTTGTGTTGGCTCAGCTGCACAATGTGAAGTTTTGCTGTTGAAGTCGATGGGTATTGGGACTTAAATCCGTGTGATCAATAAAGAGCTAGTGGAGATGTTAACAAAGCAAGATGTGGAAATCACAGTTTTGAATTTTGTCCTTCATTTTCTTTACCCCTTCAATTCTGGACAGTGAAATGGAGGCTATAGTGTCATCAGGTCGCTGTTGGGTTCCATTATGTCCTGTAATTCTGCCAATTTTTTAGGGCAATTCCTGCAAGTTCTGCAGTACATCAGGCATATTGGGTGTTTTGTTTTATCCTTGCTTAGTATTTTAGCCCTGTAAGCCTCGTCAGTTTTCCTTCGATGAAGGAAATGGGTGTTACATGATCACATACTTATGTTTTTGCATAACTTTTAATATTATTTAATTATCTGTATTTGATCTTCATTCTGGCACTTGTTTGCTCTTTCCAAAGTGCTTTTATGAGCTGACAATACTCAGTTGTTGTTTTGTGGATTCTCAGCCAGACTGTTTGGTGTACATGCATGTTTCAAAAGATAAGTCTGTAATAACAGATGGAACTGGATGCTTCTTGGCTATTTCATCTTCGAGGCATTACAGTAAGGGACTGCATGTTTTTCAGCAAAATCAGTGATGTTTTGTCCAATTCCTTGGGAAACATTTGGTTTATATCTGTCAGTGTCATGACAAGTCAACTTGTCTCATACTGTTTGTTCTGTAACAGAACCAGTCGAATAGGTGGGTGCTATGGAAGAAAAGGGATTAAGTTCTCTTCCATCTCCTTCTGACTGAGATTTTTACAAATTAGCAGAATGTTTTTGCAACTCTTATGGACTACTTTGTAGAAAATTCCACTGAAAGCATGAAGAAAGTGACTGACTATCTTTTTTTTTTTTTTTAATGTGTGTAGCTAAAATGACCAGCAGTCAGATCACCTTGCATGGAAAGTTTTGTGCATCAGGAATGTTTCCATGCTTTTCTGAGCAGCACAAAGGGGTGTTTTCTTTGTTTTGTGTCCTCATCATATCCCTAAATGATCATTAGAATCCTCTAAATGGGCAGCCTTTTAAAAATTATTATTATTATTATTATTCCCATTGTCTAATTTGAATAACTTTCTTCCAGGTCTTTTTATTTTCAGACTATCTTTGCCAGGAAAGTGTTTTGGTTTTTTTTTTATTTCCATGCAATCATTAAGATCAACAAAAGGAATTATGTAGACTTATTTCTGTTCACCAGCCCCTTTCTCCCGGTATTAAAATCTTCCTCTTTCTTATGAATAGGAAGTTTCTCTACATCTCCACCCTACAACATCACAACTTCAGCCTGCGGTAAACCTGTCATTGGGCTTCTTTGTTTGTTTTGGATTTTCAGAGGAGAAAAGCTAGGGGGAATAACAGAGAGGCATGCCTTAGCCGTCTCTAAATTTTCCTGGCATGTCACAAGTTTTCCTTTACTATTTTGTGATTTTCACAGTTTATTTATTTGCTGTGTCCAAGTAACTAACTTGTTCCCAGTTTCTTCAGTGTTAGGTTTCCTCTCGATGTGTTTGGTGTCCACACAGAACGTGAGTCCTTAATTAATCAATAGAATGTAACAGTTTGCTAAAATCCTGTGGAACAGAGAGCTCCTTTCTCCTTCTCACTGCTCTAGATTACAGTTGCAGATGAATTTTCTCAGTCTTCATATCCCACTGCAGTTTCCTTCTGGGATAGTAATTTTACAAGCATTTTTGACTTAAAATGTTATCCTCTGTATGTTGTACCTATTTAGCAGAAATGTTTTTGTTAAGATGCATTCTAGAGGCCAAGACTTCAATGACTTTTAAAATCAAGTGTTTGAGTGCTATCAGTAACTTTTCTATTCCTCCTTCCTTTTTTTCCCACCCTCCTTTATTTATTTACTTTTTAAAAATTGGAATGCTTACCTCATGTATTTGTCTCTGCTAGATTCTCTTCCCTGCCCCCCCACCCCAGTCTTCCTCATTGTTTTTTCACATATTCGTGGGATTTTTCTTTAGGGATTTTTTTTTGCCTCTTTTTTTTTGCTCATAATACCAGCAGAAGAATCAAGTAAAATGTATGGTGCAACAGCAGCTTTTTTTTTGGCTGGGAGGTACAATTGCAGTGCAAGTCTTGATTAAAATTATGCATTCTGAGATCAGAGCATAATTTTTTGATCCTACGAACTATGTCCAATTTAGATTAGTTTTTATGTAGTCACAAAAAGTGATTTTTTTTTTTTTTTGACCTTTGGACATAGGGTTTCTAATCTGAACACCTCTAGTCAAATATTCCAATTCCCTGAATGCTTTATGGCACTAACACTGAGGGGAGTGGACCTTCCCAGCCCTGTCTGCTCATTCCTGCCCTGGCACCATCCCCCATTGTGCTGACACAAGCATTCATGAGACTACACAGTGAACTAAATTGGGGAACTAATCCGTGTTCAAAGTAATCAGTTCTTTTTTGTAGCTCCTTGCCACGTGTCTGCATAAAGGCTTTTGCTGCAAAAGGGAGGGAGTCACCCAGGGATGGGAATGAGCAGCAGAGGGAGGGCAGGGCTGCAGCTTTATTGTGGCCATGCCAAGTTGTGCTGATTTAAGAGAACTAACGGCACTGCCGTGTAAAGAATGGATGTGTTTAGAACTTCCCCATAAATCAGTCAAAAGAGCATCTCCTCGTGCCCAAAAGCCTCTATATTTTTTTCCATGTCTTGAGTGAACCATATATTCTGCATTGTCTGTTTGATGTAAAGGAACAAAATGCTTCAGCATTGGATGGCTGAGATATGGCAAACAGTTAAAATTAAGCAGTTGCAGGCAGATGTGCTAGCATGCTTGCAACATACAATGTTTTACACAAAGTTTTCACAAAGGCTTTGAATGGAAGGGTGTGTTTTAGATATTTAAGTAAGACTTGTGCATAAATGGAGCAGAGGATTTGTTTGAAGAACAGTTTAAGATCATGTGGTCACAGACAGAATCATACTGCATTCATACATCAGTACAGAATGAACAGGTAAAGGGCACATGTGATTTAGGCTCTTCCAAATACCAGAATATTTGGCACCCTCTTAAAACAGTGCTTAAATACTATTCTGTTTATGTGAAAATTCTTCATAATTCTTGGAGCAAAATAAAACGAAAACTTTATAAAACTGTAGCAACACTTCTGTGAGTCACCTTCTGAGTCTTGGACTCTCATCAATTTGTCATGCTTCCATCTACAGGACTAAATGTGTAATGTGGTAGTGAAGAAAAGCTATTACCTGGGAATGCAGAAGTGGAAGTCCTCTCATACTGAGGCAGCAACTGTCTATCCCTCTGATGCTTCTATGTGATGATTTTTCTGACTTTTGTGGGTGCCTAAAGTTCCAGATAAGTAAGTTGCTACAGTCAGGAAGCTTCTATCCAGCTCTTTGTAGTAATCCTCCTTGGCTCTTAATTTTCACATTGCCAAAAATTCATATATGTGACAGCAAGAAATAGGAAAATATGATGAAAATGTCAGTTTCTCATTAATATTTCAAGCACAGGCTGAACTTCATGGGACAAATAGGTCCTACGACTTTGTCCCTGCCAGTTACTTTGTTCCATCCACTTTGCAGTTTTCTATAATGTGTAACTGGACAATCCAATCATGTATCTCTTACTGCTTTTATAATAACTCCTAGTCTGTGGTATGTTCATTTTGTAGAGTTATCTGCTTATCTGTTCTGTCACCCCTTCAGTAGAATCACCAGTGCAAGAGGCATTACGTCACCAAGATAAATTTTTGCAGAAGAGATTGAGAGTGGAGATAGAAGCAGGACCACCATGTGTCTCTTTCAGGTTTTGAACAAATTCAGCTGCTGAGGAATAGACAAAAATGACTTTAAGTATCTCTTTCTTTTGTGAACTGTTTGTGTTTTCTTCTACTGTCTGCTCAAGGTTTTTGATCAAAGAGCAAATTGTGGGAAAACATCTGTGGCCCTGCTGTTTGGAGTTGTTAGCTCTATTCCTTTATGAAATCTGAAATATTAAATCTTGCATTGTGCAACTAACGATGCGTTCCTAACACAAGGACCATTACTTGTCACCTAATTATTATTATTATCTTTTAAAATAATCTTCAGGAAGATCAGGAGGAAATTTGCTCTGGATTAAATTCACATTTTTTAAACTGAAACATTAACAAAAATGTTGATTACCTCCATGAAGACAAAGATCAAACTCAAACCTGGGAGAACTGAGAGGGAAGTGAAAAATAAACTGAAGAGAAAGCTTTAATCACATAAAGAGGAACCTTTAGAAGCCTGAAGTTTGTAAGTAAAGCCTAATGTCAAGCTGAATTCACTTGATCATTTTTGATCTTCCATATCAATTATGCCTAGCCAGAAGATGGAATTAGAACTCTTTAATTTTATAGTGTCAAATAAGCAATTTTTGGGGCTTTATCTATTTGGTAGTGATTGTACACGGTAATGTGTTCTAGACAACGTGGTGTGAAGCATGAAGGATGTGCAGGGTCCTCTGTCACTGGAATTCCCAGAATACCATAGAATCATGGAATGACCTGGGTTGGAAGATCAGCTGGTTCTATCCCTTCCCTGCCGTGAGCAGGGACACCTTCCACTAGACCAGGGTGCTCGGAGTCCCATCCAGCCTGGCCTTGAACACCTATGGGCATGTGTCCTGAATGGTCTTCAGTAAGTACGGCTTGTTGGCAGAAATATACTGAGGAGCTGAGATAGAACAAAGACTTTTCCACTGATAACATGATTAGAAATATTTTGTAAGAAATAGTTGAGGAGAATTATTCATTGACCGAGGCAGTTTGGCAAGCACTTTGAAGAGTGTGGCTCTTAGCAGTCATCCACTATAATGACTTTAAAGAGCTATAACTGACCCTATAATATCTCAAGAGAAGAGGAACAGTGACTCCTCTTTGTGGTGGCCCTAAACCAGCTGTGTGTAATGCTGCCAGTGGTACAGTATACTGTGAAATCTGCTCAGGAAAACGGGTGAATATGAGTGGATATTTTGTGCCGAATTCCATTCTGCCATTAATCTTTTTTGATAAATTAAATATTTGGAAAAGTAGCCCACAAGACTTTATATATTTTGCCAAATCTCCTTGTTGTGGCTGACTGTCAAAAGTTGAACGCTCTGTGAATTTAGCCAATGTTTCCTGTAAATGCTCAGTGCCATCAGGGATATAACCCCAGGCCAGACCAGGCAATTCTAATCTGATTTCCCTGCTTTATTTTTTAAACCTCACTGTCTGGGGACCTCCAGTCAAAAATCTGTCTTTCTTATATATAACAGGCTTGGTTCCCAAAGCAAATGTCCTGTGTGCAGATTTTAATTAATTAATTAGCTTGGGTATGGCCATGTGTGAGTTGAGGAAAAGTTACCCTTTTATCCATTGGTCAGAAAGAAGCATCAAACAGAAAAAATTTCAGAATCTCTTAAGTGTTAGCTTTGGTATTTAATATATAGCTTGGTTCACAATAAGATTACAGATTTTTGTTGCTTTGTTAAAATGCTAAAAAAAACTATCATAGATTTGTATTTTTTAGGTTTCATTATGTCAAAGAGAGTTTTAGTCTCTCTTTTCTTGGAGCACTTGTAAAGGCTTCTTATTTGGACAAAATGCTGAAAGACAATACTTTTAGAAGACAATATTTTGTCAGAAAATTTCAGCTGAGTATTCAAAATGTTTCAGATTTTCAATTTGAAAATTAGGAATACTGAGATGATAATTAATACCATTCATTCCACAGCTTCTTGTAAGTGCTTTGGGTAGCTTTATTGGTTTTATTTGACTGAAGAATTGCTGCATTCTGCTGTGCTGGTTACTTGGGGATGATTGTTAGAACATTTACTTTGAAGCTTAAATTTAAAAAAAAAATCTTTATGCCCCAAAATTTGAAAATTTTATAAAAGGAAAAAATAAGAAAATTAGAATGTTCAACATTCACAGAAAATACCTATTTTCCCCACCCTATTTTCAGATCTGTTTATTTAATGACTGACCTATTTTGATGTCTAAATATTGTAAAGTTCCCTGTATTTTCACACTGAAGTCTTGTAACTTCAAGAGAGCTACACAACTTTTTATGTTAATAAAATTGCCAATGTCAAAAATATAATCTAAAATCACTGAAATTAAATAACAGCTTTTGCATTTTGATGTTTAAACCATACATCTTAGTATTCTGACTAGTTTGATAACCTATGTGAACTGTACAGAATGTCTTTGTTTAAGCAGTTATAATCATTGTTAATAACAATTTAAACACACTGAGAAACTGCATTTTCTAGTTTGCAAAGTAGTAGCTCATTTTTTGTGGCCTGAGGCAGTTAATTAAAACTGTTTCAGTGTGAAAGTGGGAGTCAACATTGTTTAAACAGAGTAATGTGACTCAGTCTTATGGTGTTAGTAAGTTTGAAGTTTCTACATCAGTGTTTTCAACCACCAATATAGAGTTTTTTTCATTGAAGAGAAATTAATTGAACTGTTTGATTCAGCATTTCTTTTTTAAGTAGATTTTTCTAGTCTTAACCAACCTGTTTTTGTGAACTCTCCAGTTCAGTTTCCTCTCAACATCTTTCATGATTGAAGCTTTAGTCCTGAACTTGCACTGATTCTCGAAATCATAGCCCTTTCAAGAAGCTAAAGCATAAATATATCCCTAAAGTTTATGATACAAGACAAAAAGTCTTGAAGAAATAATTTTCTGTTTCCTATTTTATTTTCCTGTTGAACTCTAATAAAAGACACTGTCCTGTCGGGTCACAACAACCCCCTGCAGCATGGACTGGGGGAACAGTGGCTGGAAAAGTGTCTGTCAGAAAAGGACCTGGAAGTGCTGGTCGACAGTGGCTGAACATGAGCCAGCAGTGCCCAGGTGGCCAGGGAGGCCAATGGCATCCTTGACTGGATCAGGAATAGTGTGGCCAGCAGCACCAGGGCAGGGATTGTGCTCCTGTACTGGGCACTGGTGAGGCCACACCTCGAGTGTCGTGTCCAGTTCTGGGCCTCTCTATTCAGGAAGGGCATTGAGGGGCTGGAGCATGTCCAGAGAACGGAGCTGGGGAAGGGTCTGGAGCACAGTTCCTGTGAGGAGCAGCTGAAGGAGCTGGGGGTGTTTAGCCTGGAGAAAAGGAGGCTCAGGCCTGACCTTATCACTCTCTACAACTGCCTGAAAGGAGGCTGTAGCCAGGTGAGGGTCCATCTCTTCTTGCAGTCAGCCAGGGATAGGATGAGAGGACATGGCCTCAAGTTGCCCCAGGAGAGGTTCAGATTGGATATTAGGAAAAATATTTTCATGGAGAGGGTCGTAAAGCATTGAAACAGGCTGCCCAGGGAAGCAGTGTAGCCATCATCCCTGGAAGTGTTACAAAAACATGTGGTTAGGGTACTTGAGGACATGGTTTCATGGTGAACGTGGTGGTAGTGCTAAACCTAGTTGGACTTGATGGTCTTAAAGTTCTTTCTCAACCTTAAAAATTCTATGATTCTGTAATTGTATCTGGGCTTGGTAAATAATTTTTGTTCCCTTACCACAGATGTCTGTTTTCTGGGTTGTCTCTGAGGTGGCTGTTCTGACCTTCCTTTTGGATATACTTCTCTAGGGTAATTTATTTGGGATATAACCCTCTATTTAATTAAGACCTTAAGGTAAATGTAGTCAAATTTATATATCAACACATAGTGTATGTGTGCACACATTGTAGTTTAATTCAAATACCTTTCTGTCTTGCCATCATTCATAAAATCACAGAATGGTTTGGGTTGGAAGAGACCTTAATGTTCCAGTTCCATCCGTCTGCCATTGGCGGGGACACCTTTCACTAGACCAGGTTGTTCAGGGCCCCACCCAGTGTGGCCTTGAACACTGCCAGGGATGGGGCATCCACAGCTTGTCTGGGCAACATGTGCCAGTGCCTCATCACCCTCACACTAAAGAATTTCTTCCGAAGATCTATTCTAAACCTGCTCTCTCTCAGTTTGAAGCCTTTCTTTCCTGTCCTGTCACTACAGTGCCTGATGGAGTCCCTTGCTGGCTTTCCTGTAGGCCCCTTTCAGATACTGGGAGGTTGCTATGAGGTCTCCCTGCAGCCTTTTCTTCTCCAGGCTGAACAGCCTCAACTCCATCAGCCTGAAGTATTCATCCTTAGTATCTTTGAAATCCTTGCTTATTTCAGTGAAATTTGACAGAGGATAAACATCCAACTCCAAATTGCCAGGTAATCCAGTCATAAGACAAAGCTTCCAAGGTTTTCATCATTTGTGCTCCTCACAGAGGTACTTACCCCTTTTAGTGAAAAAGTGTGTTTATTGTCCTGATAATCCTTGTTGAGATGTTTATTCAAATTTTAGGAAGATGATCTTCTAGGTAGTCAAACATGACAGCATATTTCCTGTGATGTTATAGGACTTAATTTGTTGCTCTTTGGTCTTTACCAGTTATGGAAGCGAGCGATCTAGCAACGACAGCTCCAAAATAAATGAAATGCTGACATTTATTGGCTAATTTCTTTGTGCTCTGTGCCTTTCTTGCAGAGACTACAACTTCTTTTTCAGTGTAGCAGGCTACTAAATAGAAATGGCAATGGCCATTCTTTGGAGGATGAGCTTGAACAAGTTTTGACCTGGCATGAGGCCTGATTCACTGCTGCTGCTGGGATGTGAAAGAAAGTTGTCTCACTGGGATTTCATTTTGTGTTGTGTCTATTCAGAAACAAAAGCATAGGTCACTGTCTGTTCTTGTGGAACCCTGAGTAGTAAAATGGACAGCAGATAAAAGGATGAAGCAAAGAAGCTTGCTTTTCAAGCAAAAGATCAGTTTTCATAGAATTTCTTTTCACCAAATGACCAGAAAGCATGAAGATTTATTAACGTTGATTACCACTCATTTTCCTCAGTCTTTTCTGATGCTCAGAGTTATTTTTCCTCAGTCTAAGAAATGGAACTTATGTGTTCGTGAAGAATGTTTCTCATTATATCTCCAAATTCACGTTTTGTTTGCAGGTAAGATGGTTTTTATGTTTATAATTTATTACATTGCTCATAGGCATGTGTCATCTGTTCAGGCAGTGAGGTGATGTTTTTGTTTGTTTTAAAATTAACTAGCTAACATTTACAAAGGAGAGCATGAAGAAGGGAAAAGACACTTACTTAAAACTTGGCCATTTCCAAGACCAGTTATTAGAGCAACAAAATTAATTTCCCAGTAAATCTTACCTCTTTGTGGGTCACAAAGCTGGCATTGTAGGAGCATAATTCTGACTAGAATTCTGTGTCGTGTGTGCTTAGTGCATAGGCTGCATTTTTTGGTAACAACTGGATATTTGTTTCTGGCTCTTTCCTTCCTATCCCAAGTCATATTTAAAAGATTATCCAGGTGGCTTCTGAAAGTCTCTGTTTGGGAGGTTTACCAGCAGTGGGACTTGGGAGAACAGAGTCTCCTGCTGCTGCTGTCCATGGAAGCATGGTTGAACTGTGTTGTAGCCCCTCAAAAATTCTCAAAGTACAGGCGTTTGAACAGCAAGTTGTTCCCTTCAGCACCTTGATTGGTTCCAGAAACAGCAGCAGAAAAGCGATGCTTTGTTTTCCAAGGGTAGTAGAAGACTGGCAACTCAGTTTTCAGCTGTCATGATGAGAGGTGTGATGGGAAGTAAATTCAGGATTTTGGAAAAGTTGACTTAGAGCCCAGGTAAAGGCACATAAATCAGAAAGCAAGCTGAGGCAATTTCTGGACTCTCTCTGAATCAATGAGTAAGGCATTGCTGAGTTTAGCGGAGACATTTTTTTCTTCAGATCTCTCTGTTTCACTTCCAGATAAACTACTTAGACCTTTGGATGGTGTTGAAATGTTTCAGTTTGGGATCACATGGGCTGTTCTTGGCCCGAGTTACCTCTGGGCTTTATCCAGAGACAATATTCTTTAGGGGTGCATTGGAATCACAGAGCTTTCTCCCACTCCTGATAGAAGACCAAATAATACTGAAATGAATAAAATCACTGATTATCTGCTTCAGATCAAGTTGGTTTTACTTGCTTCTTTTGCTTGTTTTGGTTTTAGAGAATTGGTAAAACTGTTTGCATGTCAGGAAGTAAGTATTTAAAAAGAGAGGTTTACCCCCATTTACTGCCTTTTCTATATTTTTTCCACTTTGCATATGGATGGTGGGTTTTTTTTGGTGAAGTGAAGGGGGAATGTTCCTGATTCTGATCACTTCCATTCGATATAACATATATTCCAGTTAGCCTTCCTAAATTTATGGTAATGATTATATTAGGCATACTGTGTTCTCCTTCCATGCAGTTTTTTTTTTTGATTGGAGATGTGCGCAGCAAAAAGCTGTGATAAATGCACACATAACCTCTCAGGTCTGAGTAAATAATTACAGTTCAGGGGTTGAGAGGCACTGTTGAATGTGGGGTTTCATACTGGATATCTGTCAAAAGAATATGAAAATAAGCATTCTGGGTTTTGTAATATTGACTCAAATTATTCTGCTCTCTTCTCTGCAGTGTCCTTTTTTTTTTGGCCACTCGAGTTTTAGCTTCTTCCTTCATGTTTTCTCAGAGCCAGCAGGAGGAATGTGAGCACACAGCATACAGACTCCCTCTGTTATATGATGTCTGACATTACGATGCATTCCTATTAGGGCCGGCTCTGATGAGAAAACTGCTTCATTTCCATAGGCTGAAGCTGGGGAGTGCTTGCTAGAGGTATAATACACGTATCTAGCATTTTAAATGCCATTTTTAAAACTTATATCGTTTATGTAATTTTTTTTTTCTTATTCAATAGATTTTCAGAAGTGGTTAGGAACTTTATAGAATGTTGATACAGAATAGAAGGTATCAGGCAACTCAGAATTTGGGCTTTACTTGTAGTTTACATTGGACCAATAAATAAGCCTGTTCTTACAGTTTTCACACACATCTTTCTAAATTAAAATTCTGCAATTGTAAATTCAGGTTATTTGGGAAGTTGTCTCAAACAGCTTTGCATCTGTGTAGTTTTATGTTTTTTATCCTTCAGGGTCTTCTAAATAATTTTTCTACCGAGTTATTTAAAATACAGCATTTGTAAGTTCCTTAAATACTGGACTTCCTAAACGGTTGACTACTTGGAAACTAGTGATAGGATGATTATTTCTGTTGGTGCAGGTTGTTTTGTGAGATCTTTTGTTTTCCTGCTGTGAGAACAACAGGGCTTTGTCCCTGTAAACAGTTACCCAATAAAGTTGTTACTGGATTTGAATTTTCATTTACAGATTATACAGAAGTGAAAGAAGCTCAAAGCTTACATTCCAAACTGACGAAACTGACAACTACTTTTAAAATTTTTTTTCTAAGGAGAGTGAAAATTGTACCACTGAAAATATAAAAAATAAATCTATTGCTCTAGGTATTCACCAAAAGATATTTGAGCAGATAAACATTCTTTGAAAGCCCAGTGAAGCTTCTTTTTCAAGGAGCTCTTTCGTAGTTTACATTTATAAATTTGTATCTCTTTTGCTGTAGCTCTGGTGAGCCCTTCATACTTCATTCTTTTTCAATTGTAAACATAGTTTCGGTACTACCACTTTTGCACCAAACGCGGTTCCTAGGCGACTGCTGACGTCAGTTGGTGCAGCACAAGAAGGTTTGTGTGTTTATCTGCTGTGGGCAGACTCTTAGAAAAGACGAAAGTATGTAACTAGATTAGACCAAAGAGATTACTGCTTTAAATAAGCATACGTACTGTTTGCAATGCCTTACTTCTTTTTTTCTTTTTTTTTTTTTTAATGTATTTTATTTTGATTAGCAGTTGTATCTTCTGTTGCATGTGCCACAAATATCTCAGTTGCAGGGGATGATAAGGAGGGGTATATATTCTCTTTGCTATTGCTTTAAAGGGGCAGCTGCTTTACTTCTTTTCTGCAGTACAGTTAGAATGAGAATTTAAAAGGAGCGTGTGTAATAGCGTGAAGCTTTCACATACCTGATCTCAAGGTTAGAAATAGAACGGTTAGAAATGAAAGCAGGCTTACAATTTCCAGTTTAAATGAAATATATTTACTTAGAGATTTTTGGCCAGAGTCTATACGTTTGGAAAAACTGGAATGATACTCTTGGAATATTTTACTGCATGCCTTTGTGTCAAATAGAGTTGGAGTGGAGCTGGCTAAAATACCTTTGTGATTTTTTTTGGTGCTTGAATATATTTGTAGCACACCCACAATAAGTAGAAATTACCTGTAGCAAAAACTCTTTGTATGAAAATCTTTTTATAAAAGTAGTGGGACTGCAATCATGGTAGGCCAAAAAGTGAACCTTTTGTAGTAGTAGTACTGAATGGCAAAATAAGGCAGGAAAAAAACCATCAAGCATAGAATGTCCTCTTCAGGTTGAAGACTAGAAGCAGCAACTTTCAGAACTAAATAAAAGCTAAGAGCAAGTGCTCCAGATGAACTTAGATTAAAATAAAAAGTAAGTGCCAGTGGGACATAGGAGAATATTAGCAAGCATAAAGGTGAAAAGGTCAAGCTAAATAAGGTCCAGTTTGAACATGGCTGTGGTGATGGTCTTGCCAATTTTGAAGTCCCCATCCATCTTTTTTACATATCCTGTACTATTATATGGTGCTATCCACTCTTGCCTTGAGGACCTCCGTGGCTGGAGACTGCACAGCTTCTCTGAGCGTTCTGCTTCAGCTCGTCTCCCTGCTTGTGTGTCCTCATAGTGAGACGTTTTTCCTTGCTTCTAGTCTGAACTCCTTGTTTCAACATTGCCTCTCATCAACCCACTCTGCACCACACCAGGAGTACAGCCTGGCTTTGTTGTTGTGATGGCCTCTTGTCAGACACTGTCAGGCTGCTGTTAAGTCCCCAAAGCCAAAAAGCCATCACTTCTCCAGCCCGGATGAGCCCACCTCCCCCAGCCTCTCCTCACAGAGTAGGTTCTCCACTCCCTTTAACCATATTCTTACTACAAGATATTTTTTCAGCTTTCAGTAGGAAAGGTAGACTTAGGACATGACATTTAATTCAGTAAAGTGTTCTTAAACAAATGGTGAAGTTACTTGTGAGTTTCATTAGTATTAAAGCATAAAAATAGCTCAGATTCAGAGTTCATTTATCTTGTATTCTGTCTCTAATCTCTGATCTTTGTCTAAGGTTGAGTTTAACATCTGTTCATTACAGTTAAATATCTTTTACATCCTTGGCTTGAAGATGTCATGTTAAACAGACTTCTGGGGCCAAAGGATGGGTTAGAACATTTTCTGTCTGTCCACTGCCTGTTACTGCAGTGTCTCTCGAAGCAGCACACCAAGGGAAAAATCAATAAAAACTATAATCACAAGTTGCTGCTTATCATCTTCCCGTCCATTGCAAGGGCTAATGTGCAATTAAATGCATTAAAGGTCATGGGGGAAAAGAAAGTAGCTGTAATCAGAAGCCAAAGGAAGGATAAAAATATGATCACATATGATACTCTTTTTTCTTTTCTCCCATACCACCTTCCTACACTCTCCCAACTTCCACCTGTTTTCAGCTCAGGGGACTTTCTGATGTGGTTTAGCTATTTAGTTGCAAGTGCTGTTCAGTCTCCTTTTCAACATATGAACCTTTCCTCCTTTGTCCAGTTTCCCCTTGAACTTATTTGAACTCCTTGCATCCTCTGATAAAGAAGGTTACTTCCTGCCTGTTGAGGAAGAACTGTCTCTTTCTGGTTTGGACTGGCTTGTTCCTAGCCCATGCTAATGCCTTGTGGTTCTCGTGCTGTAAAAAAAGTACTCTGATGTGTTTCACTTTCTGCCGACCAGTTCCTTGGGCAGAATTTGCAACAACCATGAGTTCACTGTAGCAATGTGCATGACATCTAGCAATGACAATAACTGGTTTAAAAATTATTTTAAGGTGCTTTAGAAACCCTCTTGACACATCAAATTTAATGAGATTTTATATTCTGAATATATTGCAGTAATACACAAGTTTTCTGTTTCCTGAAGGTTGATAACTATTTGCCGTTAGGATTTTTTTGTCGCAGGCTGATGCAGCTCAAAGTTCTGCCCAGTGATAGCAGATGTTCTTGTGGAAAACCCCTGGAGACAAAAGAAGAGCAGAAAAACCCACTCACTGAGCTATGACACCATGCTATTACATTGGTTTCCTTTTGCAGGGAAATGTTCTTGATTTGGTGTTGCGAGATCAGTTGGAATCACCTCAACCGTCTTTACCTAATTCCAGAGAAATGGGGGCACCTTGGACATACAGTTTGGGTTTTTGCAAGTATTTGTTCTGCTCTTGTTTACAGAGGGCAAATCTTTTAAGATTTTGTGAAGAAATGGATTATTCAAAAAGTTATTCTTTCATTGTCACTGACTTCAAAAAGCACTCGCAGCAGATCCCAAAATACAGGTTTATAGACAGAAAAGTTCACTGTTTCCTTGTTCATTTTTTATGACTTGTGATCTTATAACAGTCCAATTTCAAAATGTTGCTCTGGGATACTGCACAAAATAAATTTGAATTCTATAATGATTTTTTAAAATGAAGCTCTTTTAATTTGTTAAACAGTTTAGGCAGTTACTGTAACCTCTTCTTGAATTAAGGGTATAAAATAATAAAATAAAATTTTCAGGAACACCTGTGACTTAACCATAATTATTTTAGACTGAGACAAAGCAACAGGCTTTCATTATATTTCTTAATAGCAGTACAGCCTATAACAACCATTCTCATCTCAGGTTTCTTAGTTACCATCCCGTATGTTCTGTTAGTTTGTGAAATTGTAACTGGGCTCCCATCCAAAATCTGCTCTCTGTAGATTTATAATAGACAAACTGAGAAGTATTTGTCTCTAGATTTGCAAGAATACCCATACAGACTCTTTATAACTTTTTGATGACTCATTTGCTGGATTTTTTTAAAATAAGGAAATAGAATAATTTGGGAAGATGTGTATGTTAATATGAGATGCTGGAAATTAAATAATCTCCCACTGATAATTGGCTAACAGTGAGATTTAATTTTTGATAATACAAAGATTAGGAAATTATACATTTGATCTTTGATCCTGTAAATGTCTTCTTCCTAGATTTCATATGACTTTTGCTTTTATTCCAGATATAAAATTGAGCAATTATAAAGCTTTTGTCTTCAGAAACACCTTGAAAGGCTAGGAGACTTCAACAGATGCACCTTGGGTTTGATTGGCATGTATTAGACAATTAACAGGAAAGTTGGCTAATAGTGTGCATTTATAACATTACAAATCAAATATATTTGTACAGAAGTGCTGAAGACAATTTTTGTCTCTGTAGCCCAGAAAAAACAATTCTGTGAGGGAAAGTACACATATGGCTGCCAAAAATAGGGAAAGGTTTGTACATAAGCTAGGTATGGCTGAAAGAATTAGTTTCAACTCAGGATGTTAATGCCTGGTGTAGTCCTTGGAGGCAGTCTGGGCACATAGGCTTTATTTTGTGATTTCCTTTTGCTGTGTTCCTTTTTGGATCCAGCAGCTCTAATGTGGTGTTTCTAGACTGGATTCACAGCGTATTTTGGGAAATATTAGTTATTCTCTCTCTGTTCTTGGTTGCTTTGCCTCGTTGCCTTATTCCAGAAACTGACTGTTCTTCTGGGCCAAAAATTAGTGGTTCTCTCATGTGCTGTACATCAGCTGTTCCCAAAGTACTTGGGATGAGCAACGGTTGTCATCCTACTTTGGGTAACAGCAGTTGCAAAGGGAATTCCCATCCCTGGTGTAAAAGCTTAACTGCTCATTAACATTTGGAGTTCTAACCCGAGGAGAAATGAGGCTTGAAATGGAACTTATCACAACGGAAATAAAATTGGCAACTACTCCAAGGTGAGACGGGGATACGGGATAACATTTATTCTTTCATAGAAAACATCTGCTATTGACATTCTGCGACTCTGTGACCCCTTGAGGTTCCTTTCAAGCAGAATTATCCTGGAAGACTGTACCTGTTGGTGTGAAGTTTTGTGTAGACACAGCTAACTAGTGCAGGTACTGCTGAGGGCATGTTTGCGGTAGCACATAATTCTTCTCAGACTGTGAATCCTGGGAAAGGAGCTGAGCAAATATTTAAGTATTGAGTCAATGCTAAACTCCAGCCACTCAGTGGCTACTGAGCGAGTACTGCCTGAGCTTTTTAGCTTATAGTTCTCTAGTTTTCTAGCATACTCCTTGCTAGCTTTATGAATGAACTAGAAACATCTCAGTACCTTTGATGACTGCTCATAACTCTTCTGTCATTGTAGAAATAGGCTGCATTCCATTACATACCCCATCTTTCTGTTCATGGGATTAAACTTGCAGAAACCCAGAGATCCTTATTGCTATAACCAGGACCTGGAACAGTCTGTTAGCTCCCTGTGTTAGTGTAAATTTATCAGCACATATTAAATCTATGTTTCAGAAGGTGGTGGGAGCAGAATAAATGTTTAGAGTTCCGAAAGAGGCATTTTAGATGCCTTTAAGATTTTCTCGTTCTGTAGCACAGGAATCATAGCAACTGTGTGTTCAAGTTGCATTGTGCCTTTAAATATCATTGAAACCTTAATACTTCTGATAACACAGCACAAACTTCTAGTTGCTCTGATGTTTAACTCAGCATTTTGATTAAATCTTGTGAATTTTGGAGGAAAATGTTCATATGCTCTAACTCTGTGTTGCAATGCCCTCTGACTCCAGTATTAGTTGCCTTTAATGTCAATGACTGAATTCTTTAAAAATTAAACCTCTTGTGGATATTTTAAATTTAGTTTCCTTATCCCTGTCCTGGTGTGAAATGTTTGCTGATTTTGGATGCTGCTTTTTAAGGTTGCTGAAGACAGTCATGGTACAATGAGCTTTGAAGTATATTTTGCTTAACAGCATAAATCTGTGCCGCCTTTAAATGTTCTGTGTAGGAGAACTATAGAAATTTGCACCTTTTAAACTGGGGAAAGAAGTGAGCCCATACGATTCTTGTCCTTCACTACAAACAGTATGTAATAAAGAATGAATAAACTGCATGCATGCAGCTTTCAACAGAAACCACCCCTGCAGCACCCCTGCTACCAAAACCTTGCCGCACAAGCAAAGTTCCTGCTAGATGTCATTCTCCTCCATCAGAAGGGGGTACTGACATCTCTTTTGAGACTTGGATTTTTTGATGCTTGTTAATATCTTCATTAATGTAAGGGTTGAAGAGCTATTTGATGGACTGGACCACTAAGAGACCATTACTAAACACTGTAACTGAAAAATGTGCTTCTAAGGTCTGTAATAATTCCTCACTGTATCAGTAGTACACTAGATTTATGTTATAGGATTTAAAAAGTTGGATAGTCCCTTACACCAGTCTTTATTCAGAAAGTTAGAAATTAAGAGTGATATAATGGGTAGAAATAACACACTAGCAGAGTTTGAGTCTGAACAAAATAAAGAACACTATTGCCATTTTTTTTATGAGTTGGCGTTCATGTTTAATTAAGAATAGTGAAAATCTCACAAGTCTAAAGAATCCAGATAATTATAAATTGTTGGAAGTTGAGTAAGTTGGAGGTAATATCAATATTAATTTTAACGGACGATTTTACTCCCTTCAGAGGTCTTGCATTTTGTGGTACCTTAAAAATTCTAAAACTACATGAATTAAATATATCTTTATGTAGATTGTGCAGATTTTGGATGAAGGTGGGGTGCTCAGATGAAGTGTTTGGACAACATCCATGATTGTTTATTGGAGCAGCCAACCAGAAGAGGAAACACAACTGTTAACTTCTTCCTGAGGAATATCCTTAGGATCTCCTTCAAAATAGCAATCAGAGAACATTTCTATAATAATGATTGCAGTGTCAGTGATCATTCAGAATTCAGGTTGGAGCGGTGGAAGGCAAAATATCTGTTACACCTGGGCTCAGAAAAACTTTTAAAATAAAAGCAGAAAGAAAACGAAGTAGAATCCCTGCAGGCAGGATCGGGACTGTTCCAAGACATCATACTGGAACTTGAAGCAAATGCATGGCAGTTATCAGAACAAGATGTAAAGATAAAAAGACAAATGCCATGATTAAAGAGGATGCTAGAAAGGGCTCATAGGAAAAAGTAAGTATTCTTAAAATAATTGTGTTTAGAACAGACAGAATAAATGTAATAGTTCAAGGCAGATTGAAAACCATCTGAGGTCCAACTTGCAGAAAATATATTAGAAAATTAATAGTATTTGTACAAATGCTTTAGAAGTTTGAAGAGTCCTAGAATGCCTATAGGACTAGCAGGCTCTCAGAAACAGAAGGAGCCACAGCAGGAAAAGAAAATATTCTTTTTGATAAAGTTCGTTGTGGGAGAATCTGGAGAAAATGCCTATGCTGGAAGTTTACAGGCAATGTTTCAGAGGCTTTAAGTCAAATTTAAGTGTTGCAAAATACATTTGCTAACAGAAGAACAGCAAACTCTCAGGACCAGATAATGCACGCCCAAGGTTCTCAAGACACTTGAGGAAAAACCACCCAAACTGATGAATGTAATATGCGGCTTTTTACTTAAATTTTATTAGGTCTCTGATGACTGCAAGTTGGCCAATGAAAGTCATTTAATGAAAGTTTCCAAGAAAGCTCTAAAGAACTGTTGGCCAATAATTACGACTTTCATAGCAGGAAAAATTGGTAGAAATCATAACAAATGTTAAATGACTCTCTTCAGAGAAAGATGTTTTGGGGAACAGTCAACAATGCTTTTCTGAGTCTTGCATCAAACCAGCTTGTGAGAATTTTTTGAAGGAACTGCAAGTTTGTGGGTAATAAAGATCCATCTCCTACAGTCTGCTTGGATTTCTAAAAGATTGTTCACCCTCCCCTTTGTCACCTGAATTACCAGTTATCAGGAATTTGAGGAGCTAGAAGAATGTGGTTTGATTGGAATGCTGAAGATGAGCAGCTGGTGTGTGACAGCAAGTATTACAGGATATACAGTAGGTTCAGGAGTTGCTTTTACTTTATGTATTTTCTTAGTATGAGTGCATGGAGTCCCTCTTGAGCAACTCAAAATACAAGCATGTAAAGCTCATTTTTATGTAATGCCATGGATCATGAAAATGTAAAACCTGGGCTGAAGATAGATGTATTTGAGTAGATGTTTGTATGGTTTGTTTTTTACCTCTGCACATGGGAGATCACATTTGTTAGGTTAGATACAGGATTCTGAAGTGCAGTCAAGCTTCTGTTGAGCCTGTCTAGCCAAAATTGATTAGTAAATTGATTTCTAGATTATAATCTAATTTGTCTTTGCCTCCCTTTACCAAACTGAAAGCTACTAAATTGACACATAGACTAAGCTTACCTTTTTCTTTCTTTCTTTTTCTTTCATTGGTTTGAATATTGTCTCAAAGTCCTCTGTTGTAGGACAAGACTGGAAGTTGAAGAGAAATGGCCTTTATGGCAAGGTTGTGTGGGTTGTTGTCTTTCTGAAATTCTGCTCTCAGATTAGCTGTACTTTTAAAAATGGTATTTTGCATATGGTCCGTTTTCCTTTATCTTCATAGCGCAGTACCTGGAGATTTCATCACAATGTGTATGATCTGATCTGGAGTGGACTTGGCCTGTAGTTTCTTCTCTGAGCTTGGCCTGCGCCCCAGAACTGAACAGGAGAACGGTTTCCTCCGTGCTTTGTCTCTCCCTTGCCTTGTCTTGCCTGATTTGATTGCAGTAGGGATAAGAACGAGATGTGGGTGTGGAGAAGAAAATAAATTCAATGTTTTGGCAAGCAGAGGGGGAGAAGTTGAGACTGAAGGAGAGGAGGCTCAAATGGTGGTTTGAGCTTGAATGAGGGTGGGATAATTTTATGTCTGGAGTAATGAGATTGACATGCTAGACAAGGAGGTTTTGGTGAGAAGCTCGGGAAGTAAACATACCTGGAGATACCTGAAGAATGAAACTGGAATAAGGAGGGATGGGGTGGGTCTGGATTAATGCTGAATGGACGAGGCTGTAAATCTTATATTGGAGAGAACATGCTGAAATTTGAGCCTGTTGAGGAACATCAGGAACCTGGGTGACACCATGTCCCCTTGCTGCAAGAGCTCCTGAGAAAGGCTCTCTGTGCTCTCACCTGAATAAGAAACTCTAACCTGACTTCTGCCTTTCCCTGCTCCCATGGGACAGATCTGTTGGCTGTCACTCCATCAGTGTGATGACAAATGGTGGAATTTGAGAGTTTTGGTGTGCTTTGAGAACAATTAGGAAATAGCAACAAAAAAGTTAAAATGGGCTGTGTTTCTGAAAGATTTAAAAAAATTAAATAATACTGGAAATAAAAGTACCTGTGATTTTGCCACTTCTAATTATTTAATTCCATACACCTCTTCTGTCCCCCTTTTCCCTCCAAATCCTGAAATTTGTGGTACATCACAGTGAGCAATGAGAGATTTGTTTTGTTTTCTTTACTTGCGGTAGTTCCCAGTTCTCTGTGACCGCAAGTAAGTGTAAAGAATTGAGCTGGGAGATCAGAAGAAAAAAAAAGAGATGGATTTAGACTTGAGACAATTGTACATTACACTGAAGAGCTGAATTTTATGCAGGCTTTGTCACCGAAATTTCTTTGTGTGTGTGAGATCTTTGGCGTATCACTAAAATCTTGTTATTCTCGCGTGGTTCCTAATTGCCTGTGTGTGTTTCAGTTTTGTTATGTGTTAGGTTTGTGTTTTGTGACTGTGGATCTGTTTTGCAGTAACAGGAACCATTCCTTGCTGTAACCAAAGTCCATCAATCCTACTTTGAGTGACTGAAGTCTTAAGCTGGGGTGAAAGACACTGAACATTCAGTTAGACATCCAAATTTAGCAAGATCATTTAATTTTTTTTTTTTTTAATCTGAAGTACTGATCAGCAAAGTACTGCAATATTTTGCAAGCATTTTGTTACTAATTTTGTAAGAATGTGTGTGAATATTTAGGTGTTATCAACGGGAGGCACTATAGCAAAAGCAGAGGAAGTGGAAAGAAAAATGATTGAGCAGTTTTGAACTGCAGTCAGCAATATTGGGGCTGTACCCTTAACAATAAAGCAGCAGAGTACCGTGCTCTTTCTGTGGGCCTGATCTGTTGTTTTTCAAGTGTGACGACTCACACTTGCTATAATCCTTGCTGGCAGACAAAGTTTCTGCCTCATTTGCTCATGTGCAAGTCCCTTAAAACTAAGTCTTAGTGTTTTGACACTGTTTGTTTCTTTTTCTGTTTAGACACACACATTAGCATGATCCTTCCCAAACATAATCATTGCATCCAACTCGAGGCTACCTTATGTGACTGAGAACTTCAGAGATACATTTCCTCCATGGGATTTTGACAAACGCTTTCCGTTTGCTGGAATAAGTGATGACGAACTACTCGCACGCATCACCAAAAAGGAATGTGACAGCTCATTAATTGTTCTGCTGCAATAGAACAAGTTCTGTCAGTCATGAATCGAAATCTTTGTCAATAACACATCAGCACGTGGCAGTGGCACTGTGATTCTAAAACATTAACCATAATATTTTTAGTGTCTAGAACGCTGTGAGTGCTGCTTATATGCTATACAACTTCATTACAAATATATATATATATGTGTGTGTATTTTATACAATCTATATTATACTCTGTAGGGGATTTCTATATAATTCAATTCAAATAT
Organism: Cnemophilus loriae; assembly: GCA_013397755.1. Lineage (NCBI taxonomy): Eukaryota > Metazoa > Chordata > Aves > Passeriformes > Corvidae > Cnemophilus > Cnemophilus loriae. The sequence continues at coordinate 43,020 of VZTF01001323.1, forward strand.
TGGAATTTCAAGTGCATTGAAGCGCATGATGCATTTAAGAAACTTGGATTTATGCTTTGCAGTTTTGTCTGAAATGTTACCATACAGCCCTCAATTCTCTTCCATTGCACAGGATTATCATAAATTCTTTCCTTTTCCAGCAATCATTTTTCTCTTTTACAGGTACGACCTGTGTTCAGAGAAAATAATCAGTGTTGGTAATTAGAGATATGCAATAAATTCTGTAGTGGATGAGACTTTCAGAGCTATGCCTTGTTTTGTTTCAGAGTTGAAAATACGGTGAGAGAGGATCATTTTGTGGTTGTAAAAATGGAATGACAAAGAATCTTTGCCTGATACAGCATCGTTATGCTGATAACCAGTCTATTTCCATTGTCTTTCTGTCTTTGTCTTTAAAATATTTATCATAATGCTTTCATCCATCCTGGAGAAGACGTTGTTTTGTATATCATCATAAAAAACACATTAGAAAATTAATCTGCATCACAGTTTGGAAGGTTTACGGTAAGGAACATATGAGGTCACACTAAAAGTGTGGAATAGAAAGAAGTACTAAATTGTTTCCTTACTCTAAAATGGTCTAAGTTAACCTTTTATCCCATGATCATGTAGCTGTGTGGGTGGGTGTGTTGCTATGGCTTGGCTGGTTTATGGTACATCAGCTGTTCTGCGGTAATTGCCCGTGGATTTGCTTTTATTTCCAGTGCAGTAAGACAACCCCTGTGTATTATCTCTGAGGAGTGATAACTTGAAGTGTTTTGGTTTTTAAAAAGAGTAAGATTCTTCTGTTGGAGCATTTGAAATGTAGCAGCTCGAGCCACGCTAATTGTCTAATGGTTGTGTCTGAGGGGCCCTAATGCTTAGGAAAATGTCCCAGAGAGCTGGGGTAGAGTCACCTCCACGTGAAACTGCAGCAATCCTCCCATTCTGAGTCAGGCACTATCACCCTGCTTCTACCATTTGAGAAACCTGGTAATTCACATTTCCTAGAATTAAGAGGGGTATATGGTGAGAGTTTTGGATTTATCATGTTGTTTCAAAAGTTTATTTTCATTTTAGAGCTTTTATTACTTTATTCATACCTTCCAAGTGTTTACTTTGCACTTTCTTTACAATACTCCAAAAAAATTTGGGCTACTGCTTGCACAGCACATATAAGAATGTTAAATGGATTGATTTAATTTATTCCAACTTTAATATGAGGAATCTCAGCATCTCTCTTTAGTTTGATTAAAGGTTGAGTGAACAATTTCTATCCTGCTGATCTGATCCAATAATTTCATAGTGTCACAGGTGACTGACAGTTTTACACAGATGATAAAAGTCTCTTGAGATATGTATATATTTTTTAAGGTTTCATCATTTGACAAATATTCTGAAGATTTAGGTTAAAATTGAGGAAGTCCAGTGAATATCTAGTTGAAAAGCTGTCCCTACTTCTGTGGCAGGCAATTTCTCTCATTTACTCCACTGCCCTTCTAAGTTTTTTTAAACTGTGAGAAATCATCTCACAGCTTTTCCTGCCTACATCAGTGCAAACTCTGCTCTTCAGAATGTCAACTTGTGTCTGCTCACTGTGTAAGACGCTGATTTCTCAGCAGTTTGACTTCTTTTCCTTTCCTACCAGCCTGTAGCAATTTGGTTCAACATTTGCATGTTAATAATATCAGAAAAGTCAAATTTGCATCTTTTACCCGCAGTAATCGTTTTGTATACAGACTGAGGATGCAGTAATGAACCAGTTCTGAGAGGGCAACTCATGAATATAAATAGTCCCATTTTACAAGTATTTTGCCAAGGTCAGTGGGAGAGAGGAGGAGGGTCAGAAGTAGCTCCTTAGTCACAATCACATCTGGAGCTGAAACAGACACTTTCTTTGTCTGTAGAAATTTGGCAATGTCTTAGGGTTGCCAGAGTTTAGATGCTAAAACCTGGGACGATGTCAGAGAGCTAAACTGTGCATACATAGATTAACTGTGCATGGAAAGTACAATTTATCTGCATAATAACCACTTTTTCTGGATGCCTTGATTCCTGTGTGTTAGAAAAAACAACAGTTACTACAGAAATGCAGGAAAAGCTGTATCACAAATGCTTTTCATAAGGCTTTAGATCTGGCCATTAGAACATAACTTCGTAATTATACAGGACATCTGGCAATCCTGTGAGGTTCAGTCTGCATTTTTCCTTCATCACAGAAGAAATATTAATGCAGCAGCAGAGGCATTCTTTGGATACAGGGATTATTGTTCAAGATAGCAATACTGGCACTAGGTTTTGACCTCTAAACTTGTTTCTGCTTGGCAGGGGCTTTTGGTATTGTCCAAGTGCAGACTGGTGTCTTCTCAAAGGAAAAATATTTTTGTTTTCTCTTATCTGTCAATCTGTCCACTTAAGTAGCCTTTGCTATCATAATATTATAAAATGCAACTCACAAGTTGTCTCTGAGTGGAAAACAAAAAGCCTCTCTGCAAGTTCCAAAAAGGGTGGTGCTTATGTGATTCTTTTTGCACATTCTCAGTTTAATCTTGGATTTTAAGGAAGGTGTTTTGGGAATATAAGCTTTTAAGGGGAAGAAGGCACAGGTTGTCTTGCAAAAAAAAAAAAAAAGCAAATCAAGAAGACCAAAAGTTTACATTATTGCCACAAAAACCACCACAGTCAAGGGGCATAGTGGGTGGCACTTCATAGAAAGTATCTTCCAGACAAAACAGTCTCTTATTAAAAAGCTTTTCTTCTGTAACCAATGTGTCAGACTGATGCAGTGCATAAACTTTTTCTGTAATTACTGACCAAGCCTGAAGTTTCACTGAGCAAATATTTTGTGTTTGCCAGTTGTTGTACATAATCAGTCTGGAATGATGCCATAAAGAGGAATCACTGAACATATGCTTGAGGAACGAGATCATCGGCCCTTAGTTATCAGCTGCTGAATAATCCAAGCTTTGTGTCCTCATGTCCTCATACCCCCTGAAACATATCCACAGGTTGGAAGTACTGTTTGCATATGAGGCTTACTGCTTTCCAAATTCAGGGCTTTTTGTGTTACAGCTCAGCACAAAACTGTGGCACCGTGTAGATTTGGGAAACTTGAAGTACTTTGAAATTCCCTGATGGCCATGATGACGTATATCTGGAATGACAGAGCTGTGGTAAAAGGTTTTAAATGAGTTTAGTTCTTTCTGCTGCAGCAGTGCTGTTACCTGAGCTGAGCTGACTGAAGACAGGAGCAGCATTAGCATCCTCTGCCCAGTGCCTCAGCACTCTGCTGGGGAGCCCAGAGAGAGCATTAAGCCTCTTGAGTTATTTGATTTATGGTGTCTCAGGTAGTTTGTCCGAGTGGTAGCTTGAAAATAGGCTGCATCCTTAGACCTTTCAAAGTTTCAAATGACATTGTTTGAATTCAGTGTTCAGTAGTTGTGTATAAAATTACTACCAGCATGGTATTATCTTTAGTATTATCAGAAGCTCTGACTGTTACGAGGTAAGAAAGTTTTTCAAGACTTTTTTTGGGAAGGGCATTTATTAGCCTGCTTCCAGAAAGGTTCGTTCAAGGATGAGAAAACCATAGTGTGAACCGTGTAGATTTAATAACTATAAGCCATCAGGTAATTTTTTAAATCCCTTCTGTTTCAGATCAATGCCACAAACAAAGGAAGATTTAACTAAAATTAGGAAATTGATGATGCAGAAATCAGCCTGTAGGATTTTTCTGCATACTTTCATACCCCTGGAAATATCTACTGATTGCATTTGGTTTGTGTTTTGATAGTGAGTATTTATATACTCTCCTTTTTTGTTCAAATATGTAATAACTAGTACAGGAAAGCAAACAAGGCAAAAAAACTCCTATTCAAGCATCATTAAGAAATCAACTTTTATCCCAATTCTGCAGTTATTCAACATGTCTAGATGTGGACATACAAGCAAATTATTATGTTTTTTTCACAAAGTGATATGATGACAGGAAAAAAATTAGAATTTGCCTGAAATTTTAAAAATCTGATTGACCTCATTTGGGACTCTAGACTTGCTATGTGATGATCACAGTGGTTGAGGTTGAAGAGGACTCTGGAGGTCTGTAGATTTTTAAAAACTATTACAGGTATTGCACTGAAAAATTAACTGGTAAAATATATTCAGCCAGTTTGTTGAAATGTGTTAGTGAGGCTTAAAACGTGTCATTGTAGAGTAAAGTTCAGTTCTGCCGTCGCACTTTTGACCTTCCTCGGTTTGTAGCGCTTTGATTTTCCTGCAAATATCTTTGCCATTGTTTTAAGTTCTTTAAACACACAAGTGCTCATGGCGGAGGAGGGGGATAAATTAAAAAAAAATCTATATAAGAAAAAAGTGTTTGGTTTTATTATGGATAAAATATTTAAGAAAATAATTCTTTAGTCATTTAATACATTTTAGTCTTATTGTTATGTGGGAATCATGTAACTTTCTTTTCACTTTTCAAATTAAACTTGATCCTTGCTCAAACGGACTGCATTACAGAAACTGAAATCTTACTTTTTTCACAGATTACACAAACCACATTTATATTGCACAAAGATATATTTTCTTTACTTGTTATGCAAAATGATTATTTACGGGTTTAAACTTCCCATAAAATCAGGAATATTGTGGAGTGGAATGGAAAATTTCACAACTGTGCCCTGGTATGGCTGACTAGAGATGCTCGTAAGGCCCTTGAAGCACTTGCAGGATGTTGGTGTGTGACAGATGGCTCCTGGTTTTTAGACGTGGTCGCTCCTTGGCTTGTGCCTCATGCCATGACTTTATAAAGTAAATGGCAGCCCTCAAATAGGCGTTTCTGTCCTGTCAGCTTTATCCTCTTTGTAGAAATAGTGAGGTAATAGGAAGCCTGTGGGAGGTTTTTCTAAAGCCAGTTATTAGTTGGGTAAATGCTGTGTCATAAAGGTTTGTGGAGTTATTATCTATCTAAATATTTTTGTAAAGGTTTTGGTTGTTTTTGTTTCACTCCTTAAAGGTGACAAACGCATTTGTAAGTATTGACAGTGCGCTTTGTATTGAGGCTTACAAAGCTAAATTTAGGGTGGTGCAAGTAACAAAACTGTGCCAGCACTGAGGTCAGAGATAAATATTGACCTTATCCGAGTCTGAGGGGCAACTACATGGCCTCAGCATTTCTGTGTGATATGGGAATGGAGAGATTGTGCAGTGGCAGGAGAGAGACAGAGCTCCTTTGCATCCTTTCAATGTTCTGGGCAGGTTGCCTGGTGCTTTTTTATGCCATTCACAATTTTGTCATTCTAGATTCACGCAACTGATAGATTTGAGCTGTTATATTTCCTTTTTTAGAAGTTAGTAGAGCAGAAAGAACAATTCCTGCAGAGGAAGAGGTATGTTTATTCAGTAAATAGTATAGGGGGTATAATATGTATTTTAGCTCAGTTTCCAAAGGAAGTGAAGCTTATATGATTCTGCCTTGAAGGCGGAAAGGTGCAGGACAGTGTCTGTGCTGTCTGTATTTACCTGTACATCTGTCACCTCTTGCTTGCTAGCTTTTGAACATACTGCATCATTTAAAAAAACTGATGGAGGAGTAGATATTTTCTGATGATCCAATTCCTTTAAGTTTTGGGATTACAGCTATTAGTGATTTCATGGCAAGCTCCTGTCTGTGCTCTACCAGATAGCGATTACTGAGGGAGAAAGACCTCAACAAACGTTGTGAATGCATGGCAATTTTAATTTCAATTCAAAATTTTGGTGTATTGTTTTTGACTGTCTCCTTTTACTCTTTTACCATGCAATATTTCATAACATGAATTTCGAGACCTTAGTCTTGAATTTTTGATTCTTAATTTTCTCACTTGAAGCGAGACCTTTCTGAGAGATTTGCTAAAATTACAAGGAACAGAGTTCCTTTCAGTAAATCTTTAACTACATGGCAGGTACCAGGTAATCAAGCAGGAGTTTCCCTGTTGCCTTGTTATCCTGCGGTTTCTAAAGATGGGAAGTTCTTTATGGTTCTGTCTTCCTTCAGCTGCTCCCTGTCTACTCTAAAAGTGTCTCGTTGAACCAAGTAGCTTGGTTGAGTAAGTATGTGACTCATGTACCTCTTGGAAGATGTTTACATTTTCAGAGTTAAAATTTGATTTCTAATGTTCTACTTTATTGAACATAATGAATATTTTTTGATTTTTGCATAAGTGTGAACGAATTGCTGTGTTTTATGAATAATTCAATATATTTTGGGGCGGGGGAGGGAGAAAGTAAGAGATGGCTGATTTAGGCATCTTCTCAGTTTGTCTGCATTTGAAACTAAAATCCTTTCTACACTTATTTGGGGAAGTAAAGTTGAGATAGGGCTTGTAACAGATGTATAGCTGTATTCTTCATTTCAGACTATCTCCTTCTGTAGTGATGGTTGCCAAGCAGTGATACTGTAATAATATTTTGACAAAAAACTATTCCTGCTATGTCAGGAAACAAAACAGAAAACTGCTACCGAGCAAGGCATATTTACATGTTTAATCACGTTTCTGGTTGGATTTTTATATTATACATATGGATCGGTCTGTGTTCTTTTTAATAAACCTGGAGATAGTCTCGTAATACACAGCTCCTCCAGTCAATCTGACAAAACACAAAGTGTAGACTGATCTTTTTTAGCTCTAACATAGCCTGACTTCTTCCTGATGAAGGCCCCCAGAGACTGAAACATGTGTAGACCTCAATTTTCCTATATTTTGACAATTAGTGAAACTTGCTGTGAACAAAAGAGCATTGAAAGATTAATTTGATATGACACAACTGTCAAAACTTACTCAGATGTGCTCAGCTTGAATCTTGCTTTCTACCTGCCAAAAATAATCCCTGGCTGCATTTCCGTTCATGTCTGAAGAAGAATTCTTTATTAAATTTTAAATTATTAATTCATTTTAAAAACAAAATATATGAAACTCAGATGGTGATATTTGAAAGAAGACAGTAGAAATAATGTTTGGTCTAATTTGCTGTCATAAGTAGGGTAAAATAATATCATTTGCGTAAATCATTATTGACTCATTTTTCATGAATAAGTACCCTGTGCTTTTTGAATGAAAAGTAGCATTATGTGAGTCTTGGGGCTTAAGCAATTATTTAAGATATTTCCTGCAATTTAAATATTGGCATCTGGGTTTGTATTTTTGAAGAAGCTTACTAGGAAGGAAAGATCAGGTGGTGCCAGAGCATCCATACAGTGGAGTTGAACGCTGAGAGTTCCTTCAGGCTGTCTCATGCTCTCTCAACCCCGTTCTGAGCCCCAAGATTCAAAAATGCTTGCATAATTGGGTACTGTTTTGTGACTTATTAATTGCTCTATTGGGTATATAGTTGCATGTGAGCCAGGTTGGCCCCTTTCCCAGCTTGCATCACTGGCAGCTGTTTTGCTTGAGGCTTGTGAGAGAAGCACCCATAAATTAGGGCATTGCTACTTTTTTCAAACCATTCTGTGAGAGCGAACCTGATGAGATGATGTTTGAAAGTGGGTTTTGCATACCCTGCTAAATTTCTCTGTGAGTGTCTAAACAGCAGGTTTTACAGTCATCTCTATTTTTTAAAAACAGTTGTAGGACAGTGCAGACACTACAGTGTAATCAGCATGAAAATGTTAAATTATATCAATAACCATATGAAAGAAGGTTGAGAAAAAAAAAGTTGTATCAGAAAGAGGAAATAGCCTTTGTATAATGAGAGTAAGAGCATTTCTAAGGGCTGTAGCAAGAGAGGAAATGGAATAGCATACAATAGGAAAACTTCAATGGTCTACTCAAGTATTTTAGACATTTGTGTGACGTTTGGAAGTCTTCTGGACTTCACGCTCACAGGTAGAAGTTTAATAGCTAGAATCCTAGAAACCTACTTCTAAAGAGTAATATGAGACTTGTGCAACTTCCTTCTAGTTAAAAATTCTGTTATCGTACTTCTTCACCCATAGTTAAATTCCATAGGTGTACACATACTACTGCTTTGGAGACTGGAAAAATTCTTCCCCAGTCAGGACCCACGGACACTCACACAAACCTTGCCTTTCTATGTGTCTTCTCGCTGGCATAAACTAGTCTAATCCTACAATCACCATTTCTTAAAAATACACATCAATTTTAAGCCAGAGCAGTTTACTGCTTTTGCTGTCTAACTAATCTTTTGTTCCTATACTGTAACATCTATTAAAGCAAATTGCTTTTGGTCTTTTCTAATTTGTGCCTCAGAGATTCTCATTTACACTTGACCATGCCTGCAATCCTCCTGGGTTTTTAGAACCACCTTTATTATGGAGGCTGCTTCCGAGTTGGGTGTCTCTGCGTACACCTTTGCAATTAGGCTTGTGTTTGAGAAATGTGATATTTGATCTGGATTCGTGCTCCAGGAATTAAAGGATTTTTTGAGGAAACACCAGTAATTTCCTCCAGTGAAGTCCTAAACTTTCAGGCTCTGGTGGCAAGTTGAGAAGGTTTCTACATCTACTTCAGGCTCAGTTAGGACCTGCTATAATGAGGGGGAAATAGGTTCTGAAAAAGAATTGGTCTCTAACCAAATTTATCTTGGAGAAAATAGTTTTTGCTTCTTCCTTGAGGAAACAATTCTCTTAAGTTGAGCGGTGTCAGAGCTTTTGATCTGTAATATTGGTCCAGTCTGCCTTTGTACATGGACTGCTGTTAAATCTGTGATTTACTGTCTTACTGTGAAGTACTTGGGAGCAGTTTTGCTTATAAACTGGCCACAGAACCAAAGTCTGTCTGTCTGTCTTTATCATGATGATATTTATAAATTGATTTTTAGTTGTTAAAGCATTTAAATAGTTTAGCTTTTGTGGTTATGACAAATGTTAATCTCCCAACCCCCCAATATTTGTGATGGTCTTGAAATGCAAGATTTGCTCATTTTACTCCTGAGAGAAAATGCTAAAGTGTAACAGTGATCTTCCTGCTCTGCTGAACTTGTCATAGGACTCCTCCTTGTGTGTGCAAAAGATTCTGTAGGAAGTTAAAATCTGAAGGCAGCTATAAACTCTCTTGTGCTATAAGTGTTCAAAACAGAATTCATTTTTAAAATAACATTAATTTTTGGAGGATGAGTTTTCTGTGCTCCCATGTAGTCTGGAGAGATGAGGTGATTTAGTGCAATCCTAGTTATGCTGCGTATGACATAATCTAGAGCAAATATTTAAAGCATTCATTCACACATACTCTCTTTCACCTAAAATTACCTTCTGTGATAAGACCCAGACACTGTCATTAAAAATAGGTTCTAGAGTAAACCAGTTGATAGTTATGGGACGGGTGCAGAAATTACTATGATCTGTTCTGTCCTATGTAATTAAAGAATAAAATTAGTCCCTCTGGGCCTAATATTTCATAAGTGCTTGTGTATCCTGTTTTGTCATCTGCTGTTAAAGCTGCTGTGGCTGCTTTTCCTGAGTGTTAAAAGATACTTTCAGCAATCAGTGGCATAATTGAAGCACAAGGGAACAGAGACAGCTTCCAGCACAGAGCTCCAAAGGAAGAAGGGTGTCCTCCCTGTTTGATTTAACCTGGAATTAGTAATGGGTCTTTAATGAGCATTTCTGACTGATGACTGCATAACAGAGAAGAAGGGACACGGCAGACCTCATTGAAATTTGCAGCTTCCTCATGAGGGGAAGCGCAGCGGCAGGTACCGATCTCTTCTCTGTGGTGCCCAGTGACAGGACCCGAGGGAATGGCCTGAAGCTGTGTGTCAGGGGAGGTTTAGGCTGGATATCTGGAAAATGTTTGGATTTCACCCAGAGGGTGGTTGGGCACTGGAACAGGCTCCCCAGGGCAGTGGTCACAGCACCAAGCCCGACAGAGCTCGAGAAGCATTCGGACAATGCTCTCAAGCACATGGTGTGACTGTTGGGGTGTCCTGTGCAGGGCCAGGAGCTGGACTTTGATCCTTGTGGGTCTCTTCCAACTCAGGGTATTCTGTGATTCTATAGTAACTGTCTTCACTGACCAAGAAAGAACCACTGCACAGGTAGGCCTGGAAAGATTGAAATCTTAATGGTCTGATGGAGAGACGGGGTGGAAATAAGGGCAAACTCTAATGCATTTTTATTGTAAAAATATGAAAGCGGGAAAAAAAAGAGGCAGCAAATGCAGTGGGCAATTTTCAGGTGAATTGAGTTTGGGGTTTTTTGTTTATTTGTCTGTTTTATTTCTTTTTTATGAAGTCTCTCTTCCTCAAAATTGGAGAGATTTTTGGTTGGTTGGTTGGTTTTTTTTTTTCCCCCGCATCAACTTCCTCCTGACCGATCTTTGGGTCAAAATCCCTGGCAATATGCATGGCAATTATGTGATGTCTTGCTGATCTAATTGCCCTTATTGGCCAGCTGACTGTCCTTGGCAGAAACAAATACAAAAAAGTTAGACAGTATAAACACGCAGATTGAAAAGAAAGTATTAAAAAAAAAAGAGAAGAAAAGGAAAAAAAGGTACCATAGAAGAAATCAGTCTGTGTTTCCATATGTTTCAGACAAGGTTCTGTCCATCTTTTTATATTTCTGGGTTTATGGCTGCCTAATTTTAACCTTTTGTCTGCAAGGTATCTTTATTTACAATGGTATCTCTGGTGTATAAAATTATATGTCAGTGTTTTTTTGTGATTTTTCTTTCCAATTCCATTAGCATAAATAGACTTTTTTTCTATATACAGTTTGTTTATTTCTCTCTTCTTTCTTATTGATCGTGTCATCATCAGCCATCACCATCAAATTAAAAAATAAGCACTTGTGTAGATAGAGCAGACCATGGACCTTTGTATGACAATCTGAGAAGTCTGTAAAATGCTTTTAAAATATTAAATAATCCTTTTGAAAGAAAAGAACAAGTTAAGGAATAGTAATTTAGGATCCACAATATTATTATCCTTCCTGACTTCTCCTTTGTCCTCCCTCAGGCTGCTGCTCATCTAATTTCTTTCCAAGCAGTAATAGTAAAATTATTAGAGGATAAAGAATGGGGAAAGAACTAAACTTGTTTTCATTTAGAAATGTAATTAGTAATGAACACATTCAAATTTCAAATGCAGCTTCTGTCGGTCTCTGGCTAGTTTTAAGGAAAGTGCTAATCTCCTCAAGAATTCTTACACATCTTTTCTGAATTTAAGTTCTTTTAAGCTGTTCAGTGATGATGTTGAGAGACGTGTACCCTGTGCCTTTTACAGCAGTTATAATTACAGTTGTGACAGTGCCTGTCATCTTCGGATTAGACTTGCAATTTAGTCTGATCTTCAAAAAGTAGGTTCTAATTGGATGTGTGATAACAGATTGATCAATGTATTTGATTACTTCAGTATAATTGTAAGCAAGTTCTCAGCTCTATTGGCTTGCTGTCTGCACTTGGTTCAGTTTTGTGTTTAACATTTGGTGTTGCGTTTTGTTACTTGAGATCTCTGCTGCTGGAAGTGCTGCTCTTCCCCCCATTTGTCTCTCTTGAGCCTTTCTGATTATTTTTAGTTGCCTGCGAGATGTTCACATTTTGAAAGTGTAATGAAAAATAAAAGAGATGAGATGCATTGCATGAAAAAGCAAAAGTTCTGTAGCTTACTTTTTCCAGGCATTTTCTGAGCATTATGCAAGATGATGTTTTAGTGTTTTTTCGTTTATCGTGTTACTTAGTCTGCTGATGCTCTAGTATGACAGAGGTGATAATACTGTTAGTGCAATCATATGTTTTAAAAAGCTTTTATGATGTGATTAGATGCTTTACATACCCTTTTCTGTAGAGTTTGTGTATATATACACGTGTACATACATGGATGTACATACGTATATGTGTATATAAAGATATAAACAGCCTGACAAGGAATATAATTAGGGTTTCCCAACCGCTTTGATCTGTTTTGTATTTAAGTTTTGAAGAAGCCATATACTTAGTTATTGCTGGAGGAGGGCTAGATCACTAATGTCAATTATTCTGCAAAGGGAACAAATGGATTAAATAATACCCGAGCCATAATATAAGCAAATCAGGAGGATAATACATAATTTTTTAAAGTATCTTCCTTTTAAAGTGAATGACTGTGTCATGTGGAACTCTCTGGGTGGAGTAGGAGACTGCTGCTGCCCTTGGCAGCATATTGGGTGCGGGGAAGAGAAGAATATTCCAAACTACAAGAATGGAAGAAGGATGCTGAGCCTATTTAGTTGAGAGAAGAGAAGACTGAGAGGGGATCTCATCAATGCTTATAAATATCTCAAAGGCAGGTGCCAAGAGGATGGTGCCAGACTCTTTTCAGTGGTGTCCAGGGACAGGACAAGGAGCAATGGCCATAAACTAAAACACAGGAATTTCCACCTCAAAATGAAGAATTTTACTCTGAGAGTGGCAGAGCACTGGAACAGCTGCCCAGGGACATCGTGGAGTCTCTCTCTCTGGAGACATTCAAAACCCACCTGAATGTGTTCCTGTGTCACCTGCTCCTGTGACCCTGCCTTAACAGGGCGGTTGGACTGGGTGATCTCCAGAGGTCCCTTCCAATCCAAACTATTCTGTGATCCTGTGAGATTTACGGAAAGAGACTGGAGACTTCTAATTCAGACAGAGATGGATGAGAGGAGCAATTCTATAATCAGGCCTCAGTAGGAAATTTCTCAAGGATATAAAGGATAGTACAGTTTTATGCAACTAGGAAGATTGCTAAGATGGGTTCATTTTTATAATTATTTTTTTTACATTAATTGGAGATAATATCAAACTGGCCCACTCAGCCCAGGCTTTTTGTCTTTAGCAATAGTCAGTAGTGGCATTTCTTTCAGAAGTGGGTTCTTTCCCTTCTGGGGTTCTCTGCCATGTTTTCTCAAATCACAGTTTGGGCCATCCTTAGCTAGAGGATACATCTGGGCTGTGGCAAGTAGCCGTGGATTGATGAGTCTTTGTGAAGTTTTTTAACATCTTTGGTTATACTTTTTTTCTGTAAAAAGCAGCAGCAATTACTGCAATAATTTATTTATGTAGTTTATGAGAAATACCTCCTTAGGCTTGTTTTAAGCCTGCTGCCAGATAGTCTAATTACATGGCCCCCATTCTTGTGCTTGTGAACAGCACGGACCAACCATTCCATGACACTGGGAACTGCAGAGCATTGTAATAATCCCTCTGTTTTCCTCACGCTTGAAGGATCCCAGTCTCACAGTCTGTGCAGCTCCTCGCAGTAGAAACTGCTCCATCCCTTTGATTTCTCTCATTAGCCTGCCCTTTTTTATTTCTTCAATACTTCTGTCTCTCTGCAGCTCGGACTGTGGGTGTTGCACGCATCTGTGCAGTGATGCTGTTTTGTCTGTATTGTTTGATGTTCCTTTTCTAATATTTCATTTAGCATCTTTGAGAATTGGGCTGCTGCAAATGACTCCAAGATCTCTTTCCTGGTTGTTATTGATGTACTATTAGCCCAACTTTCTATATAAATAGTTTAAAATTTACTTTTGTTCTCAGCTTTACTCATTAGGGCAGAATTTCAGCAATGTTTTATTCCTATTTAATCACTATATTAAGGCCTATTGATGGTTTGTCACAATGAACTGTATTTCTGAATATCCTCAGGAATTTTGTGTCATCAATGCATGCTGACACTTCAGACATCTATTGCTGTTTCAGTTCATTTTGAGTGGGGTGATCAGGATAGATCCCAGCTTGAATCTTTGAAGAAGTCCCTCTTGGCAATTTTTCTTCTTTTTTGTGAACATTCTACTCCCATTCTTTATTTTTTAAGTTTTAACAAATTGCTAATCCTGTGGAGAGCCATTCCTTTCTTCCCATGTGAGTGTGATTTCTTCAGGATCATTAAGAGGAGACCATGTCAAAGTTGTTAATCGTGTTTTGTTTGTGTTTGTTTTTTTAAATCAAAGCACGCTGAATGACTTGTCCGCTTTTATTGGTGTGTGCAGTCGGTTTTAAAAAGTCCAGTAGATTTGTTTGGCATGGTATTGGTGTAGAAAACCCCACTGATTTTTGTCAGTATTATGTTTACATGGTGCAGCTATAAATTAATTTTGTAGTGTTCTGTCTCTATCTCATCCCTCCAATTTCTGTCCAGTTTGTCTGATGTTTTCCTCGTATTTTTCTGGATCCTTTTAAAAGCTGATGGTGTAGCTGCCATTTTCTGGTCCTATGGTACAAGACGTAGTTTGTGATTGATTTCAACACAATGTACAGATTTTTTTACTTTGAAGGTTGCTAGAATAAAATCTTATCTTACATTAATGACTAAATACTTGATTGTTTGTTTTGTCCAGACATTCTCCTACTTTAATTTGTATGTGCTTTGCAAGAGTATTTGATTAATATATGCATTTTGGACATCATAAGTTAACTGATATGTTAAAAATAGAGAAAAAATTCTAAGTGCTTCATATCAGTTTAAATTTAGTAATGAAAAGCTGTAGAAGATAGTTGTTATATGTATTAATTTAAAATGAATTTATAATTCCCAAAATGGAAAAAAAATTTGTTTGTAAAGCATGAGGTGCATAGCTTTCAGTCAAAACCCCCCAAGCTATATAAATATTTGCCTTTTTAATAAAGATTATGAGGCTTTGGGGGATATTTTTGTTTTTTAATGGAATGGCCAATTACAGTGGTCTGATAGGTTTTGTCAAAGCTCTCCTGCTTGTCTCACTGGGACAGTATTTTTCTAGTCAGATATTGCTGGAAGTCTTGGCATCCCATTGTTTTTCTACAGTTAAAATTCTTGGTATTTTCCCCTTTTCTGCTTTAGAGAAAATAAATCAAAACATATGCAAGTTCTATGAGATGCTAGTTGAGAGCTGAATTTGTTGATAAGAACATAGAATTAGTTACAGATGAGTGTAGAACCTTTTTTTTAGGTTCATCTTATTAGTAGCTATTTTGAAAACACAGTCTGAAAGAGATTTCATAGCAAGCCCATTAAGCGCTGTTAGAAAAAGGCTGAGAAATGAAAAAAATTAGTGTTGTTCCCCATGGAAAAGTTCCTTTGCATGCATTCATAAAATTTGATGGATTTATTGGGCATGCTACACTGCAACTTTATTGTAAGTAATACTTGTCCCAAATGGCAAATTATATTCTCACTGCCAATGTTGCTCTCTGTAGATGTTTATGTAACTTTCACTATTGTGATGATTTTGCTAAAAATGTCTTGCAGTTTAAAAGAAGATTCCAATGCTTTTCTGCTTGTATAGAAAAAACTGGCAGGCTATCCTTATTATCTTACAGTCACTGGAAGACACTTGACCCATCTTGACCTCCTTCTTTCATATTAGTTTCTCCATCTGAGTCATGCTTCCAAAATGAAAGGAAAAAAAAAAGATTACGTTGAGTCTGGATATTTATGAGATGTTGATTCTTTTTGGAGGAGAATGGGAGGTTTGGGTAATGATTTTACTCATCAAAATTATAAGTAAGGGTATGTTATAGAAACAAAAGTTTGATTTTTTTTTTTTTTTTAAATTTTCTTTTAATGGAGGGGAGGTTGGATCAGGACTTCACTCATCAAAATTGTAGGGAAACTTATAGGAACAAAACTAGGGAACAAGTCAGCATCACTATTTTTCACAATTCTCTTTTGTGCTAGGCTTTGATCTGATGGTATTTAGAAACCTTTGCAATAAGAATGCTGTAGGTAACTGTAACTTGTGCTCTACAAATAGGGTAGCAAAGTGGCTTAGAGAGTAAAACAAAACAGTGGAATGGAAACAGGCTTTTGGACGCAATTTTCCACTACCTTTGTGTATAGTAGATTGCACAGTTATGTCTTCAAGAGTGTAAGAGTCCTGTGATAGTTGAAACAGCAGAATGGAACATAACATATAAAAACCAGTGAAGAAAAG
Source organism: Cnemophilus loriae (assembly GCA_013397755.1). Taxonomy (NCBI): domain Eukaryota; kingdom Metazoa; phylum Chordata; class Aves; order Passeriformes; family Corvidae; genus Cnemophilus; species Cnemophilus loriae. Next base: position 58,867 of record VZTF01001323.1, read on the forward strand.
AACCTCTGGTGTAGGAAACGTTGATTGCTGGACAGAGATAATTTTTCTTTCCTGGAAGTGCACCTTTAGTTACCACATTAGCAGAATGTGACATTCAGTTTACACCTACGTAAAGGGGATCACGTTAAGAAGGATGTGCTACTAAACCTTATTAAACCCACAGTATTTCACAATGACTTCTGGAGTTCGAGACTGGTCAGGATTCTTTTTCCCTCTTTTAGCTGAAATCTGAGCTCTTTCATCCCTCAGTCTTTTCACAGAGAACCCTTTCACCAGATTAGTAAATGGCAACCACCAGCAGAGGGGTCTGACTGCATATTTTCTTCCTGCACGGATGAATTGATCATGAGGCAAGGTGCAATGATGTTTGTGATCCTCCCATACCACTGGTGGTAATTCCTTTGCTCACTTTTCACATGTGAGATAAACATATATCTATGCAAGACTTGCATTTTGGGCACAAAGTGGATCTTCCCAAGTTGTTTTGTTTAAGTTAGTCATCACCTAATGCTACAGCAAGTGGGAAAGCATCATTGTTGTTTATTTTTCGTGTAGAACAGCATCACAATGTTACTACGTGGGGGAAAAAAAAAAATCTGCTTTCTCTCAAATCTGCTGTCATTTGATTCTTTTCTCAGCTGCTTACTGAGAAAAGCTGCCAACTAAAGTACTACATACCATGAATACATTAGAGAAAAGTAAATTGGCACTTTCTGTAGAATGCAGCAATTTGCATTCCCCTCTCTTTCTGAGAGCAAGCTGTATTACATTCTTCAGAGTTTCAATATTTTTCTCCTCCTAAGAGATTTCATCTTGTATTTCCTGGCACTTCAACCAGAAACCTGTCCATTAAGATAATTTTTCTTAATACTGATTTAACTTTCACTAACGTATTTGCTCTTGTAATCAGCCTCATAATTATATTCTCATCTGTTTTTAAATTATTGCTTTTAAGTCTTTAGCTTGAGCAACTGAGGATGGAGTCAGTTCAGTCCCAGTGTATAACTTCCAACCAAAGCACTGCAGCAATATTTGCTTTCCTTTATGACATAATATCTTCTTTGGCATCTTGACTAGCTTCTTTCAGCTTACTTCTCTAACTCCAGTCCCTGTAATATTTCTTTTTGGGTCACCATCGAATCATTGAAAGAAAACACAACTCATTTGTGTAAGGCCTGTACCCTGTGGCACTTTCATAAATAACAAACCCTAAGACTGCAATTAATGCAATCAATTGAAAAGTGTTCAGTGATTTAGGGTTTGTTGTGCTGAAGGTGCTATGTCTCTGAAGTAGCCTGAGGGATATGAAAATGCAGCCTCATAGTCTGAAAAAATTTGTCTTGTGCCTGAAGACAGCTGGAGAACAACTCGAAGCTTTTGGAAAAACAAATTGTTCAGTGGGTGAACTGCATGAAAGTGCTGCTGGTTGTTTGCTTCCTCACCACACAGCTTCAATGGTGACAGGTCCAGAGCAAAAGGGAACTTTGCAAAATCTACATTTAACTTGTGGAATGCCTTTGTGTGTGATGTTGGATCTGTCAGAACGTTATGTTAGATCTGAGCAAGACTATTAGAGAGATGCAAAGGTGAAAAATCCACTGACTTTTGTAATATACATGCAATATACGTTGTAAGGTACGGCTTCGTGGGCTGTGTTGCTGTTTACTTAAAAATATCCTTATCTTGAGGTGGCTGCTGTTGCTAATGACAAGATACTGGTCTAGATGATCGTTTGGTCTAGTTCATTTGATGCTAACCATTCTCAGATTCAAGGTAATTTTTTATTAAGAGAATCATGCAGTTTAGTTTTATGCTTCTCGTTTTACAGAGGGAGTGGGGAGAGAGGAAAATATAAGTATTTTTATACATCTCTATGAGATTTTAAAGAGAAAATTTGTGAGAAAGTTCTGCGTGAAAAATTCAGTATCCCTCTTTTTTTCAGCTCAGTTCTGAAAAAAACCACTTGTGTTCATATGGAACAGCTTCTCTTTGCTGAAAAGAAAAAATCCAAGATTCATAGCTGTATTTCAGGGTAATATGTGGAAAAACACTAATTGATTGAAAAAATGTAAGTCATAATAAGGAGAAATTGGTTCATTTCTAAGTGTTTTTAGTTACTGCATTAAGAACACATCAGCGTACAGTAAAATATTTCAGCATAAGATTTTTGCACATCCTTCTGTTGAAGGAAGATAAAATGTAAGGTTGTTCTCTCTGTCTGTTCCAACATGATGCATTAACAGTGTGTCAACACAGCAGTAAAGGCTTTTACTGTGTATAGTTGTAAAATAATGCCAATAGGTAAATGGGAAAAGGATGTTTGGGGAGCAATTTCTAGATCTTGCTTTCTGCAAAATAAACACCACTTAAAAAAAAAAACCAAAAAAACAGCTTTGGGTTTTGGATGACACTAAAAGTGGTGCAGAATGCCAGAACACCAAAGCAACTGCACCGGAGCAGAGCGGTAATCCACCTAGCACTATTGCTTTCCTTTGATGGTGATTAGAACCACATGCTCCAAAGGAAAATGCTTATAATGGGCAATTAAAGGATCTGCACATAGCAGGCTTTTTTTTTCCCCCCTCTGCTCTCCCTCCCCCAGTTGCCATAAATTACTGGTTGGCCTTTACTCTGACGTGCAAGTCTGACAAAACCTAGAAGGAACAGGAAATGACCTAAGTGTGGTTTTAGACAGTTTTTTTTTCATTACCTACATAATAAGAAAAAAACCCTCTACTTTCTACCTTTTAGAGCCTTTTAGAAACATTTAAAGATCTTAAAAAATATATATAAAAAAGAAGATCAGATCAAATAAAACAGGCAGTAAGAACTGAGAACTTTCTGCAGCAGACAAAGTAGAAGCTGTCCTGCTGATACTCCTGGGTACAAAAGCAGAAGTAGCATGTTGTTTTAAAAGCAACCAAACGAAACAAACATGTAAAAAAAGAAACAAAACCCCGGCCAAACAAAAAAATATTTTTCTGCTTGCAGGGAATAGTATTAGCTGTAAGAATAAGCTTGCAGAAAGCTTCTTTGAAACTTTAGCATACACTGGAGCATTTTTGCTCTGTTTTTGTATCTGTGCTGAGGGCAAAGTTACTGAAAATAGTAACTAAGCTTGTGAAAACTCTAAAGTGCCTTATTAAAGTTTACTGAGGTGCAGCTCTTGTCAAAGATTTGTATTTGCAGGGAAGATCAGGATACTGTGGAGTCTGGTGGAAACGTCATGGTGGCGAGACACCTGCATGATCCAGTGTTGTTCTTACGTGTCCAGCCAAATATATTGCAGGTACTATTTAGTGTACAGAAGAGTGTTAATTAAAGCAATTAAGAAGAAGCAAATCTCTTTTCGTTGAAGGAAGATTTTAGGGCTCTTAAAAAAGCAAAAGTAATGTCTTTCATAGAAGAGTGCAGCAGAGTCAACAACAGAGTCGTCAGACAGGGGATATGACTGTTTCCGTCAGGATATGTGTCCAAACCTCAGAACCATGAAAGCACACACAGCTTCTGTTCAAAGATTGTGGCTATCTGCAGACTTCACAACCCATTGGCCATTTTGCAACCTTGGATAAATAAATTGTGTATAGAGTCAGGAAGTGATAAGTATGAGGGTTCCAAAAATACCCTAGTTTTTTTCCCCTCTTCCATTTATTTTCATGAGAAGGTTTAGGGAGAGGAGAAATACCATCATGATTCTAAATGCCCAGGGTATGGTACTGAGGGCTGTATTTTGTCTTGATCACAGCAATCTACTCAAGTGGCTGCTGTTTTGGCCTGCAAGATTTCACAACAGAATGTTGTCTTTGTTATCTAAATAATGCTGCCTCTACTTTGAGAGTCATTCTTTGGTTGCATCACCTTTAGTTCATACTGAATACAACTTAACTACTTAATAGCATACTATTTTTCAACATCTACCTTTTCTACAAAGAGAGAAAAAACCTCTAATAATAAATAAGATCCCCAAGACTTCTAGGTTGTATACTGCTGTGGGATTTTTTTTTTTGTGTTATTAAATTACATGGATAAAAAATGGTAATTGACTGTAAGCTGTTACAAAAGACTAATCTAGAAATAAAAGCAACAGATCAATCTTGTTTGAAAGACAGTCATGAACAGAAATGGATATGTAACGCAAGCTTTTTGATACTTTACAATAAATTTATTTCTCATCTAGTTGTAGAATTTGGCTTTTGAATGAGGTGATTTTTCACAGAGTTGATTTCTGAATCAAGTTGCTATGGTGTTGGTTTCATTGTTTAGTTAATTCTATGCTTGGTTGCTATGGAAATACTTATTTACGGAGCTAATGCCTAATGGTGTCAAACAGATGCTACTGGCAACTAGGAATCCTTTATATTTGATCAATGAAAGACTCAGAAGCAGAAACTCAATTTTGTGCTCATTTTTCTCCGTTAAAATTTTGGAGCATGGAATGGAATGCATATTCTCAAATAGGACAAGTTTTCTTTTCTTTACAAGCATTAAAGCACACATTGAATCTCCTAAAAAGTATCATCAGTGAAACAAAATCCTATTTTAGGTTTAGGGAATCATACAGCAACGATACAAATTTTAGCATTGTGTATGGCTTTAGACAGCGTGCACATCTCAGCTTGGGGCATGGAGAACAGCGTTGGTTATAGTCAACTTTTAAAAATTGATTTTTAGATTTCTAAAGCTCTGAAATACATTTTTTTTTGGTAGCTGTGTATTTCAAATCTCTGCATAAGCATTAGTATTGTTCTTATAATTTTTCATATACATAAATAATTCTGGAGTAACTAAGCTGATATGATTTTGTATTTTATACGTTAAATTATTAAGAAAATATTATTGCACAGTTATCTAGACAAATATATTTTTAGTCTAAAATTTAAAAGAAAAAAAGGTTTAAAAATGTTTAGTGTACTTTTGTAGTAATTTCAGTGGTTTATAGCTTGACAAAAGTAAAATCCATAACTTTTTATCATGCTTAAGCCTTTGGAAGTTGAAAATACTCCTCAAACATATCTTTAGACAAATGGAGTTGTGGTATTTGCACAAGGAAGATCTAAAAACCCCCGAACTGGCATCAACTCTTCTGAAAGACACATCTGTTCCAGGCCCTGGAACCGCTGGGCACCCAGCGACAGGAAAGATAACCTTTTCTGTGGAAAAGCAGTTAAAAACAAAACCAAACCCCCTGAAGCCCTGCCGGTTTGCCTTGACTGTCTTCTTCCATTTCTCATCTGTTTTTAGTTTACTTAGACTATAAACTTCTCGGAGGAGCACTTATTGCCTTTTACTTTGTGAAAAATAGCGTGGCGTTGTTGCAGCTGCTGTTGGAGCTAGAAGCTGTTTTAGGGAAGGCCTCTGTTTCTATTACCTCGTGTGTTTTTCTAACATGCTTCTGATGCTGTGCTTTGCCAAAAGTGCCGTCCTTGAGCTTTGGTGATGGTTAGGTTGATATTCTTGTGTTCAAATAGCACGGCAACTCCTCTGGACTATATGAAAATATTGCTTTTATTGTTTGAGAAAACATAAGCCTGATGCCTACTGCCAATTTTTCTGCATATATCCACTAAGTGACAGGTATTTAAAATCACCTGAGTTCTGACTGAACACCCATAGTGCTGAATACAGGGTTCATTCTTCAGAACAGCAAATTTGGGGGAGAATTTGTTGAGCTTTGACGACTATTTTAGCCTTTAAAAACAACTTATTTTCAGTGATGCAAATTCCTTCTCTTGACGCTCTTGGCCCGTTTCGAGTGACAACTTTCAGTTTGACCTACGCTGGCTGACAATAGCCAAACTGGGAAAGGTCACTTGTACTTAAAGGGGTTTTGTTAGCTGGCTTGTCTTCTTGTAACCATGTTGAAATTTATTTCAGAGGCTAAAGAGATTGTTATTTCAGTTAAAAGTAATACAGATCCTGACTGTAAAAGAACAAGGCACGGTGTATGTGTGGGTTTTTGTTTTGGTTAGTTTTTTTCTTTATTTGAAGCTATTTTCTATTGAAGCTGTCCTTCAAACTCCTTATCAGCTTGTCAGGCAATTATATAAAACCAGGAAAGTGTGTTTGTGGCTCTCTGGATAAACTGGGAAGACTCTGGGGTTGGAGGCAGGCTGATATGAGAACTTCTCCTCCAAGCTGACTGGTAATTTCTTATGCATATTTCTTGTGAGAATGACTGTAGATTTCCCACCTTTCAGAAGTTCATCTGCAATATTAGAGCCCACTGAAGTTTGATTTTCAGAGGAGCTCCCAAACATGCGATTGCTGTGATGTTGCCACTGACACTGGATGCCCAAAGCTGAAGTGTGTGAGTTACTAACCAGAGGTCTAAGTTGCAGCTTGGAACTTTTATGACTCAAGTCCATCCTAGATAAGGTGTTTCTTGATGGAGGAGGTGAGGGAAGAACGTTATGTGCAATGGATTACAAAATCTTAGTATTACAGGGTACAGAGCTTTCTGCAACAAGTCTCGTGGTTGCAAAATCAGAAATTGCTGAGGCTCTGCCTAAGACCTATTTTAAGGTCTCTTGGTCTGTTCACAGTAGGTAAAAATAAGCGGTGTCTTTTCATTCCTATTGTAAGATTAGTGATACTCTGGGAATACTTTGTAACTTTTGTTGATGCACAGTAATGAAATAAAACTTCGACTGCTAAACTCTCAACAAAAAATAATGTCAGAAATGCTGCTCGTTTAGCATTCCAGATTTAACTTGCAAGGCATGGAGTCAGGCTACTTAAACTAAGTCTAGTAGGTGGTGAGAGAAAGAGTAAAATTTTCTTGGTGCTACGGAGAAAATTCTTCTTTAAACAGAGAAATAGAATTTATCGACTGTTAACCTTTAAAATTGTCACCTTCCTTGTCTTTCAAACCCTGGCAATTCTACAGAAGGTGTGTTAAGGAATATCCTGCTGCTTTCTGCTCATTTCTCCCGAAATTGTTTGTGTCGGGGGAGGCTTTCTGGATTTTGAGTGCCATCTTGTGGTGCGTTCTACGCACCTAAGGAAAGGTAACCCCCCTCTCAGTACTAACCTGGCAAGGATTTGTTTAATGTGGAGATGTACCAAGTCGGATTTACCATGGAAAAATATCCATTGTTTAGAGATCTGCACTTTTTTCCAGTAGTGCTTAGCAGCAGAGGTTGCTACTTTGTACCTAAAATTCTCATCAGTTCATTTTAATTACTTTGCTGTGTGGTACATGGAATGACCCCTGAAACTGTGACAGGCTGTGGTAGCATGCTAGCTGTGTTAATATACTGCCCTGTCTTCTCTCAGGAGATATGGCTTCTAATTAATGGTGATATATAATGAATTAAAGAAAAAGCTGATAGCAAAGTACATGTAAACTGAAGTTCTGTTTATTTCAAAACTGTTTTAATTTCTTTGCTGTAAAATTGGTATCAGTGGAGAAGCTGAAATCTTCTGGTTTAAATGACAACAGAAAATTTTCACTGATGAATCCAAGGTGTGAAATTTTTCATTTAAATAAAACTCTGCATAAAATGATGCCCCACCACTTAAAATATGAAACAATTATTTGCATTGAAAGTAGATTGGAAGATTTTTCTGCCTTGTGTATACTGGGTGAGCATGGGTCACAAGAGCCTATTTATTTACAGTAGCAGAGCTAAAACCAAAAGGAAGGTTTTGAACCTCTTTAGTCACAAAGACTGACCCCTAAAATTGTAGCTTAGATTATGCTTAATGAGCATGTGTATGTGTACATGTGGCTTAAAGGATGAATAAAGGAGTTGCAGCAAAAGGTTTGGTACAGAAATTTTCTGGAGTTAGCAAGATGTTTATTGGTTTGGTTTTTTGTTTGTCTGTTGTGGGGTTTTTATTATTATTGTGAGCTCATTTGCAGCAAATAAATAAAATTAGCTAACACACCACATATTTAAAAGAAAAATAAAATACTCCAAGAGGAAAACCTCTTTTCTGTCCACTAATGGAGGCTGCAAGATTATGAGCGAGCTGACGCAATTTTGTGGCCCATTAGTATCAAAGGTTACTAATACAACTAACAAAACCCATGTGGACAGCTGATCTTTGCTGCTGATTGAGTCAAAAGTTAATGAAGCAGATTAATGCAGTCTCTGTGTGCGAGGACAGAATGAAACCAAAAGATTTACTGATGTTCAATACGGTAAAGAAACGTCAATCCAGAAAGAGACACCTCACAAGGAGGAAAATTTTAAAAACCCACTCAAACAAACAAACAAATGAAAAAAACCTAGTCTGACAAGATGTTGCTAAAACCAAATGCATCATGGCAAAATGGGTATGGCCAGAGAATGTTGGTGATTACCTTATTACTTGTCAGTAACAGACTAACAGTCAAAGGGAAAAAAGACCCAAACATGGTAGCTAGATTAATCACTTAAAAAACCCGCAAACTCTCAAATACCTAAATTCTGAATTCTTCATTTTGATCTGCTTGCTTTACCCAGTATTGGCCAGTATGATTTTCTGATAGAGCACAACTTACTCCAGGTTCAAGCACATGCTTCATGGTAGCTCCCTTCAGTTTTCCTAGCAAGTGGATGTCATAACTATTAACTTTAAACATGGTTTAGTGCTATGTCTGTGAAGATACTGAAGAGAAAAAGAGCCTTTAAGTGCCTCCCTTGCCTGGGCACTGCTGACACGTCCCCACCTGTGTTTCTTTACTGACGCTTTCTGCACCTTCCTCTGGACAAGCGCCAGACTGGAACATTGTGTTTTCTCCATGGAAGAGCCGTAAGTCCCAGAGGAACAAAAACATACCTCGTTCTCACCTATAAAAATAAGCAGAAGAGCTTCCAGGACTGCAAAATATGAACAACCAAGTGGGGTATTGGCACGTTATTCGTGCTCTGTAGCTACGAAAATGAGCAAAATCTATGTTTAATTTGCGAATACACGTTTTGCAAACGGATTAATTTATCAGGGAATAATTAGAATCTGTCAAGAAGTCATGAAGACTGAAAGCTTTTGAAACAGAACAGACATCTGAATTTCATTTCTTGTATGTTGTTTTCATTTTTTGTCAGTATAGAAGACAAATTAAGTGAGTGCTGTTGACGTACTTGAAGCTGATAGCATCTTCAGATTGTGTTGCTGACGTTCTTTTGTGGGTTTGGTGGGTTTAGTGAGGTTATTCAGAATATGGAGCTTTGTAGCCGTGTTTAACCAAAGCCTGACAAAACCTCCTGCAAGAAAATGTTTTTTAAAATACCAATTTTTAACCCGAGATATTGGAGAGATTTTTGCGCCCTTTAAATGTACATGATTTAATGTAGTGCTTTCTGCACTGTATTTACAAAAATTGCTACTGTTTGAATGATTCTGGAAAGAAAAAGTATTTTGGAGGTTTTCGGCTAGATTTGCTATCATAGGTTGCGGTGAATAGGAGCAGGAAAGCACTGTCACCACCAAATTTAATGTGCATGTTAAATGGTTTATAAGCAATCCAAAAATATTGAAATAAGGCCATATTATTCTGTCATCGTGATATCTCTGTTGCATGCAGTTTCTTTAAACTCTTCTTTAGGGCTCTTGCTGGGTAACATTAACCGAGAATATAGCCCAAATTACATATGAAAATATGAAGGGAGAAGCATTTCTCATTGCACCACATAATCAAGATTTATGCTGTTGCTGTTTTTCAACATTAGCATATTACCTCTTAATCTCTTTTTCTCTTCCTTTTTTTTTTTTTTTTATCTTTACAGATGATACTTTGGGATTGGGATTTGAAGCAATGGTACAAGCCCTATTACCAGGTCAGTATATTATGAATTTAATTGGGTTTTTTGTGAAATGTGTTTGAGTACAGAGTTCACTGTAAACTGTCAAATTTCAGTTCTTCTGTTGATGCTATATTTGCCTAATTTTTCCCTCTATCTCTTATATTGTAGTAAGCTTTTGTTGTTCCTGTTCAGAGAATTATGCAAAATTAAAACAAATCACTTTTTTTTGACAATTTTTTTTATAATATCTTTCAGTAGAATCAGGGTTAATAAAAATTATTAGGCTGTGGAAATTGTACCTCTGTAAGGGGCTCCAACAGTTTGACTGCCAAGGTTTGTTGATATTGTTGGAAGAGATAGAATACTAAGTTTAATGCTGAGACAAAGAAATGAAAATAGACAGAAAAAAATTGCCAACAGATTTTAAATAGAGAAAAATAAACCGAAAGCTCATGTTGAAATGTGAATTACTCTATATTGTGTGATGAAAACCTGCGGAAACTGCTGTCCGAATGTCTATATGTATATATTTTCTTTAAAAGAAAAATACTTTGCATTGATTTTTTTTTTTAGTTTATTTTTTTTTTTAAATTTGCATTGCATAAGATGCTTATTTAAAACAAAGGATCCCATGAAGTGTTTTGACATGTTCATAGTTTGCAACATTTCCATCTATTCCAGAGTGCTGGTGGTGGAAACGGAGTTGATCTCTCAGTACTAAACGAGACTCGGAACATTCTCACGGAGCTCCTGAGTGACCCATCTCTTCCACCACATGTGATCTCTTCCCTTCGAAGCATTAACAGCCTCATCGGTGCTTTCTCAGGAGCATGCAGGCCAAAGGCCAGCCCGTTCACACCATTTCCTGGTTTCTTCCCCTGTCCTGAAATAGAGGATCCTGCTGAAAAAGACCGGAAGCTGCTCAAGGTCAAATGGCTTTTCATTTTCATTCACGTGTGTGTCGTGATTAAAAGAACCAAAAAAATTGATACAGGAAAATTCATCTGGAAAGAATGCTCCTGTATGCATAGCAGGTTCTCTAATGAGTACCTGTGGACAATGTTTAGGGTCAAAAGAGAGCAGCTGTGAAAACACATTGAATGAAATGGAGATAGGTACCAAAATGCAAATTCAAGTGGTTGATGGATAGGCAGGTACAAGCAGCGGTCTGCACCCTGACCACATCATTCCTCAAAATAACAGCAGATATAAACTGAAGATGTTATAGTCTCATGATATGGCACAAACAGGGCTGTTCTTGATTCTTCCACGTTCTTTATCTAACCATTACTGTCAGTGTGGCTTTTTCATTGACCTTTTTTTCCCCAAGAAATTTACTCTCGTGGACAGCAAACCAGCCATCAGATAGAAGCAAATCAGCCATGCAAAAGGAAAAATATCCCTTCTTTCTCTTCAGCAAATCGCTTTATGAGACCAATGCAAAATCTACTGTCACTTCTCCAATACTAAGAGTTAGTAAGTGAAAGCAAGAGTGTAGTTACTATATGATATGCTAAGAAATGTGGTGGAAAAACATTACAATATAGAAACTCAGCTTCAGAGCACCAGAGCTAATAATTCCAGCCCAGTATTGACAGCTTGACGCTGTTTATTGCGGCGGCTGCTCTGGGACAAGCCCTGTAGTTGTTTACGCCTCCTGGAAGTGGGCAGCTTGGCCCAAACTGATCACCTTGTTGGCTTAGTATTTTGGAGCCTGATTCAGCCTGTGAAATGCCTGTTGGGAACCATATTTTTGGGGGAAAAACTCAGTGTCTACAGGTTGCTCTGTGGAAGATCTGCAGAAGCGCTGCAGCATGAAATTCTTTGGAATGTCACATGGATATCTGCAGAAATCAGCTGGGCAGGGATCACAGTCATTCAGCATGTTTTTCTTTGTGGATTTCTTTAGAAGCTGCTAAGGATTGGCATACCTTTTGATTTTTTAAATTTCTTTATAGCTAGTCAAAATAGTGTGAAATGAAAAATATTCATTGCTGGAGACCAGTTTTAAAAAGTATGTGAGATTGAAAGATTATGGTTTTTCGCAGCTATTCTCTTTTTCTCCTTCCTAAAAGTAACCTTTTCCTCAAGTTTTGGGGGGTTTCTTTATAGAAATTTGCCTAGTGCTTGCCACAATCATTCAGTGTTTGTTTGGCTTTGGTATATGTTTAAGAGTAAGCCCAAATATTTCCCCCTGTGTATGTTACTTACTGCAAGAAAAGAGTTCTTTTTCTTTTAAAAACCAGGTAAGTGAGCACAAATTCCAAAGAAAATAATATGAAAGTATTTCCTCAAAATAGGGTATCTTGAAAGGTTCCCATTCTTTCTTTCCCTGGCTTGGAATATAAAAGGTCTCCTCCATGTGTTTTTTCCTGAGGATTATGTACATCTTTATTTCTCTTCCCTGACTGGCTTCCAAAGTGTGTTCAGTCATAATTTTCAAGTTGATTAGGGGATCATCAAGTTGATTAGAGGGTTGAAGCAACTCCCCTACAAGGAAAGGTTGAGAGAATTGTGATTGTTCAGCCTGGAGAAGAGAAGGCTTTGGGGTGACCAAATTGTGGCCTTCCAGTACCTGAAGGGAGCCTGCAGGAAAGCTGGAGAGGGATTATTTACACGAGCATGTAGCGACAGGACAAGGAGAGATGGCTTCAAACTGAAAGAGAGCAGGGTTAGATTGGATATTAGGCCAGGCTGGATGGGACTCTGAGCAACCTGGTCTAGGGAAATGTGTCCCTGTCCATGGCAGGGTGGGTTGGAACTAGAGGATCTTTAAGGTCCCTTCCAACACAGGCCGTTCTATGATTCCATGGTGAAATGCCTGTTCTTCTTGATAGGAAAGGAATTAAAAACAAGGAAAAGAATGCAACTGAAACTGGGCTTTAGACCTTGGGCTAGTCATAACTGGTTATCTAGCGCTAACACTTCCCCTTGGGTTTCTTGGAAGTGTGAACTGCCCAGTATTCAGGAAAAAAAAAAAAAAGAAAGGAAAAATTAAATATGAGATAAAAAACATTGCAAGGCTGCTCTGCAACAGAAACACTTTCCACTTCCATCATGACTGTCCCCAGAAGTGTCCCCAGATTTCCTAGTGTGTGACAGTAGAATGCATGACAGATGGGTGGATTTCTACCGTTATTAACAGTCATGACTTTAACAGTTTTCACAGTCTAGGCAAGTAAAAGTTCTCAAGGCAAACCCTGAGTATCCACATCTCTTTTCTCCTGGCCTTGTTACCCTTGAGAGACCCCCACCCGGAGTAAGATACCACACCTGTGGTAAGATACTACATCAGCTGTTCCACTATAAAAATTAACAATAAATAGCCCTTACAAACCATAAATAAAATTTTAACATCTGCTTTTACTTCCACGGATTTTAACCATGGTCAAATTACTCAACAGGGATTAAGCAGCAGGAGTAGCCTGCCAACCCCACAGCTGAGACGATCTTCAGGAGTTTCTGGCTTGTCACCTATGGAATCAACATCATCTAGATGGGAACGGAGTAACATGAGCAAGAGATCCCATCAGGAATATAACACACCAAGGTAAGCACTGAACAGCATTTTAAGGGCAATAATAATGCTGGAACTTGGCAGCAGAAGTGTTTAATGGAAAGTCTCGTGAAATAAGTTTCCAAATTCTGCCAGCATAAACTGGAAAACTTAATTATGTACTATGCTTTGTAACTCTGGTTGATCTTAAGTAGAAATCAGGTCATTCTGAGGTTAAATAGTGTGCTCTGTCATAATAAGTAGGCCTTGATATAAGCTTGAGTAGGAAATGAAAAAAAAGTCCAACATACATGATTGCAGACCAAACTAGTTTATTCTCTAAACTTGTATTGACTTCCTCCTTCTTTTTATTTAAAGTATGTATCACTTGCCAACTTCCATATACCCATATATAACTGGAAATGTGAGACAATTTTCCTACGGTTGGTAGCCACTGTTGTATGTATTGCAATGTTTATTTTTCCTCCAGTCATCAGGCAAGGTGTAAGATACATTAAGGTAGTCATCTCTACTTGTTAGTAAATATGGTGCAAATAGAGCTTTTATTTTCAGAATTAAGATAACATTCTGAATCAAGATTAAAATGAATGTTTTTTTTCTTTTTGCCTAATGTTGTATATTAGTGAAAATTCACAAATTTAATTTTATTTAAATGTATACATGAGTATGCCTTTGCTCCTGAAATCTGTAAAAATGTGTGTGGTTTTGCTCTTCTTGTTTTGTTAGTTTTGTTTGTTTGCCTGTGTTTTTTGTTTGGTTGTTTGGGTTTTTTTTCTGTTTTGGTTTGCTTTTTTGGTTTTTATTTTCCTTTAAATGGTTCTACATTGGTCATAAGGAAAGTATAACAGATGCATTTTTAAAAACGGAAACGTGAGTTATGCCGATAACTGGTAATTATTAATAGTGGATGGAAATTTATATACACATGTTCAAGGATTTACTTATCAGTATTATATTTAATTTAAAAGTGAACCACTTAATTAATTTGGCCCTTTCAGTGACTTCCCCCCTTGAATAAAATAGGATCTCTAAGTTTTTACATTGTAAAACTTAATTGTGGTTTGTGTATAAAGTATAGTTGAAGATTCTAACACGAGCAGTAGTAGTCATTAAAAGATTATATTTTCATGCTGCTTTGGTTGCCAGTGTCCAGATGAACCTCCCCAGTTGTATCCACTGGAAATAACCAGGGACCAAAGAAATTGCTTCAACCTTAGCAACCGTGGGATTTCAATTTGAAGCTCAGCCCTCCTGCTGCAGTCTCAGTGTACATTTACAGAGGGTTTCCTTAGTTTCCTTACTGTTCAAAAGCAGCTCTTGGGAGCTTCTGTTTTATTTGCATGCAGATTTTTGATTTGGTTTCTCATTCAAACACTAGCTCAAAACGTAAAGAAGTTCTTCCTCATGTTGAGATGAAACTTCTCGTGTTTTCGTTTATGGCTGTTGCTCCTCATCATCTTGCTGGGCACCACTGGAAAGAGTCTGGCACCATCCTCTTAGCCCGCCTTGGAGATATTTATAAACACTGATGAGATCCCCTCTCAGTCTTCTCTCGACTAACCAGGCCCAGCTCCTGCAGTCTCTCCTCATAAGGGAAATGCTCCAGACCCCTCATCATCTTTGTGGCCTCCGCTGGACCCTTTCCAGTAGTTGAAGATACACAGAAACAAATCTGTGTTTATTCTTTAACTCATTTTTCACATCCATATACATAAACTGGTGATGGGAGATCAAGCATTATTTCTGTATTGGACTTTTTTTTTGCAATCGGCTTAGGAAAGATTAAATCTGTTTTGGTAAACACTATTTTTCCCCTCCTGGAGTGAAATAGTTTTATGTTAACTATTTTCACTTTGAAGTGCACATATACAGTTATTTTTAATTCCATATTACATTTTTGTTCACTAAAGGAAATGTAATTTTAAGTTACGGAGTGAAATTTGTCCTTGCAACAGCAGATGGCAGAATTGAGCAATTGAGTTTAAGGATTTGGGCGCTGAAGCAAAATACGATTTGATGTCAAAAACAGCTTTAGTTTTAAGTTTATAATAAATAAAAGAATTAATTGAGTATGTGAAATTTATTTGAAAATCGCTGTGGCTGTGTTTTCATTGTATTTCCAAAGTAATCAATCCTCAGCTCTGTTAGGAAACAGCCCGCTTCCAATGTTCAAGGACAGTAGCATGTTAGAAAGTAAAACCTATCACACATGGTCTGAGTATATTTACTGCATCGTTTTAGGACCGTATTAAGTTTTTTGTTGCTTTCACTCAGTACACAGCAGTTTTTATTTCATGTAATTGACATATATTTTCTAGCTGGTCTTGAATGCTACTACTTTGTAGTATTCTCTCTTTCTTGAATGGTGGTGGACCTGTCACAGGGCACTATAGCTATTTTAAAAGCATTTTATTTAATAAAAGTGGAAGACAAACTAGGAGACAAAGAAAAAAAAATTCTTACTGTTTTCTTTTCAGCCAAGGATCTCACTCAAATGGGTCTTTTGGTGCAAACTTGCTGACAATACCAAAGCAAAGATCGTCCTCTGTGACGTTGACTCATCACATGGGTCCCAGACGAGCAGGTAGGATCATGCAGTTTGTACAGTGGCAGGATGGTGCATCAAGGGTTTTTTCATGTGACCATAGCAGTAAAACAACATCAGCATGTTCCTCGCTGCTTAAATCCAGTCTTTGTAAACAGCAACGACTTTATTTTCATCTGAAGCCCGTGTAATGTTTGTTTTGGAAGGTGCTTCTCCCGGCCTGAGTCCCGCGGGTTCACCGAGCCATGGATCTGTCTCCGGTGGGGCTTTCAGCAACTGGTCACCCGTAGAGTTCCCTGACACTGCTGATTTCCTCACCAAACCAAGCATTAATATACACAAGCCTCCAGGACACACACCTAGCTCTCCAGATTTTCAGCAGCCAGTTAAAACACCTGTAGGTTATGTGTGTAGCAGGTACTGTAAACTCTGTTATAATTTCAGTCGCTTCATAGCTGTTGAAAAGAATGCAATTAAAATGAAAACAAACAAACGAAAATAAAAGCAAGACCTGTGCACCTACCAGGATTGAAAAAGGGCATAAAATCTCATAATACTCGGTGACTGTGTTATCCAGGGGAGAGTAAAGAATGCTGAATGCATGTCGCTGCTTTGACAAGGCCCATCCTTCGCAGCAGCTGTTATCGTAGAGGAACAATACTCTACGGAATTTTAGAAAATCAGGATTTCTTACTTGGGACTTGAATTCTGTGTTTCTGAATACTTTCTTAGTTATGAGCTCTGCTTTAATAATTCAGGGCTCTAAGTTGGGGGAAGGTGATGGTTGATTATTATCTAAGGACAGACTAAATCTGTGTGTGCTAAATTTAGGAGCAAATACTAGGGTCAGTTGTTGAAGCAACCTTCACAAGCTTTTTTTTAAAAAAGTAATCTGCAGATATTTTTCAGTAGAAGACATCAGTAGCAAAAGAAGAAAGTTACTGAATGTTGTAAATATTTTTCATGTATTCTGTAAGCTGTGGACGTCAGATACTCAAGCCTGTTCCAATACCAGAACCAGAATTTGCAGAATACAGAGACAGAAAATCAGGTGGGATTTCAAAATAGACAAATACTTGATATCAACTTGCTGCTTTTCTTTTTTTTTAAAGCCAGTTAAATTAAAATTTCACTATTTCTACATAAATTTTTTCCTATATTTTAACTTATGTATTTTACTTTGTTTTGTGTTTTAGAATAATCAAAATAATAGAAAATATTGCCTGCTACATAGTAAGGATTTTAAAACAGGCTTCCACTAATACTTTTATAGTTCTGTACTCCATATATCAAACAAGTGTTCTACCAACTAAGCTAAACTAATCACTGAACCAATTTTGTCAAATAACAGCTATGCTTTTAGCTTTTCTTAATCTTCAAATAGGTTTTGTCTAATAAATTTTGTCCTTTACAACTTTTTTTGCGTATTTCTTAAATAAAATGGTTTAGAAAGAAGCTATTGCTTATATTTCTGTGACAAATCTGTATGATCAGTTCAAAAATTATTAGACAGTAGTAATTTACGAATAAATTATTGATATAGTATTTCTGTATGTGTTTTCTTTAAGGTGAAATTGCAAGTGCTAATGTTTCAAAAGAATCTTTCCACCATATGGAGAAGAGGAAAGATGAAAGGCAGGAAATGATCGATCAAACACAAAATAAACTGCTTGTAAGCATGTAATTGCAAAAAAAAACTTGCAGTAACTTTTCTCAGTTCGGTATTTCTTTATCATTCCTAACTTGCTGTGAAGAGGCCTTTGCATTGCTAAAATAGTAATTTCTAAAGGATTACGTACGGTGCATTGTTGGAATTCAAATTTGTTGGAATTCAGATTTTCCCTTAACAATTGCTTATTTCTATCTTGCATAAATGTCACTAGCAAATGACAGGAAAGGTTGTGATTGTATTGATTTTGTTGATCAGTATTGATTTATGTAGATTTAATGTTGAGAGGGCATGCTCAAACACCGACTGGCTAACATTTTCTTTTGGAAGTTTAGGAAAGATGCAGCAGTTCCAGTGAGACTTACAAATGAATGTTCAATACAGTGCTATTAACATTTTGGGTTTAGGCATCAGGTGGTTTTAAAGCTTGTCCAATTAACATACTCTTAAAGCTCAGTAAATCTTTGGTTAAGCCTATGCATATTTTAGCTTTGTTTTATAAACTCACATTGTTCAAAAACAAATAAGAAGGAAAATTTAGCACCAGCTCAGAAAGCCCTGGAATCTGCTGCCTAAAACAGAAGTCAAGCCTTTAAGTGTGCTGTTTGTGATACTGATTTATGATTTTCTCATAGCCGTGGTTGCAGCACCATTCAATAAATTCACTTATGATTTATCATTTTCAAGGCTTTTTTGTTAACACAACTGATAAATTACTTTTCATTGTTATTTTGGAGATGATAAAGTATCTTAATCTCATACAGGTGGAACAGAGTTCTACATTAGAAACAATGTTTTTAGACCATGATTCACTAATGGAGAAGATGAACAATTGGAATTTCCAAATTTTTGACCTTGTAAAAGAAATGGGAGATCAGTCTGGAAGGATCCTTAGCCAGGTTTGTTGTCTTTTATTCTGTGAGGGAGGGTATGTAAAGCTGTCCTGTTCATATATTTTATTTAAACCATGAAGAAGTTTTGCAGTCAATATTTATGTGAATGCTATCTTGAAAAGCAGAAATGTGACTTCTCATGTACTCCATGCCATTGTAAACCATAAAAAGTGGTTTATCTATAGAGAACATGCTCCAGTTTTTCTGAATTTAATTCCCAATGTAAACAGGTTAGACTCAGACTGACTAGGTTTTGTCATAATCTGCCATTTCCTGTGCAAAATTATCTCCTGCTTTCAGAATTACTACTGTTTGTCAACCATTTCTTTGTTCTTTATTTCAGTAAAATATTTCTGCCAGAGCTACACCTGTGAGGGAAGAGAAATGATCTTTTAGGCAGTCTTTTTCATCTTGATCCTACAAACAGTGGGATTTTTTTTGCATGCTGCTTTCTGCACGTAGTATCCGTTTTATCTCTTTCTGACTCATTACTAAGCTCTTCCGTGCAGTTTCATGTTTGCTGAAGCCAAACCTGCTGGCAGGTGCAAGAGTTGGATTCTGTTTGCTCTTCCCCAGCTTCTCCCATCCATCAAGGTCATCTGGAAGCTTCTGTCTCCTTCTTTAGAGTGGGTTTAGCAATCGTGCAGCTTCTGATCTGACCACTGAACAGTTTTATTTCCGGTATCTTAGTTTTCCCACCCTGGAACAGAATGCATGCCACTTTTGTTCAAGGTCAGCGTTAGGAACAACCAGCTGGAGGGAAGGAAACAAGCTGGAAGCACTCTCATGCAGTTGGAATCACAGGCCTGCCCCTGCACTGAAGTCAGGAAAAAAACAACGGGAATAATTTCATTCTTGTCGTGTGACACCATCTTTTCTTTCATAATACACAGTATTTTGGTGGGATTTTTTTGTTTGTTTGGTTTTTTTTTTAATCTTCAATCTTAGTCTTTGTTGATCAAACGTTTTCAGGTCTTTTGTCACCTGACTTAGTGACAAGTGTTAATGTACAGACTAGAATGCCCCAATCCACTTTTGAGTGGTGTTTTTAGTGCAGGGTACTCTGTGATCCACACGGGCTTGCATTCATTTCGTGTGCACTCCGGGGCAGAGTTCACACCTGCAAATACTTTGGTGCACAGGCCTTAACTAAACTCTGCCAGAATTTCTGTACCAGCTCTTCCTGAGATTGTATGTGTGTGTATTACTCCTCCTCCTCCTCCCACCTCAGAGCTTCTGCCTGTTGTGCTCTAAGCACCTGAGACATATCTTATTTAGCAGCCAATTAAAAAGTGCATTTTACCCTCATCAGCTGTAAGGTTCTCAGACTGGGTATGTGAAAGGAGAATGGTTGGGACAGGTGGAAGGAGTGATGTCTCCAAATTTTGCAGCTCCTGTTCCTCTGGGCACCTCCCACACTTCAGAACTTCTTGTTTCTCTCCTGTGTCTAGGAAAAAAGTTACAAAAAATTTTGTTTTAAAAAGTTTTTTTAATATTTGCAGCCTTATGGGGGGTGGGGGGATTAGGCTTTGAAGTACACTGAGTTCTACATGTAAACCGTAATGTATGGTTTATATACATATACGGATGTTCTGAGTACCTTTTTGAAATACTTATTCATTTACCAGCTCGTTTTGTTAAAAACACTCAAGCTAAATCATAATAAATACAAGAAACAGGATCTCTTTGCCAAAGTCTCAAAAACAACCACAATGTTGGGGGGCTGGTGTTGTTTGTTTCTCTTTGTTTTGTTTTATTATTAGTGACTCTGCTGTTATAATTGAAAAATTTGAAGTTTTGAATAATAAGTCAGAAAATAAATTTCTTCTTTTTAGATCACTAATGGAATAAAGCATGACTTATTTGGGCTTACGAAAAATTTTGGGCAATATTTTTAAAAATAATCAGTTGTGCATAGAATTATCAGTAAGGAAATAAAAGCTTTTATTATTCTGTACTGAGAAGATCATAAAAATCCACATTTTTGTGCTAAAAGTTTATTAAATATATCTCTATGACAATACCATTCCAATAATCTTTAGTGGAATTTCAGTAATTTCCATGTCTGTCGGCAAGTAAAATTTTAAAAACAAGAATATATTCAAAGCTGAAAAGCAGGATATGCTTAGGTATATTTTTCAGAAGACTTAAATTAATTTTAATCTTTATTTAGGTAACTTATACCTTGTTTCAAGACACTGGCTTGTTCGAAATATTCAAAATCCCCACTCAAGAATTCATGAATTACTTCCGTGCGCTAGAGAACGGCTACCGGGATATTCCCTGTAAGTACTCCCTGGATGCACATGGAATTTTTCTATCAGTATCTCTCCTTTGGTGTGTGCACTTGGATTTGTAGGCAGTGTCTGAGCTTAGTGTGTTTTCAGTGAATACACTTGACTGAACTTAAGACAGGTCTAATGAATTGCAGGACAAAACGGGTGGACTCTAAAACTGAATTTGTTAATTTGTAGTTTGAAGATAATCTTAAAGAATTTGAATTAGTGGTTGAATCAAACACACTGAAGTCAATGGGAGAATAGTTGCTGGTTTAACAGAAATTTGGGTTAGGTCCTTAATAAAATGAGAAGAAAATAGAGAATTTTGATGGTAGTTATTCACCTTGCTGTGCAGGGCAGCCAGATTTATTGGAGAACAAAGCAAAAACCACACTTCCCTGCTCCACAGATGTTTGCCCAGCCCAGGTGCTCGTAGGTATCAGATTGCAGGCCATGCTTGTTTCTCACCATCGTTGATTTAAAAGGCCATTTAATCCCTTCCTGAGGCCTAGGTAGGATGAAGTGTGCATAGACAATGTTTGCTGTTTATCTAACTTCCTTCTTACAAATGTTCAGTGATACATATATCCACTACCAACAGTATAAAGACAATTTTTCCTTTTATATTTATTCAAAATCTCACTTATTATAAGTTTTGTACATTTCGTTTTTTTTGGTCGCTGTTCCTTTTGATGACATTTCAGATAATATTTTTTTGTTGTACCTTGCTGGTTTTCAGACCACAACCGTATCCACGCCACGGATGTTCTCCATGCAGTGTGGTACCTGACAACGCGGCCCATTCCTGGATTTCAGCAAATCCGTAATGAGCATATGATGGAGAGTGATATAGGTATGTATTCACTTAGGTTATTTTTGTTTTGCTGAAGAATCTTTTAATGAAACTACAGCAGGTAAACCAAATTACTCTGGAAGAAAATATCTAATTATTCTTATGACTCACTTCTTTTTTTTTTTCCTGTACTTTAATATAAGGCAGTAGAAAAAAAATCACAAAGCACACACCGTTCAGAAATATCATGCAATTGACTTTTAGAAAAATTATTAGATGAGTAATGGTTAGTTTGTTAGCCAAGAAAACTGGTTCACTTAATAAATTTTCTATGCTGAATGAAATCTCTGTATTCTGCCATAGTCAGGGTATTTTTAGCATTTGAAGTACATTAGGCTAATATTTCTTAACTTTATTGGAAAGCTAAATAGAACAAAGAAAAAATACCAAAGTATTTAACTTAATTGAAGTTCTCCTTAATGGCTTTAGTATAAGAATTAATATTTTAGGATTTTCTGTTACGTATCACATACAGACTTCCAGGCACTGAATTGACCACCCCAACAATAACTGCATAAGAACATCCCTGAAAAAGAAATAAAGACTCCAAATTCAAATTTTGTGTGAAGTTACTTCCAATGAAGCTTCCTTTTGTGTTGTCTATGACTTTATAGAACTAACATTTTAATTAAGAATTTGTGATTTTTACCAAATTGTATCCTGGAAGTAAAGGATTAAAAAAAAATGGTTGTAAACATGGACTTTGATGCTAAATGCTTTGTATTTCAGAAAAATGAAAAGGGGAAATCAAGCACTCTCCAAGAACTCTGTTTTATATGTGCAGTAGAAAAAGACAAGACACAAGTGATGTGGCTTTTAAAGGGCTGGAATTTTCTCATTTTTTCCAAATTTGTCCACATCTATTGATGGCACTCTATTGCCTTTTCTTTCTCCAAGTGTTAAATGGGTCGGGACTGGAGACTTAACTGGAGAAAAGTGATAAAAATAATTTCGTTGTCCTCATAAAAAAAAATAAAATTAAATTAAGAAATTATAATCCTATTGCTTAGAAACTCTTCTAGCACAACTATTTTCAGGATTTTAATCCTTGCTTACTCCATTAAGGCAAAGGAGTTCCTTTTATATTATGCACTGACGAAATAAGTGTTATTCCTTTTCCTTTTTTTTTAAAGTAGTGACTTTTTCCATGGGAAAGAGGAGAATGAAACTGTGAATCTTCTTATCATGCAAATATTTCTAAATTAATGGGGCTAATTCCTTTTGCAGTAGTTTCCACTGCCTCCCTCCAGGTTTTCCTGTAGGTTTGCAAGTTCAAGAAATTATAGAAATGCTAAGGAAGGTGTTGATTAATCTTTTCTTGGACTAATTGAGGTTGGAGACAAAGAGTAGAATGCTCTGTTAGTGCTACAAATTTGCAATTCAATGGCACTTCAACTTTTCTTCAAAATCATTAATTTATCTATAAATATTAATATGAC
The DNA here is from genome assembly GCA_013397755.1 of Cnemophilus loriae. Classification (NCBI taxonomy): domain Eukaryota; kingdom Metazoa; phylum Chordata; class Aves; order Passeriformes; family Corvidae; genus Cnemophilus; species Cnemophilus loriae. The sequence goes on from VZTF01001323.1 coordinate 81,793, forward strand.
TTTTTCGAAATATAAGTCTGCCAATTATTCAGCCTCATGACAGCGAGGATAACTGTACCACATTTGCAACAGTGTCTGGCTGAATCCTTTATAATGTGTTACAAATATGAATGAAATACCGTTCTAAAAAATATTCTGTTTTTGTACTTGGAATTTTTTTTAGATGAAGCCAGTGGTATTGCCCCTGTCCAAGTCAGCTACACTTCTTCAAAAAGCTGTCACATTGCTGATGACAGTTATGGTTGTCTGGCATCAAACATTCCTGCTTTGGAATTGATGGCTTTGTATGTAGCAGCTGCCATGCACGACTATGATCATCCTGGACGTACAAATGCTTTTCTAGTGGCCACAAACGCACCTCAGGTAAGAAAGTCTTTAAGCAGAAAATGATGTGTTTCTGTCTGAAATCAGTATAAAGAATTTTTTTTCTCGTTTTTTTTTTACATCACTGTGCGACATGAAACGCACACTGCTCCACACGCACACTGTGCAAAGTCTTAAGTGGTTTGTGTACGTGTGTCTACAGTCTGAATGCAGCTCTCACTAAGACACTTTTAAGGACTTTTAAAGAAACAAAGGATTTTGCTGATTGTTAGGTTTGGGTTTTTTTTTTCCTCCTCATCTGTCATTTTTGTGTCACTTTAACCCCAAAACTAGAAGGTAAAACACAATTTCTATTTTTTTTTTACCTAATGTTGTTTCTGACTAGCCCTTAAACTTCAGAATATTTCATTATAACTTTAAAATTTCCTGTGTCATTTACGATTTTTTGCTTGTTTTTTTTCTCCTGTAGGCTGTTCTCTACAATGACAGATCAGTCTTAGAAAACCACCATGCTGCATCTGCCTGGAATCTTTTCTTATCACGACCAGAATACAACTTTTTATCGAACCTTGATCATGTAGAATTCAAGCGCTTTCGTTTCTTAGTGATTGAAGCAATCCTTGCCACAGACCTCAAGAAGCATTTTGATTTCCTTGCAGAATTTAATGCCAAGGTTTGCTCCACTTTAGTGTCTGCGCTGCTCTGGTCATGATATATTGATGTTATCACTGCTTCTCAGTAATTGTTAGTTTTAATTGCTTGCATTTAAAGTTTTATATTATTTAACTTTAAGCTGTTAAAAATGCAAATAGAGCATTTCCTTTGTGCAAACCAGCTGCAGATGGTTTGTAGATTGCCTAATAAACCCACGGATGGATAGTTTTAACTCGATGTCTGTGCCTACTCCAGGTCAATGACATGAACAGCAACGGCATAGAATGGAGCAATGAAAACGATCGCCTGCTGGCCTGTCAGATATGCATCAAACTGGCTGATATTAATGGCCCGGCCAAAGTCAGAGAGCTGCATCTGAAATGGACTGAAGGCATTGTCAATGAGTTTTATGAGCAGGTGGGTATGGAAAGAGCAATTTTCTCTTCTTTTTTAGTGAAGGGCAGATGATTGATTCTTTGTTTTACCAGTGGTTTAACTAAATCAAGCTTTATTCCTTGTTTTAAATCTTCAGCTAAGATATTTCCATCTTCTCGTTCTGAATACTGAAATTTATTTTCACAGGTACCTTACTAGCATGATCTTTTAGTTTCTATTAATTGTGATAGAAAACAAGCTCCCAGCCAATAGTCTCCATTTTTCAGATATTAGGAGATTTTTGAGGGGGAAGGCTTCTTTCCTTAGGATGATGCTGATAAACCAAAATAACTTCTTTTACTTTAGGAAGTTAAGTTCACAGGTGTGTTTCTTGATGAAAGAATATGCACAAAATCCACAAGACTGGAAATGTATGTTCAGCTGTAAAACTATCAGGTCCATGGAAGTGCTGAGATAAGTTATTATAGCTCAGATTTTTCTATGAGCAACTGTTCAATGTTTTTCTTCTCCAGTTTATAAAATGGGGGAAAAAAAACCAAAACCAAACCAAGCCACTTTACTCTGGATGTTATAGCTAATTTCATTCTTCTGTGGCCTTGGAGGGGATGCCATTACCAGCAGGCCTTGCTATGGCTGATTACTCTGCCATTTTCTCTGTTCATCAGCTCAGCAACTGAAGTCCAATCTCTGCCTGCTCTGAAGCCATCCTGTAGAGGCAGAGGAATAGCAGCTCCAGCAGAACTAGTTCTCCATCCAGGCACAAGCAAAGCTGAAGGGAGGATTATAGACTGTGCAAGTCCGAGCCATAATGCATCTTTATTTTAAACTGGCCTGATTACATTTTCATTCACTTAGTCCGTGCTGTTATTGTCCCTATTGAAAAGATGCAATCCACGTGATGCTTCACCGAATCACAGAATATCCTGAGTTGGAAGGGACCACAAGAATCATCAAAGCCTAACTCCTGGCCCTGCACAAGACACCCCAAATATCACACCATGTGCCTGAGAGCGTTGTCCAAACGCTTCTCGAGCTCTACCAGGCTTGGGGCAGTGACCACTGCCCTGGGGAGTGTGTGTGTGCCCAACCAGTGCCCAACCACTCTCCGGGTGAGGAACCTTCTCCAGATATCCAGCCTAAACCTTCCCTGACACAGCTTCATGCCATTCCCTCGGGTCCTGTCACTGATCACCAGAGAAGAGATCAGTGCCTGTCTCTGTGCTTCCCCTCATGAGGAAGTTGGTTCACCAAAAGCAATTTTTAAAATAAGAATTTAAAGTTAATTCTGTGAGAAATTCTGACAAGTTTTTTCATTTCTTTTTCAGGGTGATGAGGAAGCAAGTCTTGGATTACCTATAAGCCCCTTCATGGATCGTTCTTCTCCCCAGCTTGCGAAGCTGCAGGAATCTTTCATCACTCACATAGTTGGCCCCCTTTGTAATTCCTACAATGCAGCTGGGTTGCTTCCAGGGCAGTGGGTTGATGAAGAGGAGGAGGATGCAGAAAGCACTGAAGATGATGATGGTGCACAGTTAGAGAGTGATGATGAAGAAATGGAAGATGATCTTATTTTAAGTAAGTTTCTGTATTTCAGTTGGTGCGTAGTTTTCATTCAGTAGCTTCAGACATAGCAATGGCAGTTGAAATTGTGCAGTACAAATCTTGTAGATTTAGCTATTATGCTGCTTCATAAATTTTCCTCTTTTAATAAAAATTTTGTTGCTACCAGGAGACTTGCAATTTGAAACAGAAACTTGTTGATATCCTTTGCCATGCCACTGTTTAAATATTCAGAATAATCATCCATGTGTCTTGCTCAAATTTACGTCTCTCTTGCAAAGTGCCATTGGTTTTGTATGTGTGAAATACAATTACTTGGAATGTCAAACCATCCAATATGCTTATAATTTTACAGAAGCTCAAAGGAAAAAAGGTAGACGAATATTTTGCCAGCTAATACACCACCTCAGTGAAAATCACAAAATATGGAAGAAGGTGATCGAAGAGGAAGAAAAAAGCAAAACAGAAGGAGCCAAACTGCTGACTGAAATCTCATCTTTACCTCAAGCAGATGACATTCAGGTTATTGAGGAAGCTGATGAAGATGATGAACGACAGCTAGGAGAAGACAAGACATGCTAAGGGAACTCCAGTGGTGTCCAGTGTGATGACAGCCTATGTTTTTTTTTCCACTGTGCTGACTTCAGCCTGACACAGTTCACATAAAATCGAAAGGCCTTAATACTGTGAGAGGATTCTTTTTACTCTGGTGGAATCCCACTCGTATGCACTTTCGCCACACAGAATACGAAACTTTATTCAGAGATTGAGTATTGTATACCCTGATGCAAAGTTCTTTATGCCTTAGTTGGTATAAAATATCCTGATATAATGCTGCCTTGCTGAATACAGAACTCTTCTTTTCCTTGAGGTACCTGCAGTTTTTAAAAAACATTCAGTGACTTCGATTACCAAAGTGGCAAGAACTTTTCGCTAACAAGGAACCGCGGGATGAATCCTAATGTTGTCTTGAGTTGCTTATTTCATGTTGTTTTTGAACATGAATGAGAAAAAAGTCTGTGCCTACATGAAAACTATGTTACTGCTGCAGTGCAAGCCTGTTGTGGGGTGTCTACTTAGTGCAGTAGTGTGCTTCATGTAGTCATCTCAGAGCAACTGTTCAAGGACTGTGACATAAATGCTGAATTCTGATATTTGTGGTTTAAAAAAAGGAAAGAAAATCCAGGTGCATCTATTTCTGATGCTTTTTATTATTGTGCATAATCTGATGTTTTATTTTTGCAGAAAATATTCAGGTTTGCAGTGGATGTTCATGATAATTCATTGAATACAAGGCCATTATCATCTGTCGCCTTGCTGTTTTGTGGTAGAACATTAAAAACCTGTTCAGTTACTTAAATTATGAAGGAATTTTATTCTTTTAGTCATAAGCCATGTTGTATTTCCTGCCCTTACTCAGGTTCACATTTAAAAACAAGTCAACCACATCATAGATTTTTATCTTTCACCCATTTCCCATATTAAATTTTAAGGAAATAAGATCGTATCTCATTTATTCTTTGTATGTAAAGCTTTAGGAGAATTAAAGATTTTTTTTTAAAGACATAAAGTACTGTTTCAAAATGGCTATTTTAATTTGCCCCACATTTTTTTCTTCCATCACAGACACAGCTTTTATTGCCTTCAAGTTTAATGTACCTCCCGAAATACACATATGGAAACCAGAACATGGAAACTTTGTGTAAAGCCTGATACAAGATAAAAATCAGTGTACCTGTACCCCATTTTAGATTGCTGAGTTTTAAAATAACAAACTTCGACATTCCACCCCAATGTATCCTTAGGAACACTACCATTTTACATCTAATTTGTAAACAAACAAACAAAAAAGTCATAAATTAGGCTACAAGTAAGCAAGCAAGCCACAAGTAAGCCTAGTTTTAAAAGCGCTCCTTTTAGTACTAAACTTTTATATGCTGTGTAGTTGAACTAAATAAAACCCAAATGCACGTGTGCTACTTCTAAATGTATCTCAGCATATTTGTGTTTACATCAATTGACTTGAAAAAGAAAAATAACCTTATGTAAATTGTTTTACACTATTTTACACAGATTTTCATTCTGCCATTTCATTGGCCAGTTTAAATAACTGAGAGGTTTGGGGTTTTTTTTGCATTTTTCACTAATAAGCTTTTTGTTGACACACTTAAAAAACCACTGAAATGTGCTTTTGCTATATCTTCAGTGCCAAATCCCCCTTTGCTGCCATTATTGCTATCACTGCAGTTTTTTTGTAACATGAGCAGTGTTAAACCAGATATTTCTGTCATTAATAAAATGTTGCACTATTGAAGCTGGCACTTACTGATCATACACCTGTATTTTGCATGTCCTTGGTCGTATATTCTTCTAACAGATAATGTGAAGACTAGAAAAATTCTGCTTCTTTCAGTATGCTGTATTCTCAGCATTTTGTGTTTAGACAGTGTGTTTGTGTATATAAAATATCATTTCAATATTGTTTAATATCATTTTGCTTTGTCTGAGAAAATGATACTAATTAGTTTGTCTAAAGTTACTATTCTGTTGTTTTACATGACAGGTTTCCATTTTTAGTTTTTCCCTTAAAAAGTTATTATTTAAAAAATAATGAAAGTATAGCAAGGTAAAAATTAAGATTTTATCTTTTACTAAAGCATTGGCAGGATTTATATGGTGATGTCTTTGCCAGCAACTTTTTTACCTCAGGTTTCTCTTAAACTCTTTAGGAATACTGAAGCAATTTTAAAATCCAGTAACAAGCAGCAAACCTCAATGTTTAATAAACTATAATGCTAATATGTATTTCCAATTAGATATTTCCAAGTTGCAACAGCTTGTTTCAAAGATATGTTTAATTATGAATGTATTCAAAATCCACTTTAAATTGTCTGTTATTTATGTGCGCACAGTATGTGACTAATTTTTACTCTAAGAGCAAAGGGAAAAGAATGGAAAAAAGTTAACAAAGGTTGGTTCAGGGCACGTTTGCAGAAGTGGATGTGGCTGTAACTAAAGGTGTCTTAAATCTTTCAAAAGTGGTAATGGAGGGTCCTCTGAATGTTGGTTGAGCTGTTGTCCAAAATAACATCCCTCCATATAAGGCATATCACTCTTAAATCTGTGATCACACTTCAGTAATTCACAGCTACCAGGGGATGCTGAGTAGTGCTGAAAACCACACGAAGGAGCACACGTAAAACATTTCTAATGCAACACTACCTCTTTGTTTTCTTTTTTTTCTCTTTTTTTTCCAAGAAGTGGACCAGATTAGCCTACACTGAAGTTTATGCCATGCAGAAATACAACTTTTATGCATAACATTCTCAGGTTTAAGTTGAGTGTCCCATCTTCTCATTGCCTTCCTTTACAATGTGCATTGGATTGCTTGCACCCATACATGCAGAACTAGACCTACCAAGTTTTCTATAAGGACAAAATTCTCTCTGTGCTTCTGGAGTCCTCTGGATGTGAAGGAGGTGCTAAACCAGACAAAATGTATTACTTGGAGCCTCTTCTTGTGAGTTCTTCCTCCATGACAAACTTAAATGGTGAGTGTAAGGTTCCAAATGAAAGGAATGGTGTAGCATTGCTTAAGGTAAGTCCAGACAAACAAAGTTTGTGTAAGACCTGTTTTGCTCTACTAATGATATTCAGAAGAGAGACTGTTTATTGTCTCAGGCCAGTTTGTATTCAAAATATTATAGAAACAGTGTGTCTTTATCATGTTAGAATACTTGGATTTTTAGAAATGAAATGAAAATGGTAATGGAAATAATGATGCAATTATCACAACTTAAGCTGTGATGCAAGTTTTAGGAAATTGATCCTTCCATGGTCAATAAAGATTAGATAAGAGAAAATAAGTATACAAAGTTGATTAAATGAGGCACAAAAAGTATGATCAAGACAGTATTTACTTTGCTTTTTTCCCTCCAGCTCTCTTCAGAATTGTGTCTCTGGACAATGTGCTGCTTCATTCATGTCTATTGTAAGGCAAGTGAGGTAATGAATTGCTTTCACTTTTCCAATGAGGAATTTTCCTTTCGGATATCTTCTGAAGTAAGTCTTTAACTTGCTACAAAAATTACACTGTGGATTCTCGGAGATGAAGCTGACAAAAGGACAAAATTTTTAACTGCTCTCTATCTGATCTTAGTTTAATAGGGCTATAAGCAATCGGTGTATTTGTCCTCTGCTTAATGAGAAGGAATAACATATTTTTAGAGGAAAGAAAGCTAATGGACTAAGCTGCTACAGGATAAACATTCCATTGCATTTGGCTTTCTAGTTGGCAGTGACCCTCCTGACACAGTGTACAGCCCCCACAACCTTATGGATCCAGCTAATAGATACGTGAACTGAACAATATCTCTCAATGATTTTGTTGTCCATTTGTTACTCTTATTTCTCTAACACATTTCTGGCTTAAGCTTGAAATAGTATTTCTGGTTAGTCTCGTTCCTGGTATCTGCAATGCTACTCTAAAACCCTTCAAAAAGTAGAGTAATTACCAATTGCTTGTTTCATTAATAACATCTTTAAGATAGAAAGAGGTTCCTTTAAGGAAGGAACTGTTTCCCTTTGTTTCTGAGGTTGTAACATCTGTCCAGAAATGGTATGACTTTAAAAGCAATTGTGATACAATCAGGATACTGAATAATGAATGCTTCAAGTGATTGACACTTGGTTCTATGTGACGCTACAGACAACGTTTAAAAAGGGCACAACACAACCAGGAATGTTTGACAGGAAGGTTTCTTTTGGAATCTGTACACCACGAGTCATCTTTTGGTTTCTGGACTTCAAGAGGTCACAGGTGGTAGCTACTGGTGTCTGTGGTAGGTTCTACTACACGGGCTGTGCCACCCGGCAGAATGTTGCCATCTGTGGAATCTCACAGAGTAAAAATCTTCTAGGGAGGTGAAACCTTCTGTCTTCTGGTTTATCTGTGAGGTTTCAGAAGGAAAAAAAAAGGTAATGTTTAACCAACCCAGCCTTTAAGTGATGGTGAGAGACCACGGTGTTTCGAATGATTCCTACCATTCACCTTGTGATTTGTCCATGTTCTAAAAATCCTGCCAAAAAAACAGGTGATGAGTCACTTCTGACTCATCTCTCCGGATCAGCAGAACCTTTTGCACCTTGAATGAGATCAAAATATCTTCATTTTAATTGCATATAAAGAAAAAGGTAATGCTTAGCTTAAAATGCAGGTATCATACCAAAACTCCAGAGGATAGGGTTGACATTAATTATTGCACAAGAGGAGCAGAGTGTGGATTTTGTCCCCTGTGCCAGTCAGATGTGAAAACTTGCTCCTATAAATAGTCATTCAAATGGGCTTAGCATGGCCCTTTCTTTTATCATGATATTCATCCTACTAGAATTTATTAATCTCTGTAGTATTACCAGTTTATCTGACTCATATTAACTAAGCTTTCTCTCAGTAAAAGAACTGAATAAGTAAGCCCCTCTATTTATCTTTGAGGATGGGTTTGCAATATTTTTTTTCTGTTCATCATAGCTAAGTCATTAGAAAATACTGTTTCTAATTTCAGATGCCACACCCCAGGAAAAACACCTGTCCATTAGACAGATTGCAGAATTCCAGTACGGACCAGCGAGACTGATGACATGGCCTGAAGAGAAGGAGAAAGATAAAATTAATTAAAGAGATTTTTTCCTAGTCTGGAGAAAATGAGACTCAAGTGAGATATTCTAAGGTTACCTTACGAGACTGTTTCAAAGAGTAATCACAATAATGCTGTCAGTGTTTATAGTGTTTAGGACAAGAAGTAACACCTTTAGGCTGCAAGGCTCAAACATGACTGATTGCCTAAGGATTGAGAGGGCTGTGACTCACTGAAATAGATCGTCTTGGCCTATTAAGAAAGTCTCTGAAAATAGAAAAGAGGTCTGAAAAACAGCTTTTAGTAAAACTGTTAGCGGATCAGATGAATGGACTGCATAACTTGCTGAGATCCTTTCAGAACCTATTTTTTAATTACTAGGACTAGAGCAGAGGTTTGGTATGGAAATCTTAAATGCCAAGAAGAAAATGTGCATGGTTATAGAAATAATAACATTCAAACAACAGGAACTGGAGATGTCAACTTCTTTATTTCAGTAAATATTAAAACCTCTTTATTTTAAATGTGTTTAACCCATAACGCATCTCCCACCAGAAAGAGTCTTTTTATTTGTTGAGAGAGCTAGAATCCTGTTGAAAAAATAGACGAGATTTGAACCCTAGCCAGAGACAAGAATCTGTCTAATTGTAAGACTGTGAATAAATGGAGAGGCGGTAGCCAAAATGTTTTTTTAAAAATATGATTATCTAAAGTTAGTTCGCTAAAGCTAATTGTATTTTAAATATTTTTCAAGCTACGTGGGCCTTTCTAGATCCTAAGAAAGTGCATACTTAAGACATTTGGAGGTGTTGGATGCTTTAGAAGATGATGTAATTCATATACTTACCAAAAGAATTAGTTTAAGTGAGTGGGGATTTTTAGGCAAATTTTAGCTCTTAGCACTAAATTTTATTCCAATCAACAATGAATTATTCTTACAATCTCTATATAATCATGATATTCATCATGGCACAAAGAGCTTGAATATTTTACAGATTATACCTAAAATTTGTGGTGAAGTAAATGCAATATTAAGGTGTGTTGCATTTCTCTCTGTAGCGTGGCAGTTTAGACTGTACATTCTTTGAGAGAGAAATGGTGTGTCTTTACAGAATATAAAAGAAAACAGAACAAGATCTGAAAATGTCCTGAAGTGGCTTTATAAAGCAATTCTTATGCTTCCAAAAAAAAGCAATTAAATTAACTTCCTAAACTATATCAGCTAAAGAGGTGTTGTAAGTTCCAATGTTTTTCCTGGAAAAAATTAGGCTTATAAAATTCTGCTGTGGTGCATGTTCAGCACTATTATTATTATTTTAAATTGAGCTTATTATGTATGTTGAAGAGAACCAAAAGGGCATTTTGACTCCTTAAACAGGGATGCCTGTGGAGAAAGGAAACTTAATTACCTGAGAATAACTGGAATTCTTTCAGATGTTTTATCTATAGTGATTCTATTCTCTAACTTTCATTCCTTACTGGTTTGAAACTCTACCTGTATTACCTATATTAGTGAGAGACCTGAACAATGAGGCCTTTTATCCTTTATCCCCTTGTTTTGGTGAGGTTAGAAGTGTCCATGAGACATGGATGGGTGGATCCTGTTGTCTAGATGCTGATGGGCCTAATGTGGATGAGCATCTGAACAAATTGACCGTAATGTAAAAAGCTTTTTAATACATAATATTTTTTCATGCTTCTGATAAATCATAGTTTACACAAATCAAAAATATTTCCTTTAAGTTTTTTTTGGCATGAGCGCAAGAAACGGAAGTCAGCACTTGAAAACAGCAGCAGAATAAACAGTAAGTTTATTCTGTTTTCTGGTATATTGCTATAGGCTGGTCTACATCACATGTAAAATTTTGGGCAAGCAGCCATGTGCTGCAGTAATAGCAAGATATTGGATTAGATTGCACATTCCTGATATGCTCCCATTATTTTAATGGGTTTAATCTATTTGGAATGTTACTTATTCGGAAGAATGTAACAAATGTAATGTCTCCTGAAGCCTGGCAGTCTTCCGAAGGGATGACCACTCCGAGTGTGGGTTCTGCCTAATTCTAATGACATGGAGAGAGTTGACAGCCTTCAAAAATGCCTGAAGGGAGAATCAAGAACGGGGAGAATCTGCTGATGCTCAATTTACGTTGTTATGAAAGGACAGAAGAAGGCAGGAGATTTCCAGAGCCGTAGTTTAATATGATCTTGATTAGACAGAGGGTTTGAATTATCAGGCCCGGTGCCAAAAAAACACCTGGGACAACTCATTGGTATGAAAACACATGTCTGTACCTTCACAGAGCAATTTATACTGAGAGTGCTCCTTTCAAACTCCTACTGAATAGTCCTCTGAACCTGGCCACGTCATCTTGTGTTTTCATCAGTCCATCTCTCTCAACCAAAGACAAATTCTGATCTGGCATCTTCCCCATTATGATTTTTCCCCCCTTCATTTATCCCAAATCTTTATGTTTTCATATCTAGTGCATTGTTGGAAAATTTATACAATCTAATTTTCACTCATTTTTCAAAGGGATTTCACTATTTTTTACTGTGTTTCTCTCTGAGCTTGCTACATTTCTCGTGAATTTGCCATCTTCATGACAACATAATCTGCCTCATCTACTCTCAAGAGCTTGCACAAACCTTGTGCAAACCTTGAGCCCAGTTCAGGCTAAACACATTTTGGATTCATATAAAAGTGTATCACAGTAAGTTTAAACTATTTACTTGCAGAGAAGCAGTAATGTTCCTTGAACTTTTATGAAATCTCCCTTTGTATAGTTAATTTCTGAATTAATTAATCCATGAACCTTCCTGCATTGATTAGGTTCACACTAAGGATGTGTTCACCAGTATCACTGGAACTGGTGGAAGCTCAGGAAATTAAGTGGTAATGAGTGAGATTTTCCTTCAGCATTTTTTCAGTGTCATATATGATATAGTTGTAGTGTTCCCTTTTCAGTCTCTGGGGATGCTGACATGGCCAAAACCAACCCAAAAACCTAATTTTAAGGATATAGATTTGGAAAAGAGGATTTTAGACACTATGGTGGTACTGACTGCAGCTCTTTCAGCAGTGTTATGAAGATACACTCCTTAATATATCAACCTTTAATCCCCAAACAATGTTAAATGGCAGCTAGCTGTTATCTATCCTAGATATTTCAGCTGGAAACATCTGAACATCCCACCAGGAAATTCTGAACATCTGCTTGGCTACTGATGTTCACTACTAATCAATGTTGATATAGTGGAGAAATTCCAGAGGACCAGAATAAAACCTACTGTTATGTCAATATTTCAAATTATTAAATTGGATCATTAGGATAATTCCAAGTCAGAGGGAAAATAATGAAAAAGTTGATGGAGAACGAAACATGTAAATATGACTAATACTGATACAGATTTGGAGAAAAGACAGTTTGTCAAATGTATTTGATTGCTTAAACGAGACCATAAGTTGGCAGATAATGGTAAAGGTTTGGATTGATATTCTGAGGCTTTTATAAGGCATTTTGATTTAGAAACCAGAACGACATATAATCAATACAGTTCTCATTAAATGGATTAAAGACTAGCCAGGAGTTAGATCTCAAAATACCTCAGCAAAAGGGAATTATAACTGGTCAGCTGCATTTTGAGCATGGGTCCCTGCAAGAACTGGTTCTGGATGCTTTTTAATCCTCCCCCCACTGCCATTAGCATTATTTGAACGATGTTTTAACCAAGGGATGGCCTAGAGTTCGTGGAACAACCCAGAAATCAAGACTAGGTACTAAACAAACTCTGGCTGTCTGACCTAAGAGCACAGGGTTGGGAACAGGAAGAAGTGCCACGAGTCCAAAACTAGCACTGAACTCCTTAGAGCTGCTTCATACTGAAGGCACCCAAGTTCAGTAGATTCTACAATTTTTCCTCGTGCATTTCACAAGCACATAACATCTACTTGCTATCCAGAAAAACCTTGATCAGGACTCCTAACCCCACTGTTTGCCAATGGCTTAGGAGTGGTTCATTCACGGTTTTCATGGTGTGCCCAACGCACAGCAATGAGGTTTCCTTCCTTCCTCTCTGTTTTGAGTCTTAAATCTTCTCTACAAAAGGCACTTTTTCAGGAAGTGGAGTCGCCTGCCCAGCCCCTTCAGAGCAACAGGAATATGTGTTAGAGCTGCTCTCTGTGAGACATGTGGGTAAATCAATCTGGACCTGCTGCATCTGAAGGCAGCAGGCCGTTATGTGAGTGGGCTGGTATTAGCTCTCTTTGCTTTTTCCCTTTTGCTGTTTCAAAAGAAAGGAAGTATTTCTCCTCAGTATAAGCTGAAAACTTCAGGTCAGCAGACAAACACCCATTCCTGCCTTTCAACTTCCCTGCAGCTCCAAGTTGCAGCACTATCTGTGTAAAAAGCCAGGCCAAATGCTCAGCCCTGTCCTTAAACAGCTGCTTGCTCTGTCCGTATTTTGTTCTGAACCCTGTCCTGAGGCCCTCTCTCCCCACACAGAGAGGACTGAACATTCTGTGTTTGGAGTTCCAGCTGCTCATGCAAGGTCTGCAGACACAAATCTTTATCTACCAATAACCACAAAGAAAGAGCTAGCAAGAATAATAAATGAAGCTGGCAGAATTCAAGTGTAGCCCTTACATCTAAAATTTGTGCTTAAAATTAATTTAAAATCTGTTTCTCCCCATCCTCTTCCACTTGCCCTCCCCAAAAAGTCTCTCCTCTGGTTAGAAGGGCGAGCAGCTTATGTTCTTTACTCATAGTATAGTAGCATGTGACTCTGGTAACACTAACACTGTGTATTTTCAGACTATTTAAGCAGAGATTAATCATTACATAGTACTTTGTATTGGGAGGCAGTGGAGGACAGGTGTCTGGAAATGCAATATATTGGAAAAAAAAAAAAAAGCCCTGTGATTGTCAGGAGTATGGCAATAACTGAACACTTTGTGTATGATGCTAAGCGAGAAGCAAGCCATAAAAGATCTTAAAAGTGAATTCACAGTTATCTGATTCACTAGAAAATTATGACCAACTGGGAAGATAGGGCAAGGAGAAAGAAGGATTAAAATGGTTTAATAGACAATCTGTTTTTCAAGGCTGGAAAATATAGTTTATTCTTGGTTACAGATATTTAAATAGATACCTTTTAAATCCCTGTTAGCTATGAAAATTTAATGGAGAATTATAAAGAATGGCCTGGCTGGAATAATGTAAATGATATTTCCATGGATGAATTCAAGCATAAACATTTTGAACCATATTCTCCATGCTTATGAAAATATCCTCTCAAAGTAAAATGGCTTGAAAAGTAATTAAATATTTAGAAACTGTATCAGAAGTTAGATTCAATATAGTCTTCTGGAGTGAAAACATGAGCTTCATACAGGATGTGTTCCATGCTTTTGGTTCAGGTTTGGTTTTTTTATGTGAAAACCAAGTAAAAAGAAACTATTAGTCCTTTAAATTTTTGTTATCCTGGCTTGAACACGTTTAGGAATAGAAGGCAAAGCGGATCCTGAGCTGTAGCTTGGAGCACTGTGCTCCACCTGCCCATCTCATCCCTTCCCTTCACCGCCTTTCGGCACAGATGAGGTACGGCTGTGGTTGTAACGTCATCCCTAACCTTGGCTTGAGCTCTGGGATCACCCCATGAGGAAAATGCAGGTGAAATCGTTGTAGCAGCGAGGTGAAAAACAAAAACATTTCCATTCGAGCCAGCTGCTCTCCAAGACAGTGTCTTCTTCCTGGATTGAAAAAAAGGTTTTAAAAAGATTTAAGATATCTTCAGTTGCATTTTCGCTCTTATGACGAATAGGAATGGTCATTTCTGAATTCTAAGAGTGCTGTGTGAACCTGGTGGTAGTATTTAGTAAGAAGGATAGGTGATAACTTACGCTAAGAAACTGACAGAATTGGTTTCAGTGGCATTTGTGAGCAACAAATTCTCTAAAATCAAATTCATTTAGATACACTTGTTAGCTACTGTATCTTGTCTTGACGTGCCAATCTAGGCAGAAGATGCTTTAAAAAATGACATTGTGAATTTCAGCCTTTTCTCCCTACTATTTTCTTAATTACACCTACTGCCAGTCATTATTAACTAGCAATCATTAGAACTTTGTAAGGTGGATTTTTGTTAGTTTATATGTAATACCGGGCTCATCTATATAAAAGATGTTATGCTAAAATTTGTTATCTCCAGAACGCATTATACTGAATATCTTTAAATTGAATTATATTGAATATCTTTAAATCAGAACCAAGGATATCGTTCTGTCCATTCATTGCCATCCCTTACACTTTACACATCTCTGGATTTGTGAATAGGAACAGTGGAAGGAATTGCTCTTACCTAGGGAAAAAGGAATAAATGCATCTTTCTTCACAAACTGCCCATTACTGTCCAAAAACCTCTCTGGAAAAAACACTTCTGGGTTGCTCCAGTATTTTTCATCAAAGTGAACCGAGTAGAGGTTTGTAATGACTGTGGTGCCTTCGGGAATGGTGTAACCACACACAACAGTGTCTTTGGAAGTTGCATGGAAAATACCGAGCGGGACTATGTTACAGAATCTCAGGACCTCGTGCAGAACAGCCTCAGTGTAGGGCATCTTGCACTTCTCCTCCAAGGTGGGCATTTTGTTTGGGCCAATGACAAGATCGATTTCTTTCTGAACTTGCCCTGTTAGGAATAAAAGCTGAGGTTTATTTTGTAACAGCCTTTACATTTTAGTTTAAGCTAAAGTATTTGTGTATATATATACTTTTAAAAGAATACTGAAACATGAAATACCTTATATAAAAACCAGTAGCTTACAAGCTTTTAAATTTAGACTCTACATTCCTAGCCACAGGTAGTGTTATTATCCCCACTGTGAAACAATGGTGAAATTGATATTAGAGCAATATATTTTGGTCAAAGTACCAGCAGTAAGTTTCCAAGTTATCTGGGCTGCTCTTCCTCCAAATCCTGGAAGTCCCAACTGAACCAAGCACTGCTAAGGTTTTGGCAGGAAAAATGAAGTGGAGGCAGTGAAACCAGAAACGTGACTGTTCACTTCTAGCATCCAAACTTCTCAAAATGTCTGGGCTGGCACTCAGACATCTACTGCTGTCTTAGTTCAGAATGACTGTAACACACATTTATATTTTTAAATGCCATTGCTGTTCTTCCAAAAGTATAAGTATTCCTGTCTATAATATGTAAATCTATTGTGAACTGGGGCACTTAAGATAAAAAGAAATTGTACCTAAATTGTTAACCACAACCTGATTTACATTTTTGCTGACACTTGTATGTTTTTAATTTAGTTTATTACTTTCATATTTAATTACATTTTCTTATTATTTATTAACTACTTAGGTTAGTACATCTGCCAACAACAGATCATGCATCACAATGCTAAACTTAAATGTATTAGGAATACTTAAAAATATTAAAGCTTCATAAAAATGTATTCACAAAATAATATGTTAAAATTTTATCATGACACTTGACTTTTGATATCCTCTTTGTCTGCATTCAAAACAAGCTTTCCACCTCTGTCCATAGTATATTTGATAAATGATACAACAAAATAATACATGCAAAGCTTTTTTTTGGCGATGATTACGGATCAATGCACCACTTTGAAAAAGCATTTTAAATTTGCAATAGGAAAGCGTACCAGTTCCTCAAAATGTTAAATTTCTTACCTTGAATGTTTGGGTAAAGAGCCATAAATAACACTGCCCATCTTAAAACATTCGTTGTGGTTTCTGTCCCAGCTATGATGAGTTCTCCAACGGAGAAAATTAAATTTTCTCTTGAATATGTAGATTCTGGGTCACTTCCATTGCAATCCATCTCATCTAAATATGCATCTACGAAATGTCGAGGTGACTGAGGCTTCCTATTTTCAGAGACACGTTCAATAAGCTCATGAAGAAACTCATAGACTTCAGCTGCATTTTTAAACAGCCTCTGGTGTTTCCCAAATGGCAAGATACCAATCCAAGGAAAAGCATTATATAAAAATACAGAAGCACTAGCAGCTAATTCAATGTTTTCACTAAAAATCTCAATCATGTGCTGAAATTCAGTATCTTCGTATGTGAAACGTTCTCCAAAAATAATCAAGTTAGTAATGTTTGAAACAGCATTTGTTATCAAGTGCTTAAGATCAAATGGTCTGCCTTTGTAAGTATCAATGGCATCAAGAAAAAACAGAGATTCTTCTGAAATTTTGTGTTCAAAGGACCTTTGACCATATCCAAAAATTCGAAAGGTATTTACAGCTAATTTGCGGTGTTCTGTCCATCCTCTGCCATATTTACTGTTCAGTAAGCCTGAAAAAATATTTTGACACAGTATTTTATGCAGTGCTTTATTTTTTTTCCCCCCATAAGATAACAAAATCATTTAACAAGATAAAAAATGAGATAAAAAATTTCAGACATCTTGTTGTGGAACATAGTCCACGAGTGACAATCCTTTCCAAATAATATCTTTAAAGAAGCATCAAGCATTTTATGAAAGGCCATCAAGTAGAGAAAATGGCTAAAGCAGATGCTTCGTGTCATTTGTTCATCTATGGGACAAAAATTACATTTTTACACAAAAGACATTAGCACTCACCTCCCATGTTTGTCAGCTTCTTGAACAAGGGAAGAGACGGCCTGTCTGCAAATATTTCACTTTGATGGACAAGGCATTCCTTCACTGCATCATAGCCATTCAGCACAACGGCAGATATACCCCCGAGATCAAGGCTGAAGATCTTTGGGGTGAAAAAAAAAAGGAATAAAAAGTGTCAAACGCTATTACAACCCAATCCTGAGCACAAGGAATGAAAAAGCAAAACAACACTAAATTAATCAATGTGAAATGCAGAGTTGAATAACCTTCAGTAGGGCATACAGGTGACCAGAGGTGGGACAGCTGTGGCATTACACAGCAGAGTCTGTGGTGGGCTAATTTGCTTTGCCAAAAGACAAAGTAAATTAGCCCACACTATGTTCTGTGCTTTGCTGTGCACCTAAAGAGACCAGCTCTCCAAACTAAGGACTGGGGACACTTTCATATAGTCCTTAGAGAGGAGTGAGAGCCAAGGTGACAGCCAACAACTCAGAGCAGAGCCCAGCTAGGCCCAGCTCCTGTTTCCATAAGTGGTTAGCACAAGGTGCTTTGGAGGAAGATACAATACAGCCTGCAGAAAGCACATACAGGATAAAAAAAATGAAAATCTTAACCGATGTTTTAAAAGTTAAAACTGAGGCTAAACTCAAGATTTAAACCTTAGATCCCTTCCCATACATTCCCTCAGTGTTAGAAATCTGTATTTTTACCCTTACAATGTTTAGATTTTTCTCCGTGTCAAAGCTGGTGGCCTCCACAATATGAAATTGGGTTAGACTAATTACACATTCTGTGACAACCGGGTTGTCACCCAAAGAACTTTCAGGCACTGGAACAGGCTGCCCGGGGAACTGGTGTAGTCGCCACCCTGGAGGTATTTAAAAGCTGAGCAGAGGTGGTATTTGGGGACACAGTTTAGTGGCAGACTTGGCAGTGCTGGCTTAACAGTTGGACTCGATGCTCTTAAGGGTCTTTTCCAACCTAAAGGATTCTATGAGTCTATGACTACTTCATTTTAGCAAACTTGGTATTTTCACTGTTATAATGGCTCTTCTTTTCTGTGTGTCAAGAAGACACTCCCAGTGTATTTCTGCAAACCATTTGTGACTTTTGTATACTTTGATCTATTTTATTTATCTTTATTCCTATATCATACACGATATTATTTTATAAAAAACCCTTTGATTGTATTTTTCCAGAGTCCCCCAAATCCTAATATGCTGTTTCCAAGTTCCCTCAAATTCTGCAGGACCCTTTCTGAGAGCAGATGACTAAAACTCCATACAGCATTCCAGGCAAGTAGAAAGCTTGGTTTATTTGACAACACATTCTCCTTCCTATTTCCATTCTATTTATCCTAGTATTTTGTTTGAATAACATTTACTTTTCTTCTTTTTCCTATTACCAAAATACATGTTAGATATAGTCTGGAGTTAACTTTTACGGAGCTTGTAAGAGGAGGTTGGCTGCTTAAAACTGGCTGATGGAAAGAAGCACTCGATACAGAAGAAAGTACAAAAAAAAAAGAAAAAAGAAAAAGATCTGGTTTTACACAGTTAGACTAGCGGGCTGTAAATATCTCAAATATCCCGCTGAAGGTACTTTGAAGCACGGTGTTTTCAGTGAAAATGTATTATTTACCCGAGTGCCTGCTCTCTGAGCGTTGCAATTTTGTTACTTTTAAGCCCAGGGCTTGCGGATATGGAACAAGGGAGTTCCATTTGCGGCAGGACACCGGTTCCAGCGTTGCACCGAAGAAAAAGAACTAAGCGCAGGAGCCCGAGAGAGCGTGAGAGAGGTGGGAACCCTTCTCCCGTCGCGGTTCCCGGGCCGGGCTGGCGGCAGCAGCGGTTCCGCCAGAGCCCTGCGCTCCCGGTGCCGGTCCCGCTCCCGGCGGGGCGCTCCGCCCGGGGCTGCCGCGGCCAC
>VZTF01001323.1:109943-398270 GCA_013397755.1 Cnemophilus loriae
CACCGGCACCGCCACCGGCACCGCCACCGCTCCTCCGCCCGCCCGTCCGTCCGCGCTCCGCTCCGCACCCCCGGTAAGCGCCGCGCCCGCCGCGGCTCCTGCGCGGGGCGGGTCGCGGCTGCCCCGGGTCTCTGCCGGGGAGCGGGGCTTTGGTGCCTCCATTCAAGTGCTCGTGTAGAGAGCCAAGGCGGGGGCGGGGGGGACAGTCCTTCCCCGTTCGGTCGCTTCCTCACCTCGCCGATTCGACGTGGCGTGGCCGGCCAGGACAAAGTGCTGCGGCAAAGGTCATGGCCAGGGTGCTCCGAGAGCCTTGAGGAAGAGGGGCGTCCTTTGGAAGGGGGCTCATAGTTCCCGTCGAGTACTGGGAGCTGGCAAAAATGAGGATGATGTGGTGGTTATGATGCGCTCCTTGGAGTCCAAGACTGATGCTGTGAGAGAGGTGTATCTCAAATCTTCAATAACAGATATTTTTACAGGTTTTGTGCTTATGACTGATTTTTAACTTATCCTCTTCTCTGGTTTCAGAGTAGAAATATTTATTGAGATTAAAATACTTAATTCTTAAAGTGTAATCTGAACTGGAGTGTTAGTGTGCTGGCTGGCAAGAAGCAAGCAGCTTCAGGTAAAGTGCTAACAGGGGCACTTTGTTCTTAAAAATGTTAAACACTTATTGTTTTTCCTTGTGATTTGTATCTGTCCATGTCGGACACTCTGTCTGTGACATTGTGTGCAGGAGTTAGAGGAATGTATTTTTTGCCAGTTTGAGCAAAAGTGCTTTAAGTTGAATGCAAATAGCTGTACAAAGCTGCAGGTCTGATTTTTCATTTTTCTGCCCTGTGATAATGCCAAGCTATTATAAAATTCTGAGAAAACTAAAGCAAAATAGCAATAATCAAAATAAACAAAAACAGTGAACTTAAAATATAAAGCTGTTCGTATTTGTGCTACTTGTGGCTAGGAAGCAATGACCTCTTCAGTGGAACTTGCAGGATTGAGAGGGTTGGAAAACAGCCATTGCTTGATGTACCTCTTTGTTGTAGAGAGGAAATCATGGTTATGCTGAAGATTTCATCTTTCCTTGCTGTTTATGCCTTGGTTGTGTGCCAGATGGACAGCTTCCAGGCAGCCCCAGTCAGGTAAGAAGCTGGTCCTGTTGCTGAGTGCTCTGTCTGAACGGTATGAAAATGCTTAATATTCCTGAGAGGTCTAGGAGGGAAACAGACCACAGTGAAGGACAAAGGTGGCTGCTTTTTGTGCTGTGGCTTTTTGATTCCATCTTTAAGCCGCCTAACGCTGCGCATGAGGGGAGCGCGTCACGGTTTGCGTATTCACACCCTGAAAGGCACTGTCAATGACACACAGCCTGTCAAACCCCTCTCTCTGCAGCACTCTGGGGTTTATTCACCCTGTTTCCCTTGCCTCTGCCTAGACCTGGCTTGGAGTCCATAACGGATCGAGTGACTCTCAGCGATTACGAAGCTCGGAGGTTATTAAATGCGCTGGTGAAAGAGTTCATACAGATGACAGCAGAAGAGCTGGAGCAAGCCTCTGAGGGGAACAGGTAAGGACTGCAGTCCTGGGCAGCAGAAAAGCAATGTGGGAGTGTGATGTGTTTGATATTTAGCAAAAGCCATCTGAGCAAACCCCCTGCAGGTCAAGATCTTTCTGTTTTCTTGGGGTTATGGCTAACTGGTAAAGGATGATACTGCAGAGACATCCTAGTGTTGGTGTCAAGAGAATGGCTTCCACCTAGTTAACCTGCCTCTATCTGTCTCTTACTTCTGAAAGTGGAGGGCGATTTGAGCTTGAATGAGTGGGTTGTGTTAAAATATGGCAGCAAAAGGTATGTCTTCCCAGCGGGAGTGTTAGGGGATTACTCACTCACTCTTGGATTCTCTGTCATGCAAGTGCATGCTGTTGTAAGGCATGGAAGGTCCCTGGCAGGAGGGATGTGTTCCTCCCGATGCACGAAGCGCCACTCTCCCTGCCTCGGGCCCAAAGGCATGCAGGAGCATTTGCATTATCCTAACAGGATTTGCATTGCAGTGCATGGGGATGGGTGAGACACTGAACAGCATGCGGGATATGGGGGAAGTTCAACTTCCTGATCTCTGACTTTATGAGCATCTAAAAAGCGAATGGACTTGCTTGTGGACAAAATGGGGTTCATTAACAAATAGCGTTTTCCTTCTGACCGCTTTTGTATGGACTTGCCTTGCATGGAATGTGATGCGGAGGGTTTGGATTTATTTTGAATGAATTTTTAAGTTTCCTAACAGTAGATCTTTTGTGTAGGGAAGAAATGCATGAATGTGCATGTTTGAGGTTACTCTTCCTTTGGGCATGTTTTTATGTTTTTCCCCCCTGCAGCCTGGATAGACCCATTTCCAAACGCTGTGCCAGTCTGAGTACTTGTGTGCTGGGCAAACTGTCTCAAGAACTGCACAAATTGCAAACTTACCCTCGCACTGACGTCGGGGCTGGAACTCCTGGCAAGAAACGGAATGTGCTGAGTGACCTGGAACATGAACGCTATGCAAACTATGGGGAACCCCTAGGAAACAACTAGACATGCTTATTTCTCCCCCTCTCCCTTTTTTAACCTGATGCATGTGGATCTAACTTTGATTGCTAACTTTGCTGTGTTCTTTTGGTTCTGTTTTCGACAGAGAATGTTTGAGATGGACCTAATGTTAGGAAGACAGAGAACATAACATGCATACCAAGCTAGGGGAAAAAAAATAAATAAAAATGATCAGCACTGCCTTGACATTCCAAATGATTTTCTTAGACACTGATTAAAAAAAATTCTGAACAAGGTTCTTCATTTCTGGCTGCTAAATGTACGAGTAGATTCTTTCTTTTGTGCTTGCCCATGCACTCGTTCAATAAACCTATTTTTCTATAAGGATTAGGTCTGCTTGGTTTAACAGTTTGTTTTAGAATGTGAGATTTCTAGATGAGGCTAGCAACATTTTACAACTTGTCTTAATGTTCAAGAGAGGCAGTGCTAGTAACTTCTAGAAAAGTTGAAAGAGAATTTAGGTGTCGAAGTTCTGCATATACATTGACATGTACTGCTGTAATCAGGCATGCATGCAATCCTGTTGGTAGGGACCCTGAGAAGCAAAGAAATCAGGAAGGCTCATACATATTCACTCTAACAAACTAGAAATGTAATCCTGTTTAAAACTGGGTACTGAACACGTCCAGGTAAGAATTTTGTGGTTTTTTTCTTTTCTTACTTTACAGTAGGTCTTTGCACTGTATTTAAAACTTATGTACCTTTAAGATATTTGTGTTGATTTACAGTTCACCTACATTATGATGTCTTGCATTAAGAGCCAAACCCAGACTACTTCACAGTTCTGTTGCAGCACTGCATCTATCTTGTAATCAGAGGCCTCTGAAAACTTGGCATTGATGTTACAAACAACTCTTCATTGTTAACGTTAATAAACTGCCTTGTGATGCTTAGCTGAGAAAAATCCCTCCTACTGCAAGAAAAAAATCATTTCTTTAGCAGAAAATTCTTCAAGCAAGGATTGTGTGAATGCATATTCCTTGAAGTTCCCCATCTGGCACAATTGCTAGCTGTAGGCTGCATTGTGAGCAGAGAACTAATATTGTCAAAGTCTGAACTGCTCCATGGTGAAGTTCTGTAGTAGACAAAGGTCTAACTGCAGGAAAGAGAGGTTCTCCCATTCCTGCTAAGTTCCTGGAAGCAGTGTCTTTACGTGTGGTTCAGCTCTGAAGGCAGCTGGTCAGTCACTGACAAAGCTCCTGTGGTGATCAGTGGCGCTGCAATTCCATGTGTTTTCTGGCTGTTATGGAGCACAGGTGTTGGAGTGAGAAGTGAAAAATCTGTGTCTGCTACTGCCTTTCAGGAATACCTCAAGCAAAATACCAATGTGAGCTTTTGGAGGAAGTGGGGATTGCTTAAATGCTCCAGACCTGAATCTTCTCAGCTCCTCTCCGTGGCCATAATGCTTAGCTGGATGCAGGCAGTAGCCCAGGTGCTGCTGAAAATCTGGTCTGGATTTAGTCTTCAGTCCAGCTGCTTTTGTAAAGTGAGCCTGACATTGAGAAAACCGTAAAGAGGCATCTTTTAGCAGTTGTAAGCTGTGCACAAGGAAGGTGCAAATGCCTGCTGCACAGCCAGCCTGCTTCTAACCCTACAGAAAAGCCTTTGCCAGTCAGAGTGATGTTTCACTGCGTGCAGGGTTCGTGCTGTGGGAACTAACACTTCCTTTTCCTCCTGAAAAGCAGTGTAACAGCACAGAAGAGGGCCTGCAACACAGCCACCTGTGTGACCCACCGCCTGGCAGACTTCCTGAGCAGGTCAGGGGCAGTGGGCAAGAACAACTTCGTCCCGACCAACGTGGGCTCCAAGGCCTTCGGCCGGCGAAGAAGAAGCGTCCAGATATAAGAAGCTGAATGGCGATGTGAACACGGTAAATACATTGCACCAGACAGAACCTGTGGCATCACCAACATTTTAGTTTTGCTGGGGGAGTAACAGACCTGCGGTGGTAACCTCTGAGAAGGCAGGGCAAGTAACTGTAAAAAGAAAAAAGATGTTAGGAATAGAACAAAATCATGTCTAGACTGTGAAGAAGAGCTTTTAGAGATGTTCTATTTGGGTAACTACCTTCGCAGTGCATTAACTAAACACAGTGATTTGGTTGGAATTATTTGCCTGTTTTACCATTAACACTTCATTATCAACATATCAGTAAACTTGTTTTCTTTCTTTCAGATTGCAATGAAACTGAAAACTCGACTTTAATTTCTAATGGAAGCAACTCTTCTTCATAAACCAAGACCGCCAAAAAGATTAATTTTTCATCCTACTATTGAAAATGTTTTATTTAATACAAATGAAAACACTTCTGTCATGTATAGTAAAAGAGAATCTAGTTATTAAAGTTAAATTATTGTATATTCTTTTTATATGCAACTCTATTTCAAATAAAATGTGACGGCATCTATTATTTATTTATCTTCCAGCTTATGTGATCCATGCTACTTATCCTGGCCCTACTGCCAAATCTCGGGGATTATACTAAACTGCTGCCTGGCAAGGCATATGTGTATTATACAGTGTGCTGTGCCTTGATGTAAAACACTTAACTATCCTGATTGTACAGTATGTTTAAAAAAAAAAAAGAGAAATCACTTCAATATTGTATTATTTGTGAATTTACGCAAAATTAAAAAAAGTATTTTAGATACACTTGGATTGAGAAACTGATTTTTCATTTGGACACGCTTATGGAGACATGTGGCACTAAGCCAACATCACTGCAGATCAGCTACTCCATTGATCTGCTCCAGCCTTATTAACCATAAATACTAGGGTTTGAGTCAAAAGTTCAGAACAGAAGGAGTAGCTGCTTTTTATATATATTAAAAAAAGCCCAACTGAACCAAAAGACACCACTTAGTGAGACTTCAGCTAGAAAAATAAAACGAAGCCACAGATACATTTAGTAAAAACATGGAGACAAATTTCACCATGTGTAGTTAAAGACTAAATATTTTTTTACAGGCTGTATTTCAGATGAAACAGCCTAATGTCCGCTGTACATTTTTGTGTAAGGTCAAAAAAGTGAATTAGAAAGGAAGAGAAAGAGAAGCTACGGAAATGTACATTTCTTTGAAGCAATCCTGAGACAGAGTCTATTTAGGGATCAGGGATAAATAATTAGAGTGAGTGGAGAAGAGGGTAGCTGGATGCATTCCATGGACTTCTAAGTGGTGCTGCCAACTTCCTTCTCAAAGCTGCTGCTGTTTCAGTT
The DNA here is from genome assembly GCA_013397755.1 of Cnemophilus loriae. Classification (NCBI taxonomy): domain Eukaryota; kingdom Metazoa; phylum Chordata; class Aves; order Passeriformes; family Corvidae; genus Cnemophilus; species Cnemophilus loriae. The sequence goes on from VZTF01001323.1 coordinate 115,745, forward strand.
TAGTAGCTGAGTCAGATATTTGTTTAGATTTGTTTCGTGCTTTACAGCTTGACCCTAAAATCTGCTTCATCAGTTCAGATGAATCTCAGAATGGGCGAGGGAAGAGGCCACAGGGGTCATCTGCTCCCACCTCCCTGCTCCGGCAGGGTCATCCTACATCATGGCACAGGATTGCATCCAGAGGGTTCTGGAATATCTCCAGTGAGGGAGACTCCACCTTGCTGTGCAAAGTAGAGGTGAAGGTTCTCACGATGTCTCCGTGTGTCTCTGCTGCAGGTGTAATGCAAAAGAGGAGCTTGGCCAGCCCGGTGTGGACAGTGAGGCCACCCAGTGACGACGCTTCCAGACCGTGCTCGTTCCTGGCTGGGGGTTCACTCCTTGGGGAGCACCAGCCCTGGTAAGTCAGTGTACAAAGCAGGCCTTGTAGGAGATGAACCACCCCGCTGTCTTTGTGCAAGGATCTGCTTGGGTTAGACCAAACTGCCAGTTTTGGAGCCCGTGAGCATTCGTTGCCATGTCTCAGGTATTTTTCCCCATTTTTTTTTACACAAGGTGGGGGTCATATGCTGGGATCACCCGGCTACCTCAGCAACACCTTTCCCTGTCCCTGCAGATCCTCTGGGCACAGGTGGCAGCTTGTCTCTTTTGTTCCCTAGTAACAGCACTCAGCAGTTTAATCTTCTGCAAGATAAAATGCTAAGTACAATTATTGGGGTGAATACAGGTAATTTAGTGATTAATATTCAAAAAGAAGCCAGGCAATGTTCATGGGCCCCTTCCGGCTTTAAAGTCTAAATGGTCAGGCAGTTTATTTTTCCCATTTACAGCCGTTCTCTGCTGAGAGACACCTGAGGCTCTGTGTAATTGAATGACAGCTGTAGCGTCCATCTAGTCTAAAAACTATTAATCCTTTTTATCGGTTAAACAAAGTTATGCATTTTTCTGTCAGACAAAGGGATTTCCTCAGACCAACACTGTACACCACAGCACAAACCTAACACCTTATACATTCTAGTAACCTTAGTGCTGGCTTTTACGTTGTCCTGGGCGTAGGAAATTTGGGTGAAACTTCCGATACACGGTTTTTGTGTTGATTGTTGTTTTCTTTTTCCTTAGGAAGAACTAGCTACTTTCCCATCTCGAGATCTATTCCTGTTATATCTTCTGTCTCATTTCTCCTTAGGATCTCTGTCTGCACATCAATGCAATGCACTTAGCAGTACATATCCCTGTAAAGGACAGAGGGCTGAGCACTGTGGAAGAAAGGGCGAATGCAGAAAAACTTTTCCATGATATGAAAGGGACAGAAGGCCTTCACCACAAAACTGAGATGCTCAGAGCTTTAGAAGAAGCAGATTGTTACTGAACCTAGAGAAAAGCAGAGTTTAAACAGTAATATTTTAAATAAAAAATTTTTAAAATTTTAAGGTAGTAAACATGGTAGGAGGAATTGCAAAGCTGCTAGAAGGCTGTCAATTGCTTTGACTGACTGTGAACAAGTGGAAGAAATTGCTTCCATTTTTAAAAGATGCTGTTCTGGGTAATATTACCCAAACTTGTCAACTCTCAAGTAAACCCCAAACTTCTACTCCAGGAAAAAAATCTGTTTTGGAATTAGCATTTAAAAAGGAAAAGCGTGGTTTTATACTTATCTTACTTACTTCTTACTTATCTTTCCATTTTAATTACATTGCCATTCTAAAAATACTTGAAGCTGGTGGAAAGTATAACATAGGTGCATTATATGCGAGTGGCACTAAACCCAAGTCACTTAGTATTCAGTACTCATGCACGAGTGTCTATGTTCTTGTTTGTGAGGCAATATCAGCCTGACTATAGTTTGGTTCTAATATTTTTAGATATCTGTCTGTGTGTGTTTTCTTTAACCACTAAGGTTTTTCTTTCATCTGAGTGCAAATGAAGTCTTGGGAGAGTACTTTGCTAGTAAAGGCAAAAATGGAAGAAATTTCTGAGAAAGAAAGGAGACAGATGGTGATCTGCTCCTAGATCCGGCTCAGTTTTTGGTTCAGGATCATTCACCAGGGCATTGCTCCGCGTATTGATAGAGCATCATTTTGAAATAACCCAAGTGGACTTCCACTGTGGCAATTTTTTTTTCTCCTTCTGTTAGTGAAATTTAATTCATCTTCCTGAAAGCTTCCATTATCTGCAGTGTGAGAAAGGAGCAGAGCTAATGTTATTGCTTCTGACACTGAACACTGCCAAAAGCAACTTATATCAGGCAGTAGTAAATTCTGGTATTGGTTATCTAATCCAGCATTGTCATGTCTAATTAGCAGATTGAACATCTCTAAGAGGTGAAGAGTTTAAAACATGCTGGAGAGTTCGGGTCTGTGCATTTTTCCAGACTGAACTGTCTTAGAACAGGTGAATACTTGTGAGAGATCAACTGGGTTCTTCAGACCTGGCTTCACCCAGGTTGAGCACAGGCAGCTTGGTTCCAAGCTGGTCACAATCACTGCCTGTGACAGTCAGCTTGAAGGCTGCTCTGGCAGCTCAAAGTAGCTGCAGCAGCTCAAGCTCTGGCAGCTCTGCATGGTGCACACCTTTACTGTCTCTTTACTGTTCTAAAAGGCACCACATCCTTCCCCTATTCTCCACTTTGGAGGCTCCTTATGCCTTCTAAAATTTTTGTTTTCTGCAGAAAATGTCCAAGGAATATAGTACTGCTCTTTTTTTTTTTTTTTTTTTCAACCGGAAGGAAATAATTTCCATTTGCAAATTACACCTAACATTGTCATGCTTTCTCTGTGAACTTTCCAATCTCTGTGAGATTTCTGGTTCAATGGACTAATCAGAATCATTGCAACATATTTCTTTTCTTTCTATTCTTGGCTTCACCACAGCTCTTATTTTTACCAATTACTCTTTTGGCTGGGGCTGAGCCGTAATCCCAGCTAAATTATTAGTGTCACCTCCACGAAAGCAAATAATTACCTTCAAGTCTGAATGTGAAGCTACAAGGGCTTTAAGCACTGAACAATTCGTGTGATTATGAACCGCAGAGGCAGTGATGTCTGGGAACTGCTTGCCAGACACCCCAGGTGTCTCCCTGAGATGCCACCTCTCCCACTAGAGCACAGAACGTGGGCAGGACAGCCAGGTTAGTGCTTTCAGTCACTAGGTCCTGTCCTCCCCCAGCAGCTGTGACCCAGAGTGCTGGGCAGCCTGGAGAGTGCCTCCTCCTCCTCCTCCTCTGCCAGGGCTGATGGAGGCAGCAGGCTCCTGGCAGGACCTGTGGAGAAATGGAAAGAGGGGCCCATGCTGGAGCAGGTTTGTTGGCAGGACTTGTGACCCCAGGAGGGACTCACGCTGGAGCAGCCCATTCCTGTAGGACTGCACGCTGTGGAAAGGGACCAGTGCTGGAGCAGTTCATGAAGGGCAGCCATGGGAAAGACTCACACTGGAAAAGTTCGTGGAGGACTTTCTCCTGTGGGAGGGGTCCCACGCTGGAGCGTGGGGAGGAGTGGAGTGTGTGGAGAGGAGAGGAGGGGAGGAGTGTGACGAGTCCTTCCCAGGCAGAGAAAGGAGCTGCAGAAGCAGCATGTGATGAACAGACCACAGCCCTCGTTCCCCATCACCCTGCACTGCTGGTGGGGGACAAGGTAGAGAAACTGGGAGTAAAGTTACGCCTGGGAAGAAAAGAGGTGGAAGGGGAGGTGTTTTTAAGACTTGGTTTTACTTCTTATTATTTCACTGTGATTTGATTGTAATAAATTAAACTGATTTCCACAAGTTTAGTCTGCTTTGCCCGTGATGGTGAGTGCTGAGTGATTTCTCCCTGTTCTTATCTCGTCCCACGAACCTTTCATTTTATTTTCCCTCCCATGTCCAGCTGAGGATGGAGAGTGACAGAGTGAATTTGGTGGGCACGTGGAGTCTAGCCAGGGTCAACACACCACACTAAGGGAACATCACATGGCTATTTGGAGCCTTTATACTTTCTTTGTAGCTTTGAATGTCCAGTTTTATTGTGTCAAACACATTAATTTGCATATTATTCTGCTGACATGCTTGAAAGACAGTTACAGGTCTTCACTGTCTCTTGTTGTGGAGGGAGCCAATTATTCTAATTAGCATATGTTCCTAAAAGAGTTGAATAAGTAGTTTATAATTCCATTTGTAGCTCATGAAATGACCATGATTTTAAATGGAACAATATCATAGTTATTCTTTGTGGTGGGTAGGGATGGCCTGTTACTGGAAATGAATCCCAAGAAAGTGCATCAGGGGAAGGATGGCAATCCTTGTAGTTCAGTGACTTCCATGTGGACAGGCAAATTTTAGCTGTGGAACAGGCTTAGTAGCTTAGGAGAACTTTTTAGCATGTCGATCCTGCCAGGCAGGCTGAAGAAGACAATGTTGCCACGGTCATTCTTGAGCGTGTACATTTTCCAAGGAAGGTTTTACTCTTAGTTGATGGAGTCTTTCTTTATCATCCTTTAGTTAAAGATACTATCTAAGAGTTAAATTAGTTATGAAAATTAATATTGATTTGTGTTCTTAATGTAATAGAAGCAGAGAATTACACAGAAAAAGGAAATAGTTCTGACCTTCAAATGCTGGAAATACAGAGTTTAAATGAAAACTGCCATAGATTTTGTTTAAAAGCCTTGCAGATAAGCAGATGAGAGACCAAGCAATTTGAAGGACTTTATGTACACTGAAAGTGAAGTCAAAGATTTTTTTCATAAACTTTACACTTTGGCTATCTCTAGTTTAAGCTTATTCTTGCTAAGGTTAGACACCTCAGTGTACAAAAGGTTTGTTTGCATTATGTGAAGCTGCTGTTCTCTTCTTTTTCATGACTTAGGTTCTCGGAACAGACAAAATGTCTTTTTTGCACCTTTTTCTAATAGACAGTGGCAGAGCTATGTGTTACCTTGCTCCTCATGTGTCAAAGCACTGGATTTGTAACTGTGTGTTTTAAAACCACATGCATTTAGTATTTAACTTACTGAAGTGCCTTTGTGACTGAAGTTTTTGATAGGATTTGTGTCCCTATTCTGTTATTCCAGTGACTTTCTCCTCAACAAAAGTTTCATTGCTTATTTGTTACCGCTTGTTAGATTTGCAGAAGCTGCGCTTCAGAGGCTGCCACTGGTGCCACTGCAATGATGTGGCAGGTAGGACTGCAGGTGAAGCCTCTACTCTTGTAATTTGGCAGGTAAAATAAACTTCTAGTTCAGGTGCTTTAGATGATATGTCAAGATAAAATTAACTTGGGTTGTCTCTCACAGCCAGCCAGCTTTAAGCCGATCACGCTCCATCAGCCTCCTAAACTCCAAGGAAACTGCTTTCTCCATCAGGTTGTGGGTTCTGTAGCTATGGACATCAGGATTCTCTTTTCTTATGGGCCGATTCCCCTCCCCAGGCGGTGTTGCTCTCTTATCAGAAGTTCAGCCTGAAACCTGCTGGGTGTCACAAAGTACAGCCTTCAGCCTGCCATTTGTGCATGGGGTGCTCTTTGCTGTATACCATACAATGACCTGATCTAGTATCTTTTATATCTCACAACTCACTTTTTTCTTATCATTGCTGTTTCCAGTTCGGTTGGCATTTCTCTGGTGAGCTGAATCTCCTTTACAGCACTCTCAGAAGACTCTAAATTGATATAAATATAATGTTTACCTATAAAGCCCGTTTATATCACCACAGAAGTATGAAGTGCCTGCAAGGTAAACAAGAATCTGGACCAATATTTCCATGTCTTCATTTCAGTCTCAGGTTAAAGTTATCTGTGAGGAAGAGAGGGAAAGGTGTCACTTTCTGTTTTAGCAAGTTTTTAGTGACTGCATAGAAATGAAAACTCTATAAACCTGTTCAAGTTAAGGGAGTGATTGGTAAATACATCTTCTAGAAGCTAGAGGGCACAGGAGCCACAGAAAGCCTCTGGAATAACTCGGTTACCAGGAGGTGTGAGCGAGTCAGAGTAAGTTTTGCTTCTTTTCACATAAAATGGCACTTGCTACTCTAGTTCGAACAGATTTCGTTCTCTTTCTGAAGAGAAGTGACTGAAAATCAGAATTGTCTTTCTGGATTTTTATCAGTTTTGCAGATGGTCTAAAGGAAAATAAATTATTCTTATTGCTACTGATATAAATGAAGTTGCCAATATATGCTTCCCATTTTTAATCCAGATTAGTTCAGTAATAATATAGTCTTCTGCAGGAGCTCCTATCATTAACCATTAATAGAAAACTACTGAAAACTGTTTTAATGGAAAAGGTCAAAGGTAAGTTCATGGGCAGAGGAGTGTTGCTATCAAGCCTAATAACCACAGACTTCAGGTTTTCACTTGTCTAGCTGGTTTGGTGGAAGTATTTGATAACTTTTCCTCACCCTCGCAGAGTATTTCTGTGATAGTCCTGGCGTATTTTATGTTACAAGCCAAGTGTCTACCAGGGTAATACCTGCATGAGAAGGACACTGGGAAACCTTGTGTTACAGACCAATCCTTATTTTGTTTGCATTTTGAAATGAAGTTCACAGGCCTTACCCTAAGTGTGTAAGTGGAACAGAATATCCTGACCTGCTCTTTGGAAGACCTCCCCAAATTCCAGTGTGTTTTGTTTTCAGTTCCAAGTAAGCCAGTGAGAGAACTTTGCCAATCTGCAAAGGATACAAGATATATGTATGGATTAATTTATGCTGAGTTTCTCAGGGCAGATGACTTTCTCTCTTAAACAGAAAATCAGAGGTACTGTGAGTTTGTAGGACTCCAGCATCACAGCAAAGATTCCCTCCAGCTTTTGGGAATTCTACATTTTCCACAGGCTTTATGCCTAAAGTCAGATGAGTGCTGAACCACAGGATGATATTCCAGCAAACAAAACAGCACTGGTGGAGTAATGAAACTCTGCTGAATTATTCATCGGGTCCTAAATGATGCAGAGAGAGTTTTCATAGTAAACAGCCCTGAAGATGAGAACAGTGCCAGGCACAGCCCTGCCTGTGCTGTGCACCTGGCCTGTTTTCTCAGGTAGGCATCTGCAAAAATTCACGTCTTTGCATAAATGGACTGGAACAACCATGTTTGGTAGCTGTCAACCAAACTCATCTTCGAATTTATGACTCATCTTGGAATAGTCAATCTAATTCCAAAAAACCCCACTTAAGTGCATGCTCTAGTGCCATGGACATAAAATTAAAAGCATGTTCAAGCACTTTGCTGCAAAGCAATGGACTTCTACACATTTTTAAAGGAAGCACATCTTCAAAGAGAAGCACATCTTCAAGCTTGCTGGCTGAAATCTGATGATGCCTCACAGTAAATATCTCACATAGCTACAACAACACAGAATATATCAGCCAGGTTCCAGAAAAACAGTGTGTACCAGCGACACAATTTTAGCCCATGAAGCATTTTCCCAGCTGGCCTTTGGAAACTGAGGAATAGCACAGCCTCATCCCAAAGTAGGTATCTTGAGGTACAGTACTCCCACTGCTGCCACGGTTTAAGAATGACCAGGGATGTGTTAATGTGAGCAAGAAATTCAAAGGAGGTTGTCCAGCCTGGGCAGAGAAGCTGGAGTGGAGAAAATTATGATGGCGAGGCCAACTGTGTCTATAAAACTGAACTGGTCTTTCAAATAAAAAATATCTGGAGGTTTAGTTCTGGACAGTGCTGAGAGGAAGTTTCTGCTGAAGCCTGACAATCGTGATGGTGAGTGAAGCAGTGTTTCACTCTACAGCTCTGGAGGAACGATTACATTGAGGGTGGGGGGAAGGAAGAAACCCCTCTGTAGAATGAATTTGCAATCCAAACCTCCCACCTTCCCAAAAGCAAATTAGTTTTCCAAAATCCCGCTGTAAACTTTGGTGGGAGAAATAAAATGTGCAACGTTAGGTTATGGTAGTCTGGTTGCTGGTATCCACTCGTGGCAGAGAAGCACTGGCAAGGAGAATCATGCTGTCGCTTCAGATTTGTGCTGAGCTCAAGCCTGGTGGTGATGACAGGTGCTATGAGAAAATCCAAGAGCAAAATAGTGGGTAATACCACAGGGTTTGAGAAACACGAGTTATAAAATGCTGTTCACTGGGTGCCATCTGTACTGTCTGCTCAGTGAGGCAGAACCCTAAAAAAAAAAAAAATATATGAGCTTATAAGTCAGGGCAGCACTTTGAACTGGGCAATAACAAGCCAAGGAAAAGCTGGTGGACTCAACCTTTCCTCTAAGTGACTTTGCATCTAATATAATGTCTTTTTAACATTATATTAATATAAAACCCTAGTATGTAGTAATACACAGATTAATTTAACTCAGCTGATGTCCCATTTTAGAAGTCTGGCTTGCTTCTGATGGTGGTTACTGCTAAGAGCTGTCATACTAGTTGAAATTTATCAAGAACAAGGTACAGAGTTTGCTTCATCATCAAGTGTCATAGAATAATTTCTTTTTTTCAACTTGTAGTGTTTTAAAAAAGTATAATTTACAATTCATTACAACGTTTTGCTTGTTCATTAGAGAGGAAGTAAAGCTTATTAGGATATCTTTTAATCTTAGAGTAAAACGTAGCAAACTAATCTGATACTTTATTGTAAACATACAAAAAGTTATTTGTTTTGCTCCTGGATATCAAAGCATATGGCTACTGTAGAATGTGGCTCTGCTTAAAGGCAATTTTTTGCCTGATAGTAATTTGTGGGAGACTCAGACATAGCTTGTCCTAACAGTGCAGGTTAAATTTAACACAATATTATCAACTTTGTGCAGTATAAGGCTGCTGTCTTTGCCTTTCCTATAGTAGCTATGTGTCCCAACTTTGACAATTCCATTTGGTGAGACTGTGCTGCTAGACAGAGGCATGGAAAAGTTTTAGTGTTGTTTCCCTGAAATTGTACATATTTATGTGCTGCCACTGTCAGAGGCCTCCCCTTTCCTGCCTGGTGACTGGGGCTATCTACTGGGTTTGGCACTTTATTCTCTGAGCTCGACTTGTAAGAGATCATAATTTATAGGGAGAAGGGAAAACAGTGGGAAACCATTCACTCTAAAAAGCTAAATGCTCGTGATTTCTCCTGCACAATGGGCTTGCAATTTTTGACTTGATTTTTTGTGATATCTTTGCCTATAGGGCTGAAATAGGATGATGTTCAGTTCCTGCTTCTCTGAACTTTTGACACTCTCGCTGGCTGTGTTCTGTATGTTATTCCCTATCCAGTCCAGATGTTTCTGCACACGAGCCACTCAGCCATTCAGCTAGTTTTTTTTGGAAGGCAAAGCCTTGATTTTGTCTTGTGATGGAGGACAGCATTAGAATGTGGAGGGTACCCATTTTTTGTGGAAGGACTCCAGCGGCTTCGGCATTCTTGCATGATTGGATGTGGTTACTGCCCAACTGCTGCTTCAAAGCTGGCCTTGGCAGAGGTTGTGTGATTTCTGCAGTGTTTCTTTGGCCTGTTTTGGGTGCCCTGTTATGTGTGCCTGAGAGATGGTAATTTGAGCTTGTGGAGATCCCGCAGGAATGGTCCTTGGGATCGCTGGCCCTTCTGTCAGCCTGTGCTTGACTGATGCTGCCTGCAGCCTGCACTCCCAAGGGACCTTGATGTTTTAAGCCCAGATTTGGATCTTTCCCTCCCTTGAAGCATATGTTGACTTGTAGTATTTCTAAAAAAAGGTTATGTGAAAAAACTGGTTGATCACTCTTCAGGCCAGATTTCTAAACTAGCTCTGCACCGAGAAGGCCTCACTAGGGTGATGGAGCCTGGCTGAGTGCTGCAGCCATAAACAAGACAAAATTTTGAAGGAAAATTTTTCAGAAAAGCTGAATTTGGTCTGTCGTGGCAAGACCCTGATTAAATGTCTTGTTTTGGGCCACAGTGCTTGTATGGGTGGGAAGAGTGTGTGGAAATCTGGCCTTCTTCACAGAGCTCTTGGCCTAGGTCAGGCTGTCTGGGAAATGAAAAGCTGGGTTTCCTCTGACTTTCCCTATGGCTTGTACAACACATTTTACATTATTGAGTTGCTGGAATAAATCCATGAGGGAGGCAGAAGAGGAGAAAGGAAGTTCACGTTTTCTAGCCAGAAGATTAAGAACAAACCTCGGTGGTGATTGTGTGGGGGGCTTTGGTGCCTTGCTGTAGGCACTGCCCTGTTACTGCCAGGGGCGACATGAAGCAAAGGCTGAGCGGAGGCTGAGAACACACGAAAAATGAGAATATATAGAAAATAAAATAAGAAAAGATAAACCAGGAAGGGCTGAAATCAAAACCTTTAAGTCAAAGAGGGAAGATTATTCTGTTTCTCCCCCTTTTGGGAGGCCAGTTTTGGCTAAAAGCTGTATGGAAGAAGTTTGCCTTAATTTTAACAGAATTTGGGATGCTATTTATCCAATCTGCATTGGACTATTTTGGTTTAACCCGGCAGGCAGATAAACACCACACAGCCACTCATGCTCTCTCCCCCCACCACCAGTGGGATGGGGGAAACAACTGGGAAAAAAGAGCAAAATTCATGGTTTGAGATAAAGACAGTTCAGTAGGAGAGAAATGGAAGGGGAAATAACAGCAATAATAATGATGATAAAAGAATTAAAATACACAAAACAAGTGATGCAGGGTGCAACCAGGTCCAGTAGCCAGGAAAAGAAAAGAATATTGGTGATACCATTAGGAGTGTTAAGGAGCCCTGGTATCAATGCCAGTTCTCACTGAACAGTTTGAGCACGTACAATGAGAATAATTAATACCAGTTTCCTGAGAATGTGGTGGAATTTGCCAAGCATCCAAAAAACAAACAGACCATTTTCAGGTCCTGATTATTTCCTGATGAACTGCTTGACCCCAAGGGCCTATAGCAGCCATGACAGTCTGCCTTTGCAAAGCCCCTTAGAATAGATCCATTCAAATACAGACATAATTACACCTCTCCTCACAATATTATATTTCAAATATCCTCCCAGTAATCAGAATCGACGCAGTGTGTGAGGAGTGAAGAGCCCCTTTATCCTTACAGCAGAAAGCAGATGAACTGTTATGAGCTAAAGAAGGTTTATAATGGGAAAGGCTAATAGAAAAGGCTTTGAGGCATCATCATAGTCACAAAAAAGGCATGAGGAAATCTGAGAGCGAGTGACAAAGCTGCCCCTTTACCAGAAAATGTCCCGATAGAGCGTTAGTGAGAACAAAAATCCTCTGCCTCCCCCGCAGAAAATCACAGCTACAGAGGAGTTGTTGTGTATTTCAGTTTGTTCCCATGGTTTTAATCTTCTAACTTACTCTAATTATTCCTATTCAAGGCTGATTTATGTTTGGCAACTTTACGTTAAAAGAAGTTCCCTCTAACAGAACAACACATGCTTGCAGGCAGGATGGGGGAATATGATGTGTTCAGATGCAGTGCGAGGCAGTTATTTGGCCAAGAAAATCTCTCTGACACTGCCTGTGAAGGCAGATTTTTCCTTATTTGCAGTAGGCCCTTGGTTTTCTGTCTCCCCTTGATGAAGAGCAGCAACACTGACCTCATAAGGGATTCCTTCCAGTTTGTTTTCCAGGGCTTTTTTGGTACTAATACATCGGTTTTTTAACAACCGTAAGTTTTTTGCATGAGCAGTACATAACACAATAGTAAATCCATAAGAAGTTTCCACCAGCTGTGCTGTGTTATGCTGCAGTGTTTGGAGCTCTGCTTTCCAGAATGGAGAACGAGTTTTTGTCAGCTGTCCTCAGTATCCTCACACTGGGATGGTCACTTCACAGGAGGGAGTGGGACACACCTGACAGCTGTGTAACCAGGAAATTCTGAAAAATTCCAATGTGTCATAGGTACTAAGTGTCTACAAGTTGCATCAAAATTGGTTTCCTACTCGGGGAAAAGTGAGGAGTTAGCTGCTCTCTCTTTTTTTTCAGGAACTGCCTGTCATCTGGAAATGAGCTTGAGGGCCCTATTAGAAGGAAGCAGGGGAGCCATAAAGGGTGTAATATGGCACACGGCAAGGAACTGAGAACAGAAAGTTTAATAAACAGCATGGAAATCTGTGGGAAAACAACCTCTGCTAGTTCTGCTGCCTGTACAGAGACCTGGACTTTTGCAGTTTCTCCTCAGTGGGAACAGGTATCAGCTGAGGAGGTGAGCATTTTTCTAGATAAAAAGCAACCGGTGGTAGTGACTTGATTATGGGACAGAAAATGAGACCACAGAGCAAACAAGGGGCTGAGATAGAAGAGGAGCCTGAAGTTATGGCCACCCACCCCCAAAGGCACTGCTTTGAACTGCAGAAGGTGACTGATGTTCCTGCTGTCACCTACACACAAAGATACACCAGCGGCTTGTAAATTGTATTTAAAATGGAGGAGTCAGTGAGCTCTACACTCGTGTGTGTTACTTCAAGAAACTTTACTGAAACAGTCTCCAAAGTCTATGGACTGTAACCATACACAGTGAGCAAAGTGTGCTGGTTTGACTGGAAACCTGTAATTTGTTAGATTAGCAGTTCACAGAGATACAGTTTAGCACTAAGTGAGGGTTGCTAACTGAAAAAAAAGATAAATAGATATTGATTTGTCTAATTATAGACAGGGTTTATTTAAAGTGGAGACTAGTCTGCTTAAAAAAAAAAAAAGTTGTATTGAGTAAATATATTATGTGCTCAATGCATTTATTATTGGAAGCATGGGATTCCCACATGTGGTATCATTTATTTGGTTTTAAAATGTATAAGAAATGCATTTCTTGATACCAAATTATCTTATCTTTGAAGAAGTATAGGTGACCCCAGGTTATGTCTATGGTGCTATCAAAGTAGCATTTGACTTAATGAAAGAGATTTTATATGCCCCATGGTCATTGCTATTTCTGAGGAGAATAACAGGGCCTTTGATGGTTTCTCTGTGGAAAGGGTGCTGGATCTGCATGACAAACTGAGTGAGATGGAGCTATATCTCTTTGGAAGCCATGCAGGGGTGTTTTCCTTGTCCCACTTGGTCTCCATGAACCCTGGGGAATGAAGTGTGGCAAATGACAAATTCCTGCTGGATTTTTTCCCCCCCAGTTTTCATTAACCTCTGAATAGATATTATTTTAATTAAAATAATCTTGACAGCACCTATGAGAAAGATGTGGGGGTTGTAACAGCAATTAAGCGTGTTGTCAAAAATGATAAGCAGCCTGGTATCACAGGAAGGAAATTAACACTCTGACCAATAATGGAAGAGTAATCTTAATCCAGTGCTTTTTGCCTCTCAGGAACTCTTTAAAATGGATGGATTTTGGAGACCAGGCAATTTTAGAACAAGACAGTTAAGCAATCAGTGCCATAAAACATCTCCATTTTAAAAGTCAATGTCATACTGGTGTAATAGTTCCTGATGGCCAGCCAGCAAGAAATGTGATGTTAATTAGACATTAATAATGCAAAGCCTTGATGATTTTCCTATATTTTGGATATCAGGATGATTGGGAATTGTATTCAACATCAGGTGCTGGTGGTGGAGCTTAACAGTGATCTGCATCAGTGCCAGATGGGCACTGCTTGGGTGTCTGTTTGGGTTGTCCGCTGCAGAGAGAAGGCATAGGAATGCTGGCAGCCTTTCTCTGCTGTGAGGAACATAAGGTTTGAGAGCCCTGCTTTCTAGGTTGTGTCACCACAAGTCTTTTATTACTTAGGAGCTCCTCTGAGCACATAATTCACAGGTCTTTTGGTAAATTGCAAACTCTCTAAATTATAGTGTTTTGCTCATCTTAAAAGCACCATTCATCCTCTAGATGACTGGCATCACACTGGGGCAAGCAGAATTAAAACCAAACACCCTGTGCTGGCCCAGCTTGGGAGGCACTGTCCTCTCCCCAGGAGGTGCAACTGGAGCTGCTGTGGCTGCAAGGATGGGATTGCTCTGCCCAGCACAATCAGAGGGGGCTGGAGAGAAAGGCTGCCCAGGAAGGAGCAAGCTGTAAAAACTGTTGTTTTACTATGGGAGAAGATGGCAAGGGATTGAACTAAAGGTTGGACTCAGATGGAACCTTGGAAGAAGAGGACTGGGAATAGTCCATCACTAGGCACCAGAGCAGATATGGGCAGGCTTGTAGGACAAGCTGTGCTTATTCATAAAGTCTGAGGTAAAAATGAGGCTGAAGAAAGTTTGTGGTTTCCTGGGTACCACTGTGGTACTTCCTGAGGTAGATGCTTTTTTACTTGTCACCAGTGAAGGATTTCCAGGTATCTTGTACCTAAGGATTAAATGCAGAAATTCAACTCCTATATCAGCAAGAAAAGGGCTGACAAGTTTAATAGAGACAATCCTGCCTTGTCCTTATCCTGTCTTCCTAGATATAATCCAAGCAGAACTGCTCCTTGGCGGCTAGGGCTCATTTTGCCCTTTTACTGAATCCCTGTGCTCCAGCTTGTGCTCCTCTCCTTCACATTTTCTTGTCTCGCTCTCAGCAAACATGGGAATTCAAGAATGGAATGGCAGCATGTCATGTTCCTGGTTAGAGAAACCTGCGCTGTAATGTGCCTGAGACGTTTCAAAGGGAAGCAACTTCCTCGTCCTGCTGAAGCTTTAATAGCCCGTTGTCATTTCTGGTAATGTGTGGGAACCCATCCACAATGTGCATCCATCTACACAGACGTTTTTTTAACTCCCTTTTTCATCCCTAAAACTAAAATAAATCTCTTCAGTTAGTTGAAAGCTGCATCTCAGAAGAGCTGTGATTTGAGGAAGAAGATAATAAGTAGCAAGACGTTAAAGAGAGCTTATTTCTTGTTTGCTTTGCAGTATGAAAAGACTGGATCCTGTTACTCTAGAGACTAATTCAAAATGTAGTGTGAGAAAATTCCTACCCCAAGGACACTTACACTGTAAGGGAACGTAAAAAATCCGAGCAAAAAAGCAACATGTAAGTTAAGGACCAGGGAACAGGGGGATAACAAGTGCTTCTTTTCTTCTCTTCTCTTCTGAAACATGCATTGTTTGTTCCTTGCAACCCTCCAACTTACAGTTCTGTCATGGCTTCTAGTGCACGTGGATGAAGGCTTTAACCTGAGGGATGATGACAGCCAGGACCATTTTACTTCTTGCACTAAATGAGGAGGGAGGTTTCTACAGCTTTAGGAGCAGTGTGTAAGGCAGCCCAGCAGGCAGCAGTGGCTGGAGATGCCCTAAGACTGAGGCTGGGCAGGACCTGGAGACAGGGACTCAGCTGCAAAGAGGACTAAAAATCAGTGCGTAATGGAAAAGGGCAGCGATGAAGCACATCAGAGGAGGATCGATGAGAGCAGAATAGCAAGCAACTGTGAAAGGCACAATGGATGAGGAAGTTGGAGCAGAGAGGAGAAGGGAGCAAGGACAAAAGTTCATCCTTCTTGATGATGTCAGAGTTTTGGGGAATTGAACTAAGAGCTTCCCTTGTGAGGAAAATCTCGGATCTGAAGAGCTCCACGGATCAGTAATGATGTGCACTGAGTTTCAGAGTCAGCTTCCAGACTGAATGTACACGGGAAATGGCCATACTTTCTTACTGATAGAATAAGAGCAAAAATTAAATGCCATAAAAGCCAAACATAATTTCCAAACTATTTTTCCTACTTTACAAAGCCAGAAGTTTAGAAGGTTTATTTCGTAAGACAGCAACAGGCAACATGTGAAGTACTTCTAAGGAAACACCTGTGTTGTGTAAAACCAGTAAAATACCAGACATAACGTGGGTGGTAAACCAAATTTTTAGTGCTCTGCATAATATCATTAAATTTTTTTACTAAAATTATTTAATTAAAAAATATCAGCCTACGTTTGTTGAAACTGTGTTGGTGTCCCACTACTGACAACCATCCTGTTTTAAAAGAAAAGGTTTTTACAACTCTCTTCCAGTAAACTCCATCTGGATTTTTAACCTCATTGAAAGTTTTTAATGTGCTTTTATATCAGATTGTATTGTAATGGAATTGTTATTTATCTCCAAATTTATCCAGTTCCTCCTTTCTGGACTATCTTACATTTATCAGGGTCTTTAATTACATTCCTCTACTAGCTGACCACTACAAAAATTGAAATCCTCACCACAAATCTGTAAAAATGTTTCCACTTGCACTGGGAGACAAAAATAGAATAATTCCATGTCTTTTTGGACAGATGCCTAGCTGAAACTATGCAGGGTTTGACTGACAAGAGGATGTAGTCTTTGCTGAGAGCACTTTCTTTAAGGTCCTTTTTAGTCTTCAGGAACGTTTAAGTAGATGAATGAAGAGAGGATTTATGCTACTTTCCCTTCATTTTTGTTAACTCTGCCTGCTTTTTTTGTGACTTTTGTCTCCTGCAACAAAATCTTTTCAGCTCTTCGGGCTTACTGAATATATAATCACAAGCTGGTAAGTAGTAACTTCAGAGAGTTTTGGTTTGAAATGGCACTCTATTCTTTTGTGTACAGCTGTGGCAGAGGAATAAAACCCCTTTGTGCAGATAAGGAAAAGCAGAATTATTTAAATTCTCAGTATTTGCCAGGGTTATAACTGTAAAATGTAGTCTTTCAGTGGTGAATAAATACAGTTAACACATAGCTCAGCCCGCGAATGCAGTGGAGAGACTTTACTTGAGTAAGTTGAGAATTATTTTGCATCTGAGTGAGCTCTCCTCACTGTGCTGCACGGCACATTATCCGTTTCCTGGGGAATGTGGATGGGAGCTTGCAAAGCACAGCAGGTAATTGGCTGCTTCAGTTGGAAGAGCAGAAAAAGGATATTTGTTGGTATATACAGAAAGAAATTGAGGACAAATGGTAATTGCTGTTGGGTGATAATATTTGTCCATAGTCTTCTGAGGTGTCTGTGAGATTAAATCCATACAGGCACTTTGTAAGGGCAGTGAGTGTGTTAAACGTGAAGTTGAGGCAGTTGAGCAACTTTTTCAGTCAGTGCATTTCGGACTGGAACTTTCATACACTTTGAATGTAGGAAAGGAGCTGAATGTTTGTGTGATAACACAGCTTTTTTGAATGATTTCTTCTGCTGTTCAGGGCTTGTGTTTCTGTATCTCAGGAAACATTTTTGTGTTGCTACTTTATTTTGAAACATACCTTCATTTTGTGTGAACGGTCTTATCTGATGTCTGTGGAAAGCAAACATAGCTCAGCCTTTAGGAACTTTTTTCTGTATTTCTAAACCTTGCTACGCTGAGGCAAATATTTCCTCTTGGAAAGGGAAAGCTATTAGTGGGTTAGGTACTTTTTCTCAGTTGCACATGTGGCAGTTTCTACAGACAGACTGAAAAAAAGCTGTAATGGTATATCTATGGTTTTTGTTTAAAGTGGTTTATGTCCAGGTGGGGCAGGGAGGTGTGTTGGCAGTGTAAAGACAAATCTACCAGGTTCCTCCTAAAACAGAGTCATTTTCATGGAAAACCTTTTTGTTCTCTGCTTTTTCTCTCCCTCCTCTCTTTAACTTAATGAAGCATGTGGTTTAAAGTCAAGGCTGATAGATACTAGAATAACGTCAAATCTAACTTAATTTTCATAATATTGTGTAAAACCCCACATATCTGGGGTTTGATATTCCAAAGATCTATGCCTGTGGGTAAATATGTACGATGAATCTCACTGGAGCTCATTGACACAAGAATATAATATTCACTTCAAAAATGTTTGCAGTTTTATGTTGCAGGATTCCAGTCCTTGGGTAGTTTAATTTTAATTTTTTTCCTGAAAATCTCACCAAGAACAATGTACACTGTGTTGGATGTTGAAATTGTGCTGCTTGTGTAGAAAGAGACATAAATGAAATATTTTATGAGTTTGGTAGCTCTACATGGCTGTATGTAGGAAGGATACTTGGAAGACTGAAAACTAGATTCTGCATTTTTAACATTTTACTATCTGTAACAAACAAAGGTTTGTTTCCTCCCCTTTGGTAAAGAGAAAATCCAAGTGTTTCTTTGCTTCTTTTATACACTCTTGTACTCTTTGAGGTGGCTTTAAATTTTCATCAGTGTCATACAAGGTAAAATGTGTACTAAAGCATTAAGGAAAATGGGGTTAAGACATGCACTGTGTAATAAAAGAAATTAGTATTTTTTGGCAGTCATCCTTTAGCCTGTGTGATTTTTTTCCAAAGGGCACTGACATTGCTCCTGGTTTCTTTAGGACTGTCATTCTGTGTGTGGACATGTTTTTTACCCATTGACCTTTTTTATTTATTTTCTTGAATGCCAAATACTTAACGTGTCATTTCTGGCAGAAAGTTCTGGTGATCAAAGAGGAAACAAAATGGGCTTGAAGCAAGTTGCTGGAAAGGCACACACGGGATGGCACAACCATGGAAAGCTCTTTTTTTTTCCTGCAGGAATTGCGTGCCAGTCCTCATACTGACTTAATGAACACAGGAGGAAGCACATATTTTCCTGGGCCTGGAAAGCAAACGTGCTCTTGGAGTGCAAGGTTTACTACCAGGATAATCAGCTAGAGTGGCGCGAGCGACCGCCTGCCAACTTTCTTTCGCCTCCTGTGTACCTGGCCCAATTAACTCCATTCTTCATTCTTCAGTCATCTCCCCAGGTAGCTACCTGGCCTTAATGGGCCATAAAATGCATGGCACTGGTCCATGTGGAAATGTTTTGGGGTTTTTGGGGTATTTGGGGTGTAGCCCTTTGTAGGGGTCTCTGAGAGTGTCAGAGGCAGCAGTGCCGTCCAAAAGGAAATTCAGAGGATGTACCTGTGCCCTCTTCCTGATTACTGGAAGAGTCTTTTTGGGTAACGTAGGTCATGAGATGAAAGCTGCATTAGTTTGGGAGAGCTGCACAGCGGAGTTATACCCAGTGCAGTAACTTCAGCTAAGCACAAAGAGAACTTCAGCTGGGATTAGATACTGTTGTTCTTATCTCTCAAACAAGATTTCTTCTTTGCTTCTGCCTGCTTGCCTCCCTTCCAAAGTGGGGATTAACGATAACTTTTCTAATTGGGCTTGTAAATGGATTGTGCTTAGTTACAAGTCCAGCAGCTCAGTTCTTTCCCTGCTATACGGCCCCTGTGCTTTCCGGACTCCAACCCTCCGTCTGCAGAGGTCCGTGGGGTGGGAGGTAGCAGGGGGAAGATGGTCTGGTGAAAGGCATTCGTTCTGCAGACCTCAGATTCCAAAGACAAAGCCCTAGGAAGGCCTGAGCTTCTGCAGGTGAAGCTCTGCAGGGAGGGAAAGCACCTCGTGCTGTGATCCCAGCAGAAGGAAAGACATCCACAGCTTTTGGGTAGGCTCGTGCTTGAAAACATTTTAGCAGGCTTGTGAGCCCTAAAAGAGATTAGAACTAGCTCTCAGTTCATTTCTACCTCCGATGTTCATTTGAGTGGGTGCTCTGTATTATCGGTGAATAGTATGCAAGTGGTATTTCACAGACATTGTGTAGAGCCAAGGAATGTATTTGATCACCTATAACTGTTCCTTGGGGGCTTCCATGGAGATGTCCTCCAGCTCAGGATATTATCCAGAGCCTCAGATTTGAAACTATTGATTGAAACTGGAGCAGATCACTGGGACTCTGCAAAAATTTAGGGCTAAGCCAAATTTCTCAGATCCTGCCTTCTTTTGCATATTTCTGAGTCTATCCTTGAAATCCACTTACTCTCATGAGGGCTGAGAATTGGAAAGTTAGATTTCTGACTCACATTTTTCTGGGAAAGTTGACACATATTGGGATAATACCCCTGCTCTGTGTCACTCTAAGTCACCTGGGAAATTTAGAACATTTTGTGAATTTAAACCTGCCCAGCTCTCCTGTTGTATTGGAAAAACCTGTGGAATCAAATTTACTTCTCAAACATGCTTATTTTTGTACCTTCATCCTCAGTTAGCTCAAGTGACAAAAATCTTGTTTTGGTGGTCCTGAGCTCTATCTCATGGAGCTGCACATGATAATTTCTGATACCAGAATTCCAACTTATCAAAATTGCAATAATTCAGAGTTACTGAGAACCCTTTTTTTTTTAAAATTCAGATCTAACAGAGACTGGGGAAAAGCTACTTCTAGAGAAATGATGCTGTTTTTATATGCTCACATCCCCAGACTATGCACCCTGGCAGAGTCCCAGTATAGTCAGTAGAGCCACATTAATTTGTCTCTGGCCAGGAAAAGCCCTCATAATTTTAAGTCGTATCTACATGAAATAATAATAAAATCTGTGAACTTGTATCATACAAGTACGCCTGGAGAGACATGAGATTAAAACCAGAGGTGCTGGTACCTCTCAGATTAATTTAGTGCCCTCTCCCTGAAAACCCAAACTCACTGACTTCTCGAATTGTCGGGGAACACCAAAATGGTGGTGGGTCGCTGAGAGCTCTGATGCTTTTTGTGTTCTTGGTTAGGAAGGAGTTAAAACCAGTGATGGAAGTGAACTGAAATATTCAGAGTAAGAGTTTTCCAGAGGGGCTGTGCTGACTGAGGGTGGACTTTGCCCTTTCTGCTGTTGTCCTGCTCTCTTAAATTGTGAAACATGTAACAAACGCACTGGCTCTGGGGGCTTCCAAGGAATGGCTCACAACAAAGTAATTTGGTATTGGCCTAGTTTAATCATTTGCAAGAAAAGTCAAGCCTGGCTTTGGGCTGGAGCACAGTCCCAGGTGGCTGAGAGCCATCCTGCATTGCCCATGCCAGGCTGTCAGGTCAGGTCCATGAGGAACAGCACCCACATCCTTGATTTGACTGTGTGTGTTAGCTGGGACACAGGTATGCTGCCCTGCTCAGTGCAGTGGAGCAGGGTTGGTGAAAATGTTTCACTGCTGTAATTTCAGCAGAGCAAACATGAAAAGGAATAAAAATCAGACCATCTGGGCAGCGTGGGCTCTATCTCCCATTAGAGATTTGCCACATGAAGACTGTGCACCTCATCTGAGACAGGAATTCTGGCTCTGGCCAGGGTTTA
This sequence comes from Cnemophilus loriae, assembly GCA_013397755.1. Taxonomy (NCBI): domain Eukaryota; kingdom Metazoa; phylum Chordata; class Aves; order Passeriformes; family Corvidae; genus Cnemophilus; species Cnemophilus loriae. The sequence continues at coordinate 136,606 of VZTF01001323.1, forward strand.
AACCTTTATTTCTTTCCATAGGCGTGCACCAAATACACCCTCTCTCACCAGCTCTGTGTCTCCCCTTGTGAGGATGCAATCTTCCTTCTCCAGGTTTTGCTGTGGGGCAGCAGCTGCCGAGGTCCCGGTGCTGCAAGAAGGTCATTTCCAGGGCTAGACCCAGAGAGGCAAAAGCAGGAGTGCTGAACAAACCTTGGCAAAAACTGATCATCCCTTGGCTAAAGTCTTTATTCCTCTGGCCTGCTGAAGGTCTGCTGAGGGAGCCAGAGAACTCACGCAGCTCTGCAGCCAGGTGTGCAGGCCTGGTGCAGGAGTTAAAACTCACTCAGGCAGTATGGCTGTGCCTGTTGTCTTATTCACTCTAAAATACATCATCCCATGTTAATTATCCTTTTGCATATGTCAGAAGTGATGTATGATTAATAAATAAGAAGATTTCGGGTGCTGCCTTTGATGCTGTGTCAGTCAGATGGTGACAGGGCACAAGCTGTGCTCGCTGAGCCCTTACTGCAGGTGGAAACTGCGCTGGGGTCCCAACTGCAGCACACCAAGCTGGTGACAAGGCATAAAAACTTACAGTCAAAAAGTGTCTTGGAAGGATTTCTTGAGAACAGAGCATATTGCAAGTTCAGTATTTCCAACCAGCGAGGGCCGCTTTAGTAATAGCTTTTCTGTTAGCTAATTTCTGTCCTTAGGAGGAAGCGGCTTCCTTCCTCTCTTCATTTAATTCCTTTGCCGTGTTGACCTTCACCTGTGTGACTCGCTCCCTGAAATCCTCTCGGGAGGATCAGTGTCAGTTCTAATAAGCCAGCTGTCACTTTACACCAAACAGAAAGTAAGTGTTCCATTTGTTAAATGGGCCAGGAGAACCCAGCGGCTTTTTCTACCATCCTCGTGTTTTTTTTTCTCGGGGAAAGTGTTTTACTTTGACGTGGCTGAAAGCGCATAAAGCGGATTTGAAGCTGCAGATTTAAGTGTCTTGAAAGAAGACTGCCGTGTAAGGCTTTTCTTTATTTATCAGCTGTACTGAAACGCGATCAGAGTTACAGCGCAGGGTCTGGGCACAATGAGTTTCCTTGTGTTTCCAGTCAGAAGATAAGGGATACGCCGTGTAAGGAACACACTGGGAATCTCTTTGCTTTAGAAAGCTGCACAGGAAGACACAGGAAAAGTAAGATTGTTACACTCAGCTCTTGGCTGCCGATGCAGGGTGCAACGCTGCTTCTTGTTGGGAGTTTTGCCATTGACTTGATTGCGAGCAGGACAGCTTTTCTCTGCCACAGCTGTTTGTTTATTGCTGCCCTTCCACTGCTTTTTGGTGCTGACGAGCACAACCTGTGCCTCTCCACCAGCTTGCACAGGTGGGTTATATTTACACCACTGAGCTTGGAAAGTATTTGAGAGCGGAAGTGAAGGGGAGCACTATTTTTTTGTGCCTTTCACAGAGTAGCTGGTGTCTGAATTCAGCAGCTTGTGGGGCACAGGTTCTAAATGGTGTTTGACAAATGCAAAATCGGTGTATGTCGCTGACTGACCACGGCTGGAGAGCACCTTGAGAAAGGAAAGTGGCAGCTCCGGCGCACGAGAGGAAGGCCATGGTTTTTTTCCATGAACCTGGAGGTTGTGTAAGTATGGCTGCTTCTGGGGATTTGACTCTGTGGTGGGGATTTTGAAGCTGCAAACAGGGCTGTACGTGGAGTCAGATGATGACAGTGAACCATTACCTCCTGGCTCTGCAGGAGCCAGCCCCTCTTCTCAGGAAAGGTGAGGCCTCTCAGCCATGCTCCTGAGGGCAGTGGCTGCTCAGCCCTCGGGGCAGCTCAGAGCCTTTTGCTCAGTATTGTTTGGAGGTGCAGCGTCGCAGCAACATCCCCCAGGCTCTCCCCTCCCTGTGGGCAACCTCCCAGGAGCTCTTCAAACTTCTCCTGTCACTGCTGTTCCACAGGAGCCTTTGCTGACAGAGGCTAAGGGACAGCAAGCTGCTTAGTGCATGTTACAGGAGGCTGCCCAAGCTTTACCCTGGAGATGGTCCTTTCTCCTTCCTGGCTGCAGAAGTGGGGAGGGCAACTTGCCTCTTGTTCCTCTGGGCATTTAAGCTGTCCTTGTCTCATGATCTGCACAGGCTGGAGGCTTAGGGCCAAAATCTTTCTTCGCTAGCACCCTAATTTATACTCTCAACTAAGTGTTTGCAGTAACTGAAATAGATACCTGAGAATAATTTCAAGATTTCTAGTTAAGTACCCAATATACCATCCCTCAGCCTGAGTGAGCTTTGAAACTGTGTTTGTATGACAAATGTCCACCTGTCTTCTCTGTATCTTCCTATGTGTTGGGAAGGGCCTTAAAAAGTTCAGATCTGGAGCCCTGTGCTTGGCCCTGCTCTGAAATGAGCACCCCTAAACTGCAAAGAGAGGGTTCTGGCTTTGTTTGTTTGGATTTTTTCTTGGATGTGTTGCTAAGGCTATGACTTACAGAGAGTGGTGAATCTGATATTTAATAGCGGTTCATTTTATTTTTTTGCCCCCCTTGGTCTGCTTCAAACAACTACAAAAGGGGGGCTACCTAATCTTTAGACTTGCCCTCCTCCCCAAAACTTCTGGCCGTAGCAATAATGCACCTTAAACAAAGTATCCTGTAGCCATCAAGCCACACAGCTTTGAGCAATTGACTTTCTCAACAACAGCTGAAGTTTGTGAATGGAATTGGAGCCCACAGAATCATTGTCTGTTCAAGCCACTGCCCAGGTGGGAAGCAGTGCTGGGTAATGAGCCAAAACTTTCTGTATTAAAAGGAAAAAGAATAGCCTCCTTTTCAAGAGGTCTAGGATTGAATTTATTTTAAATGAAAGTGTGTATATAAGTGTATGACTAGACAAACTTATACATGGAACCAACAACAGATAATCAGCCTGAAAAATGTATAAGCAACAGATGTCTTTCAGCATGTGCTACTTGGATGTAAACCTAGAAAAACAAAGAAGATTCTTTTTTGGTTAGATCTCATCATGTAAGGGAAGCCAAGTAATTCACAGACTTGGGGTAATTCCTTGCTGTTATATTTGGAAAATAGGCAGCACACAATGGAAAAGATAGTTCAGAGGTTTTATCTTTGATAAAACTTGGTCCATGTCACTCCCTGTGGATGTGAGCACAGTTGCTACTCAGGAAAATGTAGAGTTCCCTTGCGTAGGTACAGGGCTCTGCAGACAGTTCATTCAGTATGCTCTGATAGTGCTGAAACTTGGCCACTGAACACTTGTTGGTGTTTAACCGAATTGTGATTTGTTGACTCAGACTTCCTTCTCAACTTTGTATTACTTAGAGCCTAAGTGGCAGTTTCTATCCTAGAACAAGAAGCCCATTTTGATGTGATATTAGCATGGTTTTCATACAGTGAACCTATCCTTTGCAGAACTTTGTCCTGTCCCAGATGTAGGGATTTTACTACTTGTAGTCTGCATATATGAATTAATAAAAATATAGGTGTCCTTCTTAGCAACTTGTGATCTAGACATGAGTTTAAGGCTTTATAATCTTGGATGTTAAAAAAAACACCTTGAATGAGCAGATTTAAAACATCAGCACCCTCGAACTGTCTCATTTAAAATATTCTCAATGTTTTTGGCTGGAACTCCACCTTACTCTCATCATTTACATTAGCCTTTCTACAAGCCAGTTGTGAGAAAGCTTTCCTGGCCAGAAAGCTGCCTTTCTCTGTTCCATATGTTAAGGATTAACCGGCTTAGTAACTTTAGGACTGCATTTCCCTTTCCTAACTGTATTCCTCAAAAAAATGTTGTGGGTAGGAATCCATAGCAATCACTGAGTGTGATGGTCCTGAGTGCCTTGCTGCAGAGGCACCACCTGTGCAAAGGAGTAGAGCTCTGGGGAAATGAGCTACCACAAGAAAAGAAACAAAACCAAGCCTCAACTATCTGGACAGTCAGTATTGTGTGATTTGGTGAGGAAATCTAAATCACTGCCTTTTTAATCCAGTGCTGTTTTGAAATTAGTAACATGTTTGAGGCTGGGATAAATCTTCAATATGCTTCCTGGTAAAGTGTCCTCTAAGCTTCTATTGCTATTTTTTTGTTCTCTACAAATGAAGAGGCAATTAACTGCCTATGAAATGCAGGATTTTTTGAGAAAATTGTGATTATATACTATATGTGCAAACTTAGCTTTGCATTTACGAGCTGCAACTGAGCTTGTAATGAATGACTCTTACCATAACTAGGCATAAATATTTGCATTGATTCCCACTAAGCAGTTGGTTTGCTATGCTTTGGAAGATAGGGTGACTTTTTAATTAATTTTTTTTTCCTGCTCAACTAGAAATAGGTGTGTGTGTTAGCTGGGTTTATTTTTAGGGGGGAATGGAGTATGAAAAAAAGCTTGGCTCATAATTACTGTGTGAGCAGAAAAATGTGTTCCCAAGTGTGTGTTAGGATTAATACAGCCAACACCTGTGAGAGCTTGTTTCAGTCAAACAGCAGATGCTGTAAATCCCCTAGTAAATAATTTGGAGTTAGTATTCTTCTTCTGAGCGTATAAATCTGTCCTCTCCATCACTTTCTTCTTTTAAGCTCCCCAGGTCTGCTTTCCTTTGCTGCCTCTAAAATGATCCCCAAGCCCTCACTGCGTGTTGATCCAAAAAAGTGTACAACTTCCCGTTGAAACTTTTGGAATAGCTGTGTACAGTAATGATTATCTCCTGTTGGATCTGTTAATCTCCAGCAAAATTGTCATTTATACAATTATTTTCACGATGTCCTGCAGGACCCGGCAGATGTTGCAGAAAGGTTGATGATGAAAGAGGCCTGGCTACACACAGGTCCAAAATGATATAACAGTAAATTGTAGTGCTGGTAAGAGTCTTGTTGGTTTGAAGGGTGGCAATGTGACAAAAATAGTCATTGTCTTGGTCTGAGCATCATGGAGAGGGTTTTGTGCAGATGTGAAAGCAGGGAGAGGAAATGCTGTAAATTGCCAGGACTACTATGAAGTCTTTTGCTCACCTGTTAGTGTTGCTTGTCCATAATAACATACAAAAGTGGCAAAACAGTTTGGTCAAAGTTATGAATATGCCACTGCTGCATTCTTTTTTAAAACAAAAATAGGGCAAATATGAAAAATAGGGAGAAGTGTTGCATCTCTTTCAGTTTGATCATTTAAATTTCTAATGCCTCTGGATCCTCCATACTCCCATCATGGTGATGACTGGAAGTCAAACTACCACCTTAATTTTAATGCTGGTTTGAGCATGGTAATAACCAAGGTGAGGTTTGATGTAGATTGACAGAAATGTTCTGATTGCAGCATAAGTCTTGGTCCAAACTAAAGTCAAAGTTGGAAGGCTGCTCTCTGGGTGCTAAGGATTGTGTTTTGTTACTACACTAATAGATGAGAGAGGAATTTACTTTCTTTATGAAGTAGCTTCACTCAATTGTCTATAGGGAGCTATTTTAAGATTAAAAAAAAAAAGCAAAAGCCTTGTTCTGCAGGTGAAAGGAACAGTGGGACTTCAGAATCCTAAACATTGCTTTCTAAAAATGATCCTACACATAAACTGCAAAAGGTGAATGCTATTCTTGTCTCTTTTGAATTATAACTCTTAGTGAGAATGCAGGTGCCCACTGTGCAGTGCTCAAGAGCAGTGCCAGAGCTCATGGACTAGTGCTCTGTTCCATCTCCCACTAAAAGCCCACATGCACAGAAAAATGACCTGGTGGCAGGATGTGATCCAGATAATGCCACTGGATTCAAGAATATTTTTTTCTTTGTCAGAGTTCCTTGGTGGTTTCCATGGGTAAACGTGCTGTCTAACTGAGGTGCTTATAAAAACGTGCATTTTCCTAGAGCGAGGTTATTTCACAAGCACCTGGTGGCAGATTTGGAGTTATTTCTGTGCAGTGGCTGGCAATTGTGCCTCAAGGGCAGACAGAAGAATAGTTGGAGATTTAATCAGGTTCCCTACACCTTGAGTTCCTCTTCGTGGTTTCTGCCTTTATGATCCTAATTGACAGCTCTTGCACTTAATAGTGTGAGATAATTTTGGCTTTTCTCTTGAATCTTGAATTTTTTTGGACCTAGCTAGGAAGTCTCATTATATGTTTCGATTTTCAGCAGAATTTTAACTGTCATTCTCAAGACCTGAGCACAACAAACTACATCACAAAATAATAGTAAATAATACCTATTACAAACCAAACAAAAACTTTGTATAATATTGTCCATCTCTGTACCATTTTTTCAAAGGCAGACTACAGTTTAATGGGCTTTTAAAATAGAAAAATTAAATGAATCAGATCTATTTCTATGGAAAACAAATGGGGCACTTCTTAACACACGAATAAATTGGTCCTTTAGACTATTGTTTTGCACCATTATGGCTTCAAGTACCATTTGTGTAATCTACTAATGAAAGGCCTCTGTAGCAGCTAACACATCAGGTATGGAATGGGCTCAAAATTCCCAATTCCTTTCAAAAGTGATTACAGTGTGTCAGAAAGGAGAGGAGAAGGGGAAAAGAGTAAGGAGCTAGAACTCTTTAATAACAAGAACTAGCTTGGGAAGAAAAGTTCATGTGAAAGGATAATACATAAAAAGTTTTTCACACTGCCTCAAGTTTTTGTTAAAAATGCATTCAAGATTTATAAAGATTTTTTCAATTTAAAATACTTTTTTTTTCTCCTCTTGGTCCTCTCACAGCCTAGGTACCTCCAAAATAAATTGAAGGAATGGGCAAAGGGGTAATTGATTTGAAGAAAATGAGATGGGGAGGCAAAAATTGAATAATATTGCTAAAGAGGGAGTTGCTTGAAGGAGGCAACTGACCCATCACAGTGTTGGAAAAGTATTATTTGAGCTTCCAGGCTATACTAGCTCAATTGCTTTATTAGTTGTTGCATATACTAAATATAAGAAACTATAACTCCAGATTTTGGAGAAATGATGACATGTAGCTTTATGTGCCAAATTAATATGTTCGTTACTTGTCACGGATTTGATTCCACAAACAAAGTGCCCACGAGTGGAGATGAGATCACATCTGAAATACCAGACAAACTCTGTCATGGCTCCAGGTCTCTGCAAAGCAATGCCTGACTCTGCAGTGCCTGCCTCCCTTTGACCTGGCTGATGCCTGGTATTTTTGAAAAGAATATTTCAAGTTTGTGGATGTTCCTGTTTTTTACTTTTTTTTCTTTTCCTTCCCAGAAAGCCCAAAGGCCCCAGGCCAGGGTCTTCGTGGAGGGGAGACCTGTAGTTTGGCTGGCTCAACCTCTGATTTATTGAGGCTGAGCTGCTTCAAAATTTCCAGTAAAAAACAAAAAAGTACATTTGTGTCAAAGACTTTTTATTTTTATTTTGATTGCTGTGGAGTTTAACTGCCACAAACTGGGGCCAGCCTTTGTTCTGTCTTGCAGTTAAGTAACTCTGGCATTTATGATAGCCTGCAATTACTGTACAAACTATCATTTTTCCATTTTAAGGGTTAGCATTTCTCCATGCTTGCAGCATTATCTCAGATACCACAATTATGTGCGTCCTCAGGAGGAGGAAATGGCTGTGGCACATCACATACTGTGGTGTGGTGAGTGTAGGAGAGTGTGTTTTGGGGGTTTCTCTGATAAGTGTTCTTGTGGAGCCAAGGTTTCAGAAGTGTCTGATGAGAAAAGTTAGTTCACAGCATGTACTGTCATGCCTTTCCTAGGAAGATTTGAGGCTCTTCATCCTCAAGTGATTTAAACATGTATGTAGAAAAGGTAAATACGAGGTAAATCGTAGCAAAAATAAAAAGTGAATACCCAAAGTCTCATTTAGCCTTAGGCACACTTGAGAACAGGTTCCAGGAGTCAAGAAGGACCAAAAAGTATTTCTAAATAGGCAATGGTCTCAAACATTTGAAATTAAAACCAATGTGCAAGGAGACCACTTCCTACAGGAACTGCTAAAAGAGCAGATTGGCTGTGGCAGACCTGGGAAACCTGTGCTGTGCTTGATTTGTTTGTTCTGATTTGCTCTTTGGCTTCCTGGAATTTTTAGAGTTCAAGCTCAAATATGTGTTACCTACAAGCAAAGCAAGAATAAATCCCTACCTTGCCTTTTTGTCAGGGCTTTGCTATTTATTTTTTCAGGCAATATGCAATCTGCATATGACACAGAGCACGTGGGAAGGCAGGGATTTCGTCACTGATCTCAGATGAGCTGGGTTCCTGATGGCTTCAGTGCTCTGGAAACTGAGGGATATTTGCAGATGGATTTGGATTTATAAGATCTGCTGCAAAAATAGATGCAATTTTAACGAAACCTTTCACAAGAGGCATATAAATTCTTCTGCCTTTTGCCAATGTATTAACTAGGGATGTTGAAAAGTTATGTCAATCTCTCCCTTGCCAGGAGCTGTGGGGGAGAACTATGTTACAGCCTTTAAGTATGACAGCTTTCTATTCTTGTACAGCTAATCTGTCGAGTTAATTTTTTAATGAGTAACTTTTTACAGGTATATAGACTGTTTATTATACAAATGTAGTACAAGATCACTGTTAATTTATTGTTCTTTAGTGTTAACTTAGATATAAGTGTAACCATGTTCAAATGCTTTGACAGTTTGATATACTAGGATGGCCAAATAATTCAGTTTTTCTTTTTGCTCTTTTGTGACTTTGAGACAGCTGGTAAACACTTGCTTTATTCTGCATAAAGGGCAGAATCAGCTGTGTTTATTGTTGAACAATATAGCATTGATTTGGTGAAGAAGAGATTAGAAAAACCCAGGGAAATACAATCCTAAAGCTTGGCTGACATCATTGTTTGGCAGCCCATTTAATATAGGAAAGCTTGTCTCCTCCTCGAAGTTCTTTGGTGTTCAGGACACGCCTGTCCTGCCTTCAGTCTGCTTGTCCTGGTCTGTTCCATGGCCTTGCTCTCATCTGGTGGAGGGGAGGCTGCAAACCCTTCCTGCTGCAGCCTCACTACCTAAGGCCTTCTCTCCCAAAGACCACGCACAGAGTTTTACGTGGCTTCTGCTGTAATAAATCACGTAAAGCAGCCACTCATGCAGGGGTTGTAAAAGCTGGCTCTTTGTTTTGTCTTGGTGGTGGTCTGAATGGTGTTGGTACTCCATGCACCTGTCAGATATTAATAGGAGAAAAACAGAATTTAAAACTTGTGTTGTATAACGTTGTCCGTTTTAGTGTCGCCGTGGAAGGTGACAACACCTTGAAAAGAGAGATTTGCACTGGATTTTAACTTGTGCAGTTGATGATATGGTTACATGAGAAATAATTAAATGCACAGTGGTTTCTTAACATATTTATAAAAATTCAGTGGATGGCCAGTTAGATAAAATAGTCACAAAATGATGAAAAGTCTAGTAGAAATCTAACTATGAGTGAAAATAAATTCAATTCTGTAGATGTGGGCAATGGAGATGGTGAGGGGTCTGGAGCACAAGTCCTGTGAGGAATGGCTGAGGGAGATGGGAGAAGAGGAGGCTCAGGAGAGACCTTTTTTGCTCTTTAAAACCACCTGAGAAGAGATGTGGGCTTGGCCTCTTCTCTCAGTCAGCTAATGACAGGATGAGATGAAATGGCCTCAGGCTGCAGCAGGGGAGGTTCAAGTCGGACCTCAGGAGAATTTCTTCACTGAAATGGTTGAGCATTTGGAATGGGTGGAGTTGCCATCCCTGGAAGTGTTGAAGAAATGACTGGATGTGGCACTTAGTGCTATGGTTTAGTTGACAACGTGGTGATCGGTCAAGGGTTGGACATCATGATCTTGGAGGTCCTTTCCAACCTTGATGGTTCTGTGATTCTATGAAATATCTGTAGTCCTTTTAATATCTTGGATGGATAAAAGCTCTCTTGGAGCCATCAGAAAGTTTTTTTGCTTGATAAACAGCACAAATGTCTGGTGTCTCAGTTTTACAGTACCCTTGCCTGTTTGAGCAGGCAGTGTGGTACCAGGGAGGGCAGTAACCTTCAATGTGTTACTCAAACAATCAGATTTTGCCTTTCTGCACAAGTACAGAGTGCGTAGGGAGTGAACAAAGCCCTCCTCTGCCTTTTACTCTCAGCTTAGTCTGCCAAGAAAGAGGGGGAATTACCTTTAATGAGCTCAAGAAGTAGCTATGCCCATTCTCATACCCCTTTAAAACAAAAAGCAGCCAGACATGGCTCTGATTTTAATGGTAGTTGGGTGCAGTCTCTTCTTGGACTGTGAGCACTGTTTTGTTATATTGCCCTCAAATATTGTGCAAATGGATCAAAACCAGTACACAAATACATTAAAATAAAAGGAAACAGTGAGAAAACTCTTGACGTTTATGGTTTGTCCAAAATATTCCTCTGAAGTAACAAAAGTGATGCAGAAAGGGTGTTCAGTAAGGTTGTTTGAATGTTGAGCAGCTGGCCAAAGTTCAGTGCAAGTCAGCTCTGTGGACAGGGATCCATCACAATTCAGAGCTGATCAATATTGGTACATGAGCTGAAAATACTGGTATAAAACCTGTCGTGTCTCACTCGTATGCAGCTGTAGCTGACACTTTTCTTCAACAGCTACTTGAAAGTTCAGCCTTTAAAGTGCCACTAGAAATTATAGGCAGTAGTGTCATTAGATCAAGGTAGGTTTTTTAACTCTGCAGTATCAAAGGAATATTCCCTGGTCCAACAAAACTTTGATGAATGAAGTGCTTGTGCTGACAAGAAGTTGGTAGGTTCACTTGATGAATAATATTTTTTTAAAATTTTATTTAAAAGGAGGGATACAATCTTACATCCTACCATATTTTTTTTTCCTAGAAACGTGGCTTTCAACTCACAGTGTAAGTTTTCAATTTTAATGTTCAAAATACCCATTTGTGCCAGTAGTTTCTGTATAGGGGAGCAGAAGCTGACTGATTAAATCACAGATGCTTGTGAGCCACCATGCTGTGTCACCCCCACCGTGTGCTGACACAGTGTTCGTGTGTTTGGACACTGTCTTTTCCCACAGATATGTAGCCCTTGCAGCACCTCTTTTTACTAAAACAGGGCAGTATGTGGACAGACTCTAGGATACTGTTAAAGAATGAAAAAAACTTGCATATAGCCAAAAGCAGTCTTTATTTTTCACTCTTGCTCTCTTTTCTTGTTTTCTTTTTTTTTTCTTCTAAATGATAAGCTAATTTTTATCTGAGCTTGGGTTGTGAGTTCATTGTTCCTTGTTCAACTTATTTCCAAGATCCTCTCCACTTGTGCTATTTTTTTCTACACGAATCCACGTTTTCATTTGCAAGACCATCATTTGCCTACAACTACTTATTTTTGGTACTATTTCTTCATCGAGACACACGTCTGAAGACTTGGTGGCTGTGCATTTTGTTTCTAGTATGAAAGCTGTGAAGGTCTGTACAGCCTGTTGCTGTGTCTCTTACTTTGTCACTGGAAATAGATTGCCAGCTACAATCTGTGTGTATTTAATTTGTCTAAAAAAATGTGTCGGCCAAATTTTCACATTTTAGAGTTATTCAATTTACCCTAATGGTCTTTAACTGAGAGTTATGTTCACACAGCAGAGGATAAAATAGACTGATTTTTTTTCTCAGAGCTATTAAATTTTTGAACTTGATGAGTCCCCATCTAGTCCAGAAAATACAGGTTTTTGAGTGTGTCCAGTATCTATCAAATCTGGCAAGCAAGAGTTAGATTGCTTGAGGCTATTGGAAGATAAAGGAATAGTGCAAAGCAAGGAATGTGAAGAGGAATGTGATTATTTCTACAAGGCAGGAACTTGCTTTATTTGACAAAGAATATGCTCAAACCTTAATGAAATGGTTTGGCTTTAAGCACACGCTCTGTGTCTTCCTGACTGGACGTGCATTTTGCAGAATCAGGGTGTGAGTGACTCACTGGGCTGCACAAGAACCAGGGACAGAATGGGTCTGGTGCTCTAAGCAGAAAAACCACACCTGTCATGGCAAGGGTGTCACTTCTAAATGAACTGCCAGAGGCAGCAGCTTCCATGTAGACCTTAAGGCAGGTGGGCTATGCAGCCATCCCCTGTGAGGCATTAAAACAACGTTCTGAATCTAAGCTGTTGCGTGAGGGACGTGTTCTGTTCAGTGTTGCTGGTACTGGAAGTTTCTGTACCAGATTTCTCTTGGATTTCTTCAAGAGTTGTGTCAAAGCCTTAGAAACCATTGGTACTCTAAGCATTTCAGTGGTGAAACAGCAGCTGTGCTGAGACAAGGCAGAGGTGGCACATGCACAAACCGTGGGATGTTTGGAGGGGTTAAAGGCAAGTGCCAAAGGACAACACAACTGATTTCAGTGAGGATTCACAAGCAGCTTGTCTGAGAAGTGCTGAGGTTGCTTGCCCTGATGTAGCAAAGCATTTCAGCAGGTGTCAGGTTTTAAACATGTGAGATTTCTCATTTTGTTTCATATGACCATCCTTAAGTAGTTTGCTGGATTGGGATCCTGGCAGGACTGAAACATGGAATATCTTTGCACATTAAGCAGCATAAGTTATAGCAAGACTTTCTTTGGGTTTGCAGCTTTTCCTTAAATTCTGTAACATAGCTATACTGTTTCCCTATCGGTAGTTCCTCCTTCTTTTAGTGTTTGAAAGAATTCACTGGGTTTTATGATATTTAAGAGTCTACATTTTCTTCCTATTATATGCAAACATGTTTAAAGAGCTTGGGAAAAAAAGAGAAACCAATCAATAAACCCCACAAAACTAATACTGATGAAAAATACACCTCTTGCGTAGCTTTGAGGCTGTCCATAGAAAAAATTGCAGTCTTGTCAAACAAACCATCACAGAGAAGTACTTATTTGTTTTCTGGCCTGCCAAAAAAAGAAAAAAAGTGATTTTGAGAGCTGTATTTGCACTTAGCATGGAGGCAAAGATAAAGCACATCTAGCAACAGCTCAGCTGAGCTCAGCTTATCTGAGCTGTAAGAACTCACACTTAACAGCAAACCATCATAAATGATGGATTAGTTCTTCTACAAAATGCGTGCTGTTGAGCTTGATTCTGCTTATGTTTCATGATTACATTACACACCCTTGTGTCTCTCTGGTGATGATGCTTTTCCCTTTTGTGAAGTTTCTTCATGCTGTTTCTGTATATTACTGAAGAAGGAATTGGGAGACTGGATGGCAAATACTGAATGTAATGCATTTTTCAAGAGGTGTTAGCTGTTTGCCAAAACTAGCTGAATTAAATGACTTTTCAGCATAGAACAGCATATGTTTCTTTTGGCTGATGAGAAGAGAGCTGAAGCAAGGCTGGGAGAGCTCTCATGATTCAGGCAGCAGGGCCTGGACTGTACTTGCCCAGTTTGCGCTATTGTAGCTTGCAGGTTTCCTGTTTTTCTTCTAAAACAGATTTTTACACATTGATTCAAGCTCTTTTGGCTTGAAAAGAGGGAGAGTACAGTGGTTTTCAGTGCAGAAGGAGTGTGTTTCAGCTGTAGGTTCTCTGTCTGACCAGCTAATGAGTCTGCCTGAGGTAGATGGACTTCAGCAGTTCCCAATACTGAAAGCTGGTCCAAGCAAGAAAACACAGAGGACGTGATTTCATAATGAGTTTTACTTAATAGAAAAGAAAGTCTTTAAATGCAGATCTTTTGGAAATGAACATTATTACTGCTGTTCCTCCAGCTGGATAGATTTAAACTTGTAATTACAGAAGCAAACCCAGCAAGCTGGCCCCCAAAGTGTGATACTACTTGCCTCAGTCACATCACAAACCTGACTATTATTTTGAGGTTGCACAGGTTTTCCAAGGGGATGGATTTGCCCTTTCATTTCTATTCCAAATATTCCATTTTAGTAACAAAATGTGATCTCAGCTTTCATTCCTTGTTCCAGTGGAAGTAAAAGGAATCAAGTCTACTTTCAGCATTATGTCAGCTGCTGGTCAAAGCTTTGGTTTATTACGTGAGTCTGTGGTGGTATCCAAATTTGCAGGTAGGCCAGTACTCACAAGAACTGTGAAATGAATAGAACCCTGCACCATCCACCCCTTTCCTGGTGAGTGTATTAATTCAGTGATGGTAAATGTCTCTTGGAGCAATTCTTTGAACTTAGCTCTGCTAGTTTGTCTTTGTTTGGTTTACTGGAGGGGGAGCATGGGGATGATGTAGCAATGTCTTGGGCAGTATGTATGTGGGGTTTTAAAAAATTATTATTGTTATTTTTGTTTGGTTTTTTGTTGTTTTTTTCCTCAGGAGAAGTTTCTGAACTCAATGCAGTATGAATGCAAAGTATCAATGCAGGGCTAAATTATTTTCTGCTGTTCAGCTGTCCACTCTGCAGGCCTGCAGCAGGCATGAATGCACTCAACAGCCCTATAGAGAGCTTGAAAAAGTGACTTGTGGGATAAATGCCCGATTGTTTATCGGGATGGATTAAAAGACAGAAAAATAAATGTCATGTCTAAGTACGAAGGTGTGCTGCTGTGCTGAGTAAAACAAATTGAACTTTACATCTATATTGCGTTAGTGCGCTGCCTTCTTTGCTGTTCACAATTTATTGTTTTGAAAAATACTTTCAGGCCCTTATATGAGCATTTCTTTAGTCACATAATTTGAAGGAACAGTTTATGGTTTGAAAGGGAGGGATTTTTTTAATTCACTTTTTGGTTCAAGTCATTACTTTTTAAATTTTGTGCAATTAAATGTGCTTGTAGCTGTTACAAGGCAAAGTGAATGCTAGAATAAAAATCTCAGTCTTTGACTGGAAATGAGCATTGCCTTGATTCACAGTGATAAGGATACCTGTTCTTTGTTTTCCTTAAGTCAGATTAAGTACGATAGTAATTAATATTTTTTTACTAATATCAGTTAATTTTAATCAGACATTTTGTGCAATCAAAGTTCTTTTAGTATTCAGCTCACAGTAAATTGTTCCTAAAGGTTATGGATAAAGTTGCAAAATTTTTATAAGAGCAGCTAAATGCTTTTCTGCTTTATGACTTCTCTTCAAATCATTTTGATTTAAAAATTATACCTAATATACATTATTTAATAGTGAAAACAAAAGGTTTTTTAACTAGCTTGGTGATGATAAATTCTCAATATTTGCAAAATATAAATTTTATCCTTCTGGGTCATATAATGTGCTGATCCTACAGGAAAGCAGCTTTTCATTTTCCCTTACTGGTCCAATGCAGCAAAATAAAACCAGTGTACAAGGCAAAGGAAGTGTACCTTGAGCACACTGAGTTTTCTGTGTGGGACAGTGGTCCCAGAGATGCTGCATTTTCCCTGAGGTTTGCTGTGTTGCATATGCTGAATTCTAGTTCATTGCCTATTTCAGGGCAGAGTGTAAAACTTTCAGAGAAAGCACAATAGCTGTGAACTGACATTAAAATAATGGACCATAGCACAGTATTTTATATTCCAATTCTCTATAGCAAGGGGAGTGAGCCATATTTTCAGCTGGTGTAACCTGGCACTGCTACATGATTGCTAACTCTTGTTGATATCCAAGCTGTCCTCCAGTAAAACAGAAGCTGTTGATTCACTGTAGGTTTTATATTCATAATGAATCTATATCAGAACATAGTTTTACTTAAAAAAAGTAGTTTTTTAGTTCAGATGCCAGATGTGAACTTTGTGTTTATTCTGAAATCCATATTTCACCCAGAAAATGAGTGTTTGTCAAATTTGGAAAATATTTCTGAATTTTTTTTAAATGCTTCTTAATTTGAAAATCAGATTCTTTGAATCTGATCTGATTTCTTGAGGCTTTTTGTTATTCAATATCTGCTTCATGAGATCTACTGGCATGTGGAGAGAAAAAAAATGTTTGAAAACTAGTTCACTAGAATGAAATGGCCTGTTGATAATTAGCTGTCTTTGAAAGACAGATGGAGTACCACCAGCAGATTAAACAGGTGGAAAATATCTACACAAGAACTTTACTGTAATCAGAAACAAACCCGTAGAAGACATTGTGAGGTAGTCTTTGAGGGCTGGCTGGGTTATACACTTTCCCAGGCATTGCAGTTGGGAAAGCCAGCCTAAAGAGAGTCAAGTGCATGAATAATTAAAACTAGGTCAATTTGTTCTCAAAGGTCCGGATCTGAGTAATTTTCGAACACGAACTTTATATAAAGAAACTGCACTGCCAGGGATACACTGTATATAGGATTTGAACATGCCTTTTCAGATCACGTGCAAAGGACCTGGAAGAGTTTGATTGTACCAATAGTGGACTGACCTTTTGGTATTTCATTTTTTCCAGCTCCTGTTTGTTACAGGCCAGGCAAGGTGTTTCAGGATGGGTGGTTGATAGTTTTTTTTTTTTTTAAAAAGAAGTTTTCATTGTGTGTCACAGAAAATCGTTTTGATGCTGTGTGATGGAGCAGGCAGATGAAAGGGTTGATGTCAGTCCCTGCCACTGCAGTGACAGACTGAAACATGTGCTCTTGTTTTTTTGAACTTGTGTCTTTATCAGTGATTGTTTATCACAACACAGAGATGTGTGAACTGTTAGAGGCAAAAGCCAGCTCCTGGGAGTCTGCAGCCAGCAGTAATACCAGGTCAGGCTGAGGGCTGGGGTTATATTTTCTTTTAAAGCTGTGATATTTAATATCAGTCTTTGTCTTGGAGCCTGAAGAGTTTGTGTATTGGATTCTGGAACTCCTCTTTCAAACATAGCATTGAAATGACAAATGTACCTCTTGCCTGTTGCAAAAGGCTTTAGTTTTTGTTAGTTTCCAAGCTGTTTAGAACAGAAAGAAAATGATGCTAGAAGAATACCTAATGTGTGCTGGCATCTTTGGTTTTCTTTGCTGTGGTAGTGAAGAGGGTGGCATGGCTGCTTTAGTCCCTCTACACACAATGCTTGCAATTATACATGAAATCCCACCAGAAAGGTCTGAGTGGCTGCCAAAGCTGCACTGAGAAAAGAAAGGCAGAAAGTGAACTTGAAATACCCTATGTAGTGATTTTTGCATATTTGATCTATCGTGTCTTAGGAAACACACTTTGATTTTTCTAGATCTGATTTCTGTCCCTTACAGTTTCTCCTTACTCTCTCCCACAGTCCACAACTATTCTGCCAAATGAAAATGAGAAAATATACTAACAGTGTCTATACTGAGGAAGTGGTTTGCTTAGAAATGGTGGCCATATGAAACCTATAAATGCTGATACCAAACTATAGTTGATTATACGGATGTGGGCCCTGGAAAAAAGGAAAATGGGGTCTAATTTGCTAGCTAAAGGGAAAAGTCTTGTTGCTGCCTAGGCTTTTTGCCAAGGCACAGCTGAAGTAAGGTTATTTTAGGTGTGTGTTCTGTGAGAGCTTTTTGTCCTTTTGATTTTTATGTAAGTTCTTGTATGAACACGGCTATGAACAAAGAGCAGATCTGGTCTGATTTCACATTTTCATGGACTTGCGACTGAAAAGGTGAGTGCGTGCTTTGACAACAGAGCATGGGACAGGGCTCCTGGTGCTGCCCAGCTCCCTGACATGGCTGAGGTGGTGTCTGGGCAGATCCAAGGTGGATGCTGCCCTTGAGACTCCCTTTGCAGTGCTGGTGAGGGGGTTTGACAGCTGGAAGTGGTCAGAGGAGCAATTACTGGCAGCAGAGTGGGAGACAAACTCAGGAGATTATGGTGTGTTGGTACCTGCAGAGCTCCATCCTCTTCTTTCTCCAAGTGTCCAAGCTATCCAGCAGGGACCTTCTTGCCAGCTCTGAGTCAGAGCAGCTATTTAATATAAACACTACTTCTCATCCTGAGAAAATGTAGATCTGGGAACATGAGGTGGATAAAAAGCTGCAGCTGGATTTCCCTAGAAATATTAGGATAAGGCACTGTTAGACACCAGTGTAGAGTCAGTGAGGTGCAGAGCTTTACACTCATCTCTCAAAGTGAGATTTACTGTTGAAATTCTGTCATCCTTCTAACTTATAAGGTATAAACTTCAGTACTTTTATACCCGTATTATTATTATTATTATTATTTTTTTTTACCTGGGACCTGCACTTTGATGTAAGCTACAAAATCAGTTAATCAATAGATTTTCTTTAAAGGAAAAAGCAGCAATGAATATTCAGCAGTTTTAAAAATGCTCCTGAGATTGCCATCTAATAGAGGTGAAATAAAAAGTGGAAGCTGATTAGAATTCCAGAAAATGGGATATTCATCTATTTATAGGAATTTGAGTCTTTGTATGCCAGGTTTTATAATTTAGTGTTCAGAACACCCTTGATTTTGAGCACTTCTGGAAAAACCATTAAATGAAAGAAAAGTAAGAGGAATGTTAAAAGAGCCAAATTATGTTGATTTACAAAAGAAAAATGCAGCCAACATGAATTGCAAAATATAATACCGTGCTGTGTCTGAAATGTGCTCTCATCATTGCTGAAACATTGTCCCGTGCCAGGGACTTACTGTCTTCCAGCACAGACTGATGTCCTAAGCATGAGATGCAATGGGACTTTTCATGGTGCATCTTCTTTATTTACGTGGTAATTTTCAATGAAAGTGCCTCCCCAGAGCAGATTTTTCTTTTATATCTATTTTCTTGCAATTTTTTTGTATTTGAATGCTTTTGCCTCTCCCAATTCTAGCACCTGTCCTTTGGAGAACATTTGTAGGACTTGTGAAATGAAGGTGACCTTTGGTTGCTGTGAAAATGTAAAAAAAAAAAGTTTCTGGACTTCCACTTCTATGGAGACGTATTAAACAGCTCCTGACGTTGTGGGAGCCCTGGAAACCCTCAGGGAGTTGTTGTACCTTGTGTTTGGCTGCATTAAAAATACTCTGCATATAATTTTTTAAGTTGAAACGTACAAATTATGAAATTAAGGGCTGCTATAGGGTGACATACTCAATATCACATGCGGAAATGTTGCCTGTTCTTTTATTTACCTAAGTATTACTATAGCTAGAAAACAATGTCAAGGGTTTTGAGAGGGGAAAAAAAGGCTCAAAACAAAACTAAGCAAAGTTTGATATTATGTGAGCAGAACTGGACTGTTCATGTCACTTATCATGGTGCTGTTTTCCAGCAGATGTGTGTGCCTGCCCCTTCATGTCTGGGAATTGTGATGTTGATGCAAATGCAGCGCGCTTCCCTAAGGTGGAGTGAAACTGTACACTGTATTTTGGTATAATTTCACTTACATGTGAAGGATGTTCAGGTGCTTTCTAAATAATACTTGCCAATCAGGTCCATTTGAGCAGTTCATGTCCTTGTACTGGAGAAAGTTGGGCACAGTATGGACAGGGCCCCTGCTCGGGACAGCAGGGACTGGCACTAAGTGGGGACGAGGACACGAGCTGCGAGCATCAGCATTCGTGCCTGTACCATCTGAGAGCAGATGATGTCCAGTGACTCATCCTAGGCCAAATCATTCCTTCCAATCGTTGCTCTTGTATTTTCTTGGCAGCAATATGGCCACGTTATCAGGCCAGCTTGGCTGTGTTGTCGCTGCTGGTGGGAGTGGCCCACAGAGCTGTGCTCCCACTACAGCCTGGCCCAGGGGAAGGGAAGATTTCTCTGTGAAGAGCCTAGGGAAAACTCAGCTGCAACGTTGGCTCCCCCTGCCTCCTCCACTTCAGTGTCTTCTAATTTTTACTACTCCAAGCAGCCTATTCTGAGCAACTGCTCAGAATCTGAGCAGCTGAGCAGAAATTTTGTACGCTCAATATTCAGTTTTCAATACTGCTTGGTGTAGTAATGATGTGTAGCAATTTTACTGGCAATGTACCTCATGTTCCTTTGAACTTTCCTGTTTGGCTGTTTGGGGGAATTTTAGAACCAGAAAAATATAAATTTTCACTATTTTGTGTAGAGAAGTCAATTCTGGTGAATTAAATTATTAAAAATATGGATCCAAGTTCACGTTATCCTTACGTTTTGTCATCAGTGATTTTTTTAGATTTCCTTTTAATAATTTAGCCTTCCTGCGTGATTTCAAGTGCCACACAAAATGTTTTCACTCCCCTTGTCTACTAGGTGAAAGAATGGCTTGCAGTCTATTTTGACTCAGTGCCTTTCAGGCAGGTGATTTTTCAGTGGAAATTAACTGCGGAATGTTTCAGAGGTTCATCACAGGTTTAAAGGATTTAAGTCCAAGCCACTTCCTCGTGTGCCAGAGGGAATGTCAGCAGATATAAGTATGTTTAGTCTGAGAGCAGGAGGGTGAACAAGAAAGACATTGTAAGAAGGTTGAGCAGAGGTAGACACCAGGGACTGAAAGACCAGAGTGTTGCCTGTTAAGGTCTAGAACTGTTATTACTATTACTTATATTACTATAGCATCTGAAAAGTATTTAAAGGGGAGGGGATTTTCTGCAAAAATAATGGAGCAACCTTTGCCTAGTAAAAATTGGCGTAGCTTGGAGCCACTGAGAACCTCGACTAAAATTTTCTTAATGTGTTTGGTTCTGGTAGAGCTAGAAATTACAACATAATAATTCTTAATAGGATGAAGGTAGCTAGGAAAATAAGCAATGAGAATTGATTTGCAGAAAAGAGGATCTGGAGCCATTGAAATGCAGACCTTTCCTAGGAATTCAGGAGTTGTGTGTAGTGGCCTTTTGAATAATCTGGCCAGCACTGTTGGCTATAAGGCACCAAATGACTGTTAAATTTATAACAGCCTAGTTGTGGTAAGCTGGTCTTTGGACTAAATTCATCAGTGCAAGCAGCCAGTCTGGATTCTTTGCTCATGTGAGTGAATACATGCTAAGAGTAGGAAGGGTTTCATTGTGCCAGCAGCTTTAGAAGAATTGAATAAAATCAGGGAAAAAAAAAAAAAGAGTTGTCCATTCAAATGCAGCCTCTGAATAGAGATACTGGCAGCAGTTGTATTTTCTGTGGTGTGTTCCTTGCAGTCCCCCAGCAAACCCTCACTGGCTGGCACAGACAAGTGCAGCTCCCATTAAGCTTAGGAGGAGCTGTGCTTGCTGAACTTGGCCCTCTGCCTGTAGAAAATTAAATGTGTTGGCAGGTTAGCCGGAGGAAAATGTTCTTCTATTTGGGGTGCTCGGCACTTGTTCTGAGGCATTCTGGGCTTGCGGAAGAGAGAAATTCTCCAAAATTAGGGCTAGCCAGGAGGGCTTAGACAAATTGCCTCTTCATTCTTTGCCTCTGATAAATGCTGGGAGGCCTGAGAGCCACACAAGCATGGTCACTGGCAGGCTCAGCACACATGGTGGCCTGTCCTGCACCTTGAACTTCATGCTCCTGTTTATAATAATGAGAACTACTCTTTGATTTTCTTTTTTATAAGGCAAAGGTTTGACAGGGTACAGCAAAGTCACGACTTCTTTTTTCTCCAGGTATTGTGGTCAGACAAGTGTGTGTAACAGTGGGGATTGTAATGTGTATATAGTCACACATCCCCTTCAACTCCTGGAGAAGAATACATAAATGTATTATAAGATCCTCAAATCAAGGACTAGTTTCGAGTTATTGCAGTGCAATCATTCTGCCCTTTTCTGGGCTCTGTTTTAGACCCAGCTTGTTGTTTATTTGATTATCCTTCTGCATCCCCCTCTTAATTTGTGAGAGTAGCTGAGCTGTCCTGTCCTGGGATTTCATAAATTAAAAATACCCCACTATCCAAATGTCTTGGGACATTGAGTCCTTATTTTGGAGAGTGAGGTAGTCACTTAGTAGTGTAAATCCCATTACAGATAAATGGGATTCAGAATTGCCTGGTTTTTTTATTTAAATGGAAACTTGGTCTCCTGCTAGCATATGGTCACTTTGTGTGCTCCTTGAAATTGTGCCTAAAATAAAGCAGTCCTATAAGATGCTGGTATTCCTTGTGTAGTGTGATGACTTACTTTTGAAGTGGACAGAATTATATTGACTGGAGTTGCAACACTTCAGTCTCTCTTAGAATGTTTACAATAAAAATCTGATGCTGACAAGTATTGTGGAGTATATTTATTCTCCTGCTGTGGATTAAACAATTGATTCTGGAAGATTAAAATGCCCTACCTGCATTCTTGCACACTTCTGTTTTGCCATGTCAAACAATATAAAATGAATACTGCACTTCCCTCTATCTAATTGAATAATTTACTGTAAATAGCTGTCATTTACTTTAGAGCAGTAGGGGATCATTAGCCAAATGGATGTGAGTAAGTCATGCCTTTAATGCGTTAGAGGGGCCTAAAATGGAATCATCTAAATGGGACCATCAATACAGCAATGCTGAATTAAGTCAGAGGCACTTAAAGCTTTAAGTCCTCTTTCTTGTAAATTACATGCTCCCTCAGAAGAAAGATAATCAAGAACTTGCAAAAAATATGGCTTTTTTTTTTTTTCAAAGCTTTATTTTTGATGAATAAAATAGTACAATTTAGATGACATGATTGGTAGGGTATAACTGTGTTTTGGATTTCCCTCCTTTTAATTACATCCCTTCCTTAATGATTGAAGCCTTCTTGCTCGCAAGCAGCTGCTTGTGCTGACTAATATTGGCTCTACTCCGTGAATAAGTAAGATGAGCAGGTAATAAAATATATTTTCTTGACTTTTATGGGTATATGACCTGATAATTATTTGCAGAAGCTGGTATTTTTGTATATGTAATTTTAGAAAGGTCCCAGTCAATCTTAACTCCTAAATGTACAATAAGTTTTTGGCTTCTTTCACCGCTGAAGTCAGTGGTGGCAGGGCTGTTGGGAACTTTAATGCATTTGTTCCTCTCATTGACTCCTCCTGACCCCATCTAGTTCTTCCATTTAGTTTTCTGTTATCCTGGAAAAGGCTGGTCTTCAAAAGTTAAACTAGAAGCCAAACTTTCAAGGACATCCCAAGAGGAGGATCTAATACAAGTAGCGACTTTCTTTAGGTGCAACAATTAATTTAAAAATTATTATAAATAATTTTAACTTTGGTAGTTTGTATTATCCTTAAGAATTTCCCTTTTCAGGCTTACTGAGGTCCCTTCAACCTCGATGATTCTGTGGCTGTGTGATGCCAGGTTCTGGGTCACAGTGACTTTGTGGGAGCAAGTGGCCCCTGTGTTACAGAAAAGCATTGCCCGTCTGAGTTTTGACGTTGCTGTTTTCTTCTAATTTTTTAGAGGCTCTAAGATGTTAAACTTCCTGACTTATTTTTCCGTGTTTACTGCCTATTGAATTCCCCTCTTAGTCCCCTCCTGTCAGGATTTAATCATTTCACATTTTTACTAAAATCTATTTTTGTGCCTTACATATTTCACTCTCACGTGTATGAGGTCTTCAGTTCGTGGAATTAGATTTGGGCTGATGCTTTAAAATCAAGTTGAGGTCAAAGGCCTGTAAAAAGACACCCCCAGCCCCCACCTTTGCAGACATAATCTGTCATTGCACTAAAAAGAGTGGAGGAATTTGGAACATTATCACTTCAGAATATGAAGAGAGGTTAAATAATTTTCTGCCTAGCTATGAGAGGATGGTGACACACCTTGTCGTGGAAAGCACGATGATTTCTGTATTTTCATTCTCTGGATGTAACCACTGCCCTGTGTTTCCTGTAACTGATTTCTTCCACCCCATCTTACTGAAATGCTTTTTTAAAAAAGGTAAATTCATCTTCTGCTTTGAAACTTTTCAGAATTTGCTTATGAACTGCTTTCCCTTTTATTGGATGAGTCATGAGTCGAAAGCTCTGTCCTGTAGGTCTACTGTGAGTAATGCCTAACATTTTCTTGGGTTCTCTTTTAGAAGACTATTAAATTAAAAGAAGAATCTGTTTTTTGATATCTTAATGGACAATTAGGTGGCTGGGTCTCAGAACTGATTTACATTTACCACTGCAGTAATTTAAATTTTTTTCCTTCAATTTAGGGATGTCACTTTTTGCCTTGCATGTACATGTTGCTGGTCACTGCACTCTCTCTTTAAATAAATAAAGATATTTCAGGTTTTGGGTCTGCTGCACAAGTGCTGATTGTGCTTTTGGAGACAGTTTTCTTACTGAGGTCTGTACTGACAGTAGGTAGGAAAGCTGGGCCATGCATAAGAGCTTCAAATTACCTATGTGGCATTCAAGTTGTGGTAATAGCTACGTGTGATATGTGGCTTCAGGATCCTGTTCTTTCACCTGAGCACTGACTGAGAGAGGTCGTGGGCTGTTTCCCTGAAACCTCTGCTCTGGGTCTTGTCCAGATAATGTGACTCTAATGAAAAACTTCTGTGTGCATTCTCTCCTGCTTTTGGGGCACACTGTGCCCGACTGCTCAGATGGCAGATCCTTCCTGTCGGATGCCAAGGCACTGGCACATCAGTGGGTGGGCACTGGCGATGCCTAGCAAGGTATTTGACATGCCTGACCCTCAGATATTTACTGGTAAAATGTGAGTGTAATTGGCACAGGCAGTTGCTTGGATCCAGCTGATGTAAACGCTGGATTGTTGATAGCATTTCTAAACTTAGGCGCACTGAAAATAATGAAAGCCACATTTGCAGGTGGCATGTACACTCTGTCACCCTGAGGGGTTAGGTACGTGTCTATTTTCTTGCTAAGGCCAATTATTGCCTTAGGTTACGCTGGAAATTTTGGAGATGATGGGTGTTTCAAGATTGGCAGGTTTTTCAGAGGCTGATCATGGAAAATGGAGATGAAGGAAACTTCATCATGGAACTATCTCTAGAGGTAGTAGACGGAAAAACATTGGTATTTTAATAGTGAAATGAGCTCTCTGGAGGGATTTTGAGTTTTCTTAGCTACTCTTGCAAATGGGAGATGGGCTTGATCCGTAGCCCACATATCACAGATAACAACAGAAACGGGTCAGGAAACTGATATTTTCAGGGCAGTGGATCAGCAGCGTGACTTCTATGTTTTGGTGTATTTGCAACTGAAACAGTCAATGCCAAATTTCTGGAAATGGAAGTTTGTGGAAAACTTTCGCACTGCTTTGTTCTTACCAGTCTCGTGTGTCGTGAGAGCTAATAGCGCAGAGACTTGCAATTGAAATGTGAGAACAGACTGCTTTCCAAATGTGAGTCCAATGTGTCTCTGTTTGACTTGCAGGGAAACAAAGTTCTGTGGCATAGTCGTAAATAACTGCAAAGCTCAAGCTAATATCATGGATAAAACCCGCTATGGTCACTGTTATATTTTTTTCTCTGGGGAGGAAAAATATAATCTGGAATCCGAGCACTCCTAAACCCAATGATTAAAAATTCATTGAATTTGGCTGCTAATAGCAAAATTGGCTCTGGGACCTTCCCTTTCAGCTAATTCTGGTGTATGTGTCTCTACTTATCCCATCACAAACTGTTACAACCTCATGATAATAATGGGAAATATTTACCAAAACACTAGCCCTGTTCTGCAAGGAGACTTGTAGAATTTAAAAGATAATTTTTCTTTTCTTTCAATATCAATTTTTAGAAAATCATGAGAACAAACAATGCAGCCATCCTGGAACAGACTGTGTAGCAGTTCATCGTGTACTCAGAACTTGTGTGCCAGTTCCTTGCATAATGGGTTACTGAACATCAGCTGATAGATGTGAAGTTGTTGGACTTTTGCAATTTGCTGCATATCTGGGAGTTACCAGTGCAAAAGAAGATACACGCCATGACTTGTATACCTGCCGAATTTGGGGGTTTAGTGATTAAAAGTACTGTGACATATAGTCACTTTTTAATTGAAACTGCACAGGTCCCTACTGAGCTACAATATTTTCAGGTGTGACGTAGTTGTTCACACACTCATCAACATCCAAACTTTACTTCCTGACAAACAATACTCCTCTCCTTATATTTCTTCTTATTATTTTGCCTGTGGTCTCCTCCTTGGCCCTTCCATACTGAAACTTCAGCCTGTGGATTGGGAAGGGGAGAAAGATTAAAGAAACAAAACCACCACCAACAAAAACAGACTGAAAAAGCTCCAAAGAAGACTGTCCCGTGCAAGGCCAAAAGTTGGACTTGGTGATCCTGGTGGTCCCTTCTATCTCATCATATTCTGTGATTCTGTGGACCTCATTGTAGTGTACAGATTTGTCATGAGGGGAAGAGGAGGGACAGACACTGATCTCTTCTCTGGTGACTACTGGCAGGACCCAAGGGAACGGCCTGAAGCTGTGTCAGGGGAGGTTTAGGCTGGATATCAGGGAAAGGCTCTTCATCCAGAGGGTGGCTGGGCACTGGAACAGGCTCCCCAGGGCAGTGGTCACAGCACCAAGCCTGGCAGAGTTCAAGAAAAATTTGGGCAATGCTCTTGGCATATGGTATGACTCTTGGGGATTGTCTTGCAGAGGGCCAAGAGTTAGATTTTGATAATCCTTGAGGTCCTTTCCAACCCAGGATATTCTGTGATCCTGACAAAAACTGCCATTCCATCAGGTAATACCACCTGAGCTTTTTTTGCTTGGCCTTCCAGAGCTCTGCAGCCACAGGCTCAGGAGTACTTGGGGCACACGGACTGAGTGCAGCTCGTTGACTTGAAGTAGGATTTGCACTTTCTGCTCCCACACCCAGCTTGATCTCTGGTGCAAAAGTAATGGTAGCAGGCTGGAAGATCCCCCTGAGCCTTTGGGTTTGCTTGGAGTTTCCGGATGTGCTCTGCTCATGTTACGCTCACCCCTGAGACACTGAATATGGGAATAACCCTGCAGAGCAGTTTCGCCTCTAGGCCTGCTGAGGATTTCCTATCTGTGGTATTGTTACAGCTTTTTGGCTCCTGCACATTTTTTATGCGAAGGACAGAGGAAGAAGAAAATGTCTGGTGATTGGATACTCTTTGGCAGTGGTTCAAAATTATAGATGAAGTATTTTCTCCTTACAAACAGAAAAAGCTCACTGCTGCTTTATGACTTGTTCTTTGTGTAGAATTATAACGACTAGGCAGCATAGTTTGCTGACAGGCTGTCTGGAAGTGCTAATTGGAGTCAATTATAGGAAAAAAAGCAAGAAATAGAAACGATACTCAAATTTTGCTGTAGGCTCCGTGTTCTTGTTTTTTAGTGTATAGGTAATTTCACAACATGCTTTGACTTTATTTCACCTTTCAGGAAGTTTGTCTACTGGATTCGCTGTGTCTATGTAGAAAAGGCAAGCTTGATGGTAGAACTTGCAATGAGCATGAAGAGAGCTGGGATCCTTGAAAATACATAGCTCAACCACGTGTGTTTTACATTTTCTTTGGTGCGTTGGTTCATCTCGTGTGCTTGTTGCCCAATCGCATCTCCTGCTTTTGCATTCTGTTGAGTTACCTTATTAGCAGGCAATAACTTTGATCTCTCTCATCTACTTTCTTCCCTTTTAACTTTTCTGTAGTTCTCTGATGTCCTTACTCTTCTTTTCCCCAATATGTCGTAGAAAGGGGAGAAAATTATGCTGAAGTTGATTGAAAGAAGTAGTAAGTTTATTAGTAATTTATATAGAGAAGGAGTTTAAGGACTAGAGGTAACACAATCACGGAAGGCCAAGAATACCTAACTTTTAGATAAATGTGTGTTTATCTGTACTGGTCTAGAGTTGGTCTTAAGGTTTTCAGAGTTATGACCAAAAAAGAGCAATTTGATATTAACTCTGTAAAATGATAAACTTAATCACCACTGGCAAATATTGTGAAAATACCACCACTGTTTACCATGCAGTGCCTTGTGATGCTAGTCCAATACAGCCTTGGCTAGTGTGGGCTATGAGCTGAATTAATAATATTGTTTTGCTCCTCTCTGTTAAAATGTCAGATTTTTTTTTTCTTTTTGAGGAATATCAATGTAAATAAAGATGTCTTTTAGACTTCCTGTCTGACGAACAGGAATGACTATTAAGATGAAATCCTTTCATTACAGGTAATGGTTTGTACACAGAGATGTGCAAATATTGTCATGTTTCCTTGCAGTGAGTTATTTGTGTAGATCTCTATTCTTTTCCCTTTGAAGTGTTTAAATACAATGTTATCTCCTCTATGTACTTGTTTACAGTATTGAACACTGGAATATTTTGTTTCAATTTGTACTTGCATCATGTTTAACTTTGGGTAAATCACTCAATTTTTCTTTATTTTATGCTTCAGTAGGGAAAGGACTTTTATGTCTTTTTTGTGTTAAGATCCTTTTGGAATTTTTGCATGTTTGTAGAGGAAATAATGAATCTTAGCTCTGGTTTCATTACACTTGGACAAGTCATGTTAACTGATACCAGAAACTTGTGATATTCTGTAGGCATTTCTTCTGAGCAGCACAGTATACGCTTCTACATTTGCACAATCTAAGGTGCAAAAATCTCCTATTTTCCCTTGTGCCCTACACAGTGGCTGGTTGAAAGACCAGCCCTTTTATTTCTGATCCCTCCCCATGGAGGCAAGATGAAATCCTGGCTATGGTGTCAAGGGTAAAGGAGACCAAAGCATGGCAATTTCACTTGAGTTAATTTATTGTCCACACGAACCTCTGACCTCTAATACCATGCTGGGGTGCCCAGCACAGGAAGGATACAGACCTGCTGGAGTGAGTCCAGAGGAGGACCACAAAGACTATTAGAGGGATGGAACACCTCTGCTATGAGGAGAGGCTGAGGCAATTGGGATTGTTCAGCCTGGAGGAGAGAAGGCACTGGGGAGACCTTAGAGCAGCCTTTCAGTACTGGAAGGGGGCCTAAAAAAGAGCTGGAGAGGGACTTTCTATAAAGGCACATAGTAATAGGAGAAAGGATGATAGTTTTAAACTGAGAACAAGTTTAGATTAAATATTGGGAAGAAAAATCTTTACTGTGAGGATGTTGATGATCTAGAACAGGTTGCCCAGAGTTTT
The DNA here is from genome assembly GCA_013397755.1 of Cnemophilus loriae. Taxonomy (NCBI): domain Eukaryota; kingdom Metazoa; phylum Chordata; class Aves; order Passeriformes; family Corvidae; genus Cnemophilus; species Cnemophilus loriae. The sequence continues at coordinate 165,333 of VZTF01001323.1, forward strand.
GTGGGTGCTCCATCCTTGGAAGTGTTCAAAGCTGGGTTGGAAGGGGCTCTGAGCAACTTGGTCTATTGGAAGGTGTCACTTGCCATGGCAGGGGGTTGGAATGAGAGGATCTTTAAGGTCCCTTCCAACCCCAAACATTCTTTGTTAGGGGGAGCACTGGGGACTCAGCCCCAGCTGGGGGCTCCCTGCAGAGGGAGCCTGGGGGCTCTCAGGGCCATGGCTGTGAGGTGCTGAATTTACAGTTGGCATGCCCTTGATTGCTGCTTTGTGTCTAGGGTTGGGGGCGGGTTGGAGAAAAAGGAGGGGCTGGAGGGAAGTTGTTGTTCAACCTGATGGGAGCCAGGCATCTTGGAAGGGAAAGACCTTGTACCATGCATTGGCCATAGATTCAGGCACTGCCATGGCTGAGGGCAGTCTCCAGTGAAGAGAGCTGCTCTGCAAACCAGGTGCTGAAAACCTGTTTTATCTGTTCCTCCAGAAATATCATTGAACGCAAGAGGCTGTGCCCAAGAACAGGGTTGTCCCTACTGTGCGTGTTCGAATCGAGATCGGTGGCGGTGCAGGTGATGTCGAATTGGCTCTTTGGGCTAAGGAAACAAGAAGGCCCTGTGCTGTCTGTCAGAAAGCAAAGGAAGTGTAAAAAGCAAGGAGTTGTACCCCTCAGAATTACATGGTAGCAGCTTGCACTACAGCTGCTCTGAGAACCAATAAACACTTTTATACGGTGATTATTCTGCGCCGCGTAAAAGGTAAAATATAGCTCCGGAGTGCACCAGCCTGACACTTATTATTCAGCTCCTGAACCTCAAAAGTAAATTCTTTTCCTGTGAAACTGCCTCTAAAATGCTAATTGCTAGAAATGTGGCCACTAATCAGTTTGTTCCCGTAGTACTACCAGCTGTAGAAATTGGTGTGCCTCTTTCAGAAGGGGAGATTTTAAAGATGTTGATAAGATTAAAAAACCCAAAAAGATGCCAAGTGACTGCTCCACTGGCCTGTTGCCTAAAATAATTTTGAGGGAGAGTGGGTGAAAAGAAGTCATCAAATCTGTTATGCCCTTCTTTACCTCCTTATTTTAAATCTTTTCATAATGTAGCCCATGATGATGCAAACTCCATTTTTCCCTATATTTTGGATTTGAATGGGAAAATTTGCTAAAAATGCATTGTAAGAAAACTCATACCTTGGCAAAAGGACTTACTGTAATGCATGTGATTATCAATCTCCTCCATTCCTTATCTTCTTAATCAGAAAGCTGAATTACCTGGATAAATGTGTTCTACAAATATTCTACTTAGTGTGTTTCATATGATCCACTATCTAAAATCAAGATATGGAATGAGCAGTCCAATACATCTTGCTTTCAAAGCAGGATTTTGCCTTGTGGTGATCATAAACACCTTTTTTTATGCTCAAGGAGGGCTTTAAAACCAGGAAGTGAATTAAGGAATTCCTCTGTATGCAGAGGAATGATACTGGCTTCAGGTTTCTTTGGTTTTTTTTTCTTCCACCCTCAATGATCCACACAATAATGTTCCTTGTCTGTAATTTTCAGATTGGCCTATTGGACTGAGGTAGATCTTTATTTGTTTCTCTCTCCCTCTCTCTCTCTCTCTCTAACCCCCTGTATATTTACAAGATACAGATGTGTAAAACAAAGCTAAAATGAGAAATATCCAGAAGAAAAAAGAAATAGCACCAACTTCAGTTTACATGAATAACTACATTAGATGTATGCGTGTGTGTATAAATATACACACACCCCAAATCTCCATACATATTACAATATATACTTTAAAAATATTTAATGTAATAGAAATTTATAACGAATATATAATAAATGACATATTTTTTACAATTATGAAAATATAAGTGAAGGCAAGAAAATATTTAAATAAATAGATGCCTATATATATATTTATATGTGTAGATATTCAAGGACAGGTTGGATGAGGTTGTGGGCAACCTGACCTAGTGGAAGGTAACCCTTCTGAAACCCAGGGTGGGGCTGGAGCTAGATGGTCTTTAAGGTCCCTTCTAAAACAAGCTGTTCTATGATATATTAGAGGGAATATTTTCAAATACAGAGACTCATTTAAAATGAGATCCTCTCTCTACAGAAAACAGAAAAGAAGGGAAGAAATATGCAACAATAATAAAACCCCTCTGTGACTGAAAATGGATTTATGCTTCAGATTGTACTTGAAGTGTAAGGCATAAACTATTCAGCAGTGCTTCCTCTCTGATTATTGGTTCTGCAAGAGCAGCTGCCATGAATGGATGCCACAGGTAGTGCCTTTTCCCACCTCTCCCTCCTAGTTTTAATTTTGCATTCTGGGAGTGTGGTCTGTAGATCTGTGTGTATGATCCCATGCTAATACAACCCATTTTAATGCATCGTTTGAAGGGCTCTTCATTATTTTTGCTCCTGGTTTTATGGTTTCTTAGATTTGTGACACCCAGCTTAATTTTGAGTTGGCTCTTACCAATGTAATTAATTCATGTCTATATAAGCCTCCTATAATGCAGAATGACACAGGATCTTGAGTCCTTAAATGGTTAGTGTGGAGAAACTTCTGATGGGCTGGATGTGTTGCTGAAGGACGGAATGTATGTATTTACTTTGTGACCTCTCACATAAATGCTGTCAGAATTTTGCTCTTAATTTGATTTGTGGCATTCCATTAACAGTTATTCTGCGTATAGGAGAATAATAACTAATGATTCCCAGACTCCCAGAATTTTAAAATAAGGGCAGGCACCGTTTGGCAGAAAAGAGATTGTACTTTAGTACAGACAGGAACTGTTCATATTAATCAAGAGATATCTGGTCTGAAATGACTTTTAGCTAATAACTTCTTATTCTCAGGTTAACCATATCGCTTATAGGTAACATGCTCTTCTAATTCAGATGATTATTAATAACCAGAGGCTAGATGTGTGGATTTCTGTCTCTTTCTGAAAGAGAAATGATGCTCCTGATTGACCTTATTTTAAGATATTGTTAGTGTTGAAATTATGATGTTAGGGGTTAGAACGGGCACAGTGAAAGCTCATGGATTTGCCTTTTGATTTGAGCCTTTGCAAGGGTGAACATGTGTGACATGAATGAGCTCAAAAATGTGAATTTAATTGTGTGAAGTTTCAGGGCTTAATTATTAAGGACATAATTTTATAATAGAGAACTTTAAGGTCATCAGTAGTAGAAGAAAATGAGTCCCACTGAGTTCACCTGGAAAACATGCTGTTACCATGATACTTTTGGGCCTGGATGTTGTTCCTAAAAGAATCCTTATACTAAAATCCTCCTAATTTCTAGTTTGTTAAATATAAGCTAACATGGTGAATGATGGAAAAAAAATTTAAACTGGGAGATTTTACAAGACATCATTTGTTTTCCTAGCGGAAATAATGTATTTTGAAGGGTGCTAAAAAGCCGTGTGGCACTGTAGAAGCTGTTCTCCGTGGCTAAACAGACTGGAGCCAACAGGAGGCTCCCAGCAGGGAGTTCTTGTAAGGCAGGAGGGGTTTGTTGTTGTAGAACAGTGGGATAATAGCTTCCAGCTCCATCTCTCTGCTAACGAGGTGTTGCACAGGTTTCTCCTGTGCTGCCAAGCCTGGTGGAAGTTGGGATGAGACTTCTCCTCCTTTAATTTATAGGTGGGCTGTTTGACAGATTTTTAAGCTGTTTTTAGGTCTCTGTCAGTTGCTGGCAAGGCCTGGTTCTCGTCTATGAGCAAGATCCCTCTTCCTGGTTATGTGGTTTTGGGGATTTTTGGCCATGAAGGTCATGTCCTTTACTGACACTTTGCTGATTTCTGAGAGCAGTGCTTGCATGCTCTTTCAGGTGTGATGCTTTATTATCTTCTGACCCCCTGTTCTCTGAAAAAAGATTTTGGCTGATTGTATTGGATGGGATTGAAATGTGATTTGTGCTCTGCTTATCTGCATCTATTCCATGAGGAAATAATATCTCAAAACCTAATTCAGTGTTTCACAGCAAATCACAAAGAGAAAAATGCAGGACACAGAGCCTGCTGCCTTGACTACATGTAATTCCCCATGCACACGCTGCTACCTGACAGAGGAGTCAAACAAATTATAAGTCAGCATTTACATTGTGATACAATGCTGTGTGCAGATGTAAAACCCTATATAAGGTGTTAAATAAAAGGCCTTATAATAGTGCAAGAATACAATTTTATTATTTCAGTGTGTCACTCAGGCTTCTACCAAAGTTACCAATATTACAAACTACAAGCTGTGGGTTTTTTGGTTTGGTTTTTTTTATACAAGTTTACCTAGACAGCATCTCTGACGAGCTGTGGGCCTAAACTTTGGTCATGGAAAAAAATATTTTCATTGGGAAAAAATATTACTCTCCCACAGAAGTCTACTGATGTTACCTATTATGATGTATATACTCACTAAAAGTGAGTGAGTGCATGTGTAACACTCACATAGTCAGCCAGAGTAGAGGACTTTGCTTCTAGGAGTGCTGGCTAGAGCTCATCACTGTGTTGTGGACTCGAATAAAAAGCACAATCAACTAAATAGAAGGACTCATCAGCGCTCTCCTAGTCTTTACTAGGAAGTGCAGTTGTCTTGGTCTTACCTGGAAAGAGGGATGAGAACACTGGAAACTGAACAATATCTGCCACGGAACGCTGTAATTGCCCAGCAGGTGGAGGAGGCATTCCGAGAAGCACCAGAAGCCTGCACCACAAATCACTGGTGTTCCAACCTCTCTCGTGGTCCTGGGGGTACAGTGGATCCTCTGGCAGAGCGCCAGGTGCCTGGGGAGACCATTTCCTCATGTTGCCAACATTAATTTTGTTTTACAGATTTGAGCTAATATCTAATCACAGCCTTGAGCCAGACAGTTTGGTTAAGATATTGTTGTGGCATTTTGTTATTGTTCCTGGAGCATAAGTAACCTCTAAGTAGGAGTTGATAATATTTTTAAAGGCTCTCAGACATAATATAAAAGTGTGTTTTGTGGGAAGACAGCATATAAAAACTTGTGTTTTTGTCAGGTTTCTAATTTATGGGGAACGAGGACATGCAATAATCTAATTTATGTCTGTGTACATTATGTCACTGATCACAAGTAATGGAGTACAAGCAGGTGCTTTGATTTGTATTTGCAGAAATTTGTAGTGGGCTGAGCTAATGGTGAAGTAGCTTTAGCTTGCCAGAGGAAAGCCTTTGATTTAGTGTTGGTAGCATAAGAAGTTGAATTCAGGTCTAAGGCTGAGCAGAAAGAGATAGCTAGTGTCCATGAAATATGTACTTCTGCAGGCTAAAACATTGTTTTTTGGGGCCCTCCTAATATTTAGGAGGGGAAATGTCATCTTGCAGATTAAGATTTTATGCAGATGTGCTCAGCTTTAAGGGCATCTCCTCCAAATGAAAACAGTGATTATTATGATATTTGGCTGTTTCCAGTAAATGTGATTATGCAATTATTTTTATTTGGTAATCTTAAATGTCTTTACAAAGAGACAATAAAATTCTACTAATGGAAATGAAGATAGCTGATTTATTCTTTTTGTTAGTGAAATCTGTATATCATACACTAAATGCTTTAAATTCCACCCCAATGAGCTTGTTTTTCAAATCTTGCTGTGTCATGGGAGCAGAAGAATACATATTGATATTTTCATACTTGGGCATTTGAAACTTCATTCAAAGCCTATGAAATATCTGCAATCTTTTTAAACCAGAGAATTCAGTAACAATTAAACTGTCTATTTTTTAATGTGTTTTTTTTGGCGTTGGTTTTGACTTTTTTAACAGATTCTTTTCCCCTATTTCAATCTTCTTAGTTTATAGATTTAAAGAAGGATTACTTTAAGTTTGTTATTTCCAGGAAGACCTGGCGGGTAGGGAGGAACACAGGGTGACACCATCACCAAAGCAATCTGGTGCTAACAGTGGACAGAGCATGTGAACCCATTATGTTGGTCATAATACTTTTATGTACTCAGGGCGTGTTTGTGAGATCTTGGGGAAAAAACAAGGGCATGCATTAGTAATGAGATCAGTTTGCTAGGAAAGGCACTGAGGACCACTCTGTGTCAATTAAGAGCAATTTGGGGTGGCAAATATCTTGAATGCTGGCTGACTCAGCTTGCACAGTGCAGCCAATAACCAAATAGCAGAACTTCACAAGCAGCTACATCAAAAACACTCTGCCTCAGTTGGTGACACAAACAACAGTAATTTCCTGTGTAAAGTGTTTTCTCTAGGAGTGAGATCCATTGATCCCAGTTTTTTTTCACATCTAAGAAAGCATAATTTTCCCACTCTTCCTGTCTCCTCATTCAAATGAAATAATTTCTTCCTTGTTCTTCCCGAGTCATGGATTAATCTGTTCCTTCAAATATTTTGCCTTAGTTTTCTTCTAGCCATGTATGTGAGTGAAAATAACTTCACCTCTTTTGGTTGAATAAATCCTCTATGATTTTTGCTGTGAATATACTATATTGACCTATAGTAGGTAATGCCCTAATATAAGGTGAGGTTAATTAAAAGAATAGCACCCCTTCCTTTTGTGAAAATGATGTGTCTTTCTTTTCCTCTCTTGTCTCTTTCTAGTACAATAATGTTTGGATACATCTCTTGGTCACTAGGAATAAAGGGAAAACATGGTGGAGAAAGATGTGTGCAGCATTTAAAATGGATTAAAAATGAAATTGTTTAACATGGAAGGGTCGAATACTTCAGTAACTTAGACATCAAGAACCTTTCTCTAAATGTAGTTCTTAACAATCCTGAAATCATGTCACAGAATAATTAGGATTGGAAGGGACCTCACTTACAATCTTTCTCACAGTAACATGAAGAATTACTACAATACTCAATAGATTTTCTCTAGCATTCAAGTTAATATAAAATAAATGAGGCTAAACAATACCTCAATACTAACTCAGAAATGTTCAACCCAGTTGGCTCTGACCTGTGCGGTAGTCCAGGATCTTCAGGAATATGCAAACCCTCTATTGTTTATGCAGTGAAATGTACTTAATGGCCTTGGTTATCTGCTGGAGTTGTGGGGTACCTGTGGAAAAGAAGCCTTTTTAATTGTTTTAATGAGTTCTCACCACAGAAAAGCAGGACAGTGCCATGCCAGTCTGAGCTGAAGGTGCCCGAGTTTCCCATGGTTTGCTAAATGAATGTTTGTTTTCTTTCTAGATTCCAGCCTATGTAGAAGTGCACATAAGAACAGGATAAATATGGCTTTTAAGGGCGAGGACCACTTAGATTCCCTTTCCTTACCAGTTCAGCGGTAAGTGGTGCACTCTATCATCCAGATTTGAGTGATTAAATGCTTCTGAGGTGGCAGCTGCGCTTTCCCTTGAGGCTCTGAAGATTCTTAAAAGCTCATTTTTAAACTCGGTATTAGGTAATATTCCTACAAAATTTGGAGAATGAATATGGCAATTCGAGATGCATTTCTTGAGGCATCTGCAAATTTGTATACCTGGAGTCTGGTAAATCATGGCAGTGTTTCTGCAGCCATCATTTTAAACGGACAACCATGTTTGCAGTAGAAATATGACCATACTTACTGGACTGCTTCTTAGTCATGATGGAAATGACTGGAGCCCTCTGTACTCTGTGAAGACTGCTGAAAAACCATAAATAATAGTTTCTTTAACATGGTTGACTTTGTTCTGGTGTAGGTATGGTAATGATATGAAGGCTATGGTATAATGTCTCTAGTCTGCGGTGCCCTGTTGGGAGTGGAGATGTTGGTGACTCTGCTAATCAACAGATTTAAAAAAAAAAAAATCTGTTGGTTGCCATCTAGTAGCTGTCTCTGTGTAGTGTAGTTTTGCTTCTAGCATAATAGAGGTGCCATGAAAATGAAAAAAATACAATAACTTACAGTCATTGTGTGTCACAACTGGGTTTGTTTTGTTTTTGTTTAGGGGAGGAAGGAGGGTGAGGTCAGACAAATGCAGGAATAAAATCAGAAATAAAAAGGATTTATATTTCAGTCTTTTCCCTAGTCTTCTTTCTTTGGGTCAGACTGCAGCTTTTTATTGTGGAGTAGGAATAATGAACTTAGGTAACAGCAGCACAGAACTGAAAAGCACTGAATTTTTTTAGGCTGGTGACTTTTAGAAAAGGAAAGTGCCTGCGAGTCAGGTGTGCAGTGCTGGGGGAAGCAAAGCTCTGCCATGTTATGTGAACAAAACCACCCTACAAGAACTCTGCACTATTTCTTAGCACAAGAAGGGATTTGGAAAAGCCCCATATAGCAAGCATTATGTTTTGACAAATAGTTTGGCTCAGCAGGGCAATTCTCTGTAGTGAAATTTAAAAATAAATAAATACTCTCGCTCACCCACAATAAAATATAAAGCTCCTACTTTTTTTTTATTTCTATTTTGAAAAAGAATATTTCCTACAGATGAAGGTTATTTCAGATAAAACCCCTGTAAGAAATGGGCCAACTGAAGTTGTCAGTGCTCAGAAAGGTGAAGGCACAGAGAAGGCTGGAACTTAAAATAAGAAAAGGTGTTTTCACCTTAAGAATTTAACAGGAAGGGCACAGAATGGGCTAGATAATGTTCAGGAGCTGTACAAAATGCCCTTCTTGATTATTAAAAAAACCAACAAAACCCACTCAACATAATAGCTGTTCCAAAGGAATTGAATTTTTATGAGATTAAGTAGTTTCTGTGAGTTAGAAAAAGGAGTGATATGGCTTCTATAGGGAATTTAAAAGGATTAAGGGAATTTTCAAAATAACAAGATTTAAATATTATTAAGTCTTTATTCCTGTATCCAGGGCTAGGATGTATGCCTCTCTCAGGATTCCAGTTCATGTTCCTGCTTTTTGTGAGAGGGGCTTGAATTAACTTCTTGTGTCCTGTCACAGGGAAAAGGTAGCTCAAATCCAGCTGAGGTTAATCCTCTGTAGGACCACAACCACGTCTTGCTTCATGTTGAGGTCATAATCTTTCAGAAGTAAAACCAGCCAGGTCCCTAAGCAAGAATATGTGTCTCCATAGGAAAAGTCTACCATAAACATGCAGATTCCAAGTGTTTCCATGGTGGTCATTGGAATCAACAGTTATCTTGGCCATATAAAGAATTTAAGACTGGGGCCTTAAACCGAGTCCGTGTGCTGCATGAGTTGATGTTTACACTCTTTCCTTAGATTTTATGGGAAATCACAGCTTGTATTGGAGTCTCTAGAGTATTGAGCGTTAATGGTTTTCCAACACACTGTCAGACCCCCTGACTCTAATTGACATCTAGACTGCTGTGGATACAGTGTTTAAAGCTATGCAGTATCCTCAGGAAAAACACAAATTATCGTTACAGAAATTTTATGTTCTATTTCAGCGAGTTAGGAACTTAAGTGATGATTTTTGTCTCTTAGGAGAGAAAACAATTGGAAATAGGTCACTTTTATAAAGGAGCAATTTGGTTACTCTCCAAAAGCTGTATTCCTGTGTAAAACACCTTACAGGACCATAAAAATGATCTGTTTTCATCAGTGAGGGCCAGTTCACTATAGCATGTGAAGTGTGTGTATTCCTTAGAGATGCACATAGCCCCATTCTGAAATAGCTATTTTTAGTATAGCTTTGGGAAAATGTCAGTACCCGTTCCTTATCTTTATATTGATATAGTTCCGTATTTCTCATGAGCTTTTACATTGGCTTTTCCATCTGGAATAAAACCTACTTTTCTTTTCTACCCCTGCCCTTCGTCCTGTTTAACGAAAGTTCATCTGCCTTCTTGTTTTCTGTGAGTTAAAATTGTAGTTTACACAGGCCTTTTTCATTGTAGACATGGGATGTTTTTATACTTTCCATATTGGATGGTAAACTAAACTTAAGACAGTGCTGAATCTGAAGTCATTCAACTAAAAAGAGAATACTCATAACAGAAAGCAAAATAGGATGCTGTTTTGGCTTCTTGGATTATGTGTTCAATTCAGGGCTGCAATTGTAAGAAATACAGTATAATTAGAAATTTTTTAAAAAGAAGAAAAGAACATCATTTATCAAAATTAAGTTGAAAAAACCCACCACAATTGTCATCACCAACTTCCCCTCTTCCCCATAAAAACATCCAAACCCAAAACGGCAACCAAGTAAAACTAAAATAAAATTAACAAAACAAACTGTAGAAAAACCTAATCCTGAATCTGAGTCAACAATGTGTAGCAGCTCATAAAACCAGTTGTATCCTGGGCTGTACCAAAAGAAGTGTGATGGGACTTTGAGCAATCTGGTCTAGTGGAAGATGTCCCTGTCCGTGGCAGGTGAGATGGAACCAAATCATCTTTTAAAACCCTTCCAACCCAAACCATTCCATGAATTGATTAAAATAGCCTACTGGTTTTCAGATATCAAAGTAAGGCTACTTCCAGAACTCCAGGAGCATCCATGAAGGGCTGGGCACCATGTTCTCTTCCACAGCTCTGTCAAGTACATTGCTGCTTGCCCGGTGGGGAAAGTACTGATTGAAATGATGCAAATGGTGCCTTTATGGAAATAGCAGGAAAAAATGATTGCTTATCTTTGGTATTAATTGGCATTTAGATAATGTTCATTGAAAGTTGTGACTCGAAACAGAAGCAAGAGAAGTTCAGGACTTTGTACTGCAGGAACTGCATTGGTTCAGCTTATTTCTCTGCCAAATCAGGATGGCAAACTCATAGAACTGTATGGAACATATGGACATATGAGATGAAAAACAGAGAGGTCTATAGTCCCAGAAGTGAATATTGTTTAAAAGAAAAAGAAAAAAGAAGGAAAAAAAGTTTTATAAAGTAAGAGGATTTCTACCTGACCAGGATCTGAATTATTTCAGGGACCATTCACATCACATTTCACTTCTACTTTTAGAGCTCCGTGTGGCCTCTATACAGCTGAAAAGAGGTATTTTGAGGGGTAAGGCATGTGCAGAGTCTTTCAACATATTTAACATTGTCATATGGGGCTGTCAGGAAAAGAATGGATCCATCCATTGGTCTCTACCTGCAGAGTATCCAAAATTTCTAAGTACTCAATATATAACTTACTTCTCTGAATCAAAGGCAGTGAAGTTTTTTTATCCTGTTATAAAAAGTGAATTCTGACTAAAATGGCATCTATTTTTTTTTTCCCTTGAGCTTGCAAATGATGTCTTGCCCCTTGTATTCTGCAAGTGATGGGAACCTGTAGATTTTGATGCCCTTGTTTCTCTGGCCCTGAATTTCAGGCAGTGAGTTGTTTGGTTGCGTGGCAGTTCATTGAAATGTTTGCTGTTTTGTTATCTACTTGTTTTCTTAGATATGAATCCCCAAGTGAAGGATTTCTAGGGATGTGACTTCTGTGAATAAACATGAATAAAGTTTGTTCTCTCTTATCTCATTCTGGTCTATTTCTCATTAACCATGTCAAGTCTTCTTATCGTCCTACTTCCAATCTGCATGGCTTCTATAATTTGTTGCCACATGTCTTAGTGCTTGTTCTCATAAGATTTTCCTGACATTTTTTTTTCTTTAATAGCACTTAGTTTAGTCTTCAGTTATAAGACTGTGCTCCAGTTGTAATTACTCATAAAATCATGTTTAAGTAAAAGTGCTTTAAATGCTTTGTCTGATCGGGGACATCTTCTGTAAGTGCTGAATTCTTTCTATTTCAGCTTCCTACAGTGTTTGCTGCTGATAACCATGGGTTTGTTCTGTATTTCTGGCTTTTCCTACCTGTGTCTGCAGACTGAACTTCCTGTCTAACAAGATCCCCATGCAATGCAGAAAACAACATTTATGTTTCTGTTTTGTATTTTACAAGCTACTTGCTGTGCATGGATTTTGCCCTGTTAATTAGAATCTTACTTTCCCTATGATCAGTTTTATTTGGATTATGTCAGGATCTTTGTTGTGGCTCCTTGAAAGTACTCAGATAAAGACTGTAAGAAACTCTAGAAGAAAAAAAAAAAGCAAGTTATTTGTAATACAAGAGGTAGAGCAGAAAATTTTGAGTTCCAAGTTCAGTGTACTTACATGGCTCTATGAATCGCTGCTTTGAGTCTTTAAAAACCATTTGAGAATTGAATGCTTGCTGGGGAATTGAAAATGTGTTTTGAAAAACTTGCTTTTGCAGTAGGCTGTAGGAACAGATGATGACAGAAGAAAGGAGGGTGCTTTGCCAATAATGCAATAAAATTACCTTCTAGTGACAAGAAATAAAATCAGTTATTGCATAGCTCAAAAGCACTAATGATACCTCCTTTAATGACCTTGTGTTCTTTTCCTTTCACTCAGTTGACCCTACAAAAATTCAGCAAATAATTTCATAGCTTCAGAAATGGAGCTCACCTTACCATGAGGTATTTTTGACTTTAGTGATTTATGTCGTACCTGTAACCAAACTGAAAGCTGAGTTGTTTGTAGGGGGTTTTGATGGCGGTTGTAAAACAGATTTGTGGATCTGTATGGTCCTTCTGGGAAGGATTTCCAGGCATGCTAGCTGACCAAGTCCAAAGGGTGATGTTAGTAAAGCAGCAACTATTGATTTGCCATCATTTGGTGCCATTCATGAGGAATATGAACTCAACAGATTTCTTTTTTTTTTTTTTTTCCTTTGAATCCATGGGTAAAATATCTCTGTTCCTCTATTCAGGATGTTAAAATGTAGGTCAGCAGTTTAGCTAGCAAGCAGCAAAAATAATTGCATTTCACTTGTACTTTGGGCATTTTTGGGGTCTGTAAGTCTGCCAGAATGCAAGATATTTCCTAACCTTTTCCTTCCGATAGTTTTATCATTATATCTTTATGTTTAGTTGTATAATGTGCTGTAGGAATGTTATGCTACTTCCCAGAGCTATGCTGTAAAATATTGTGTGTTGAACTGTAGAAGTCACAAAAGAATTTTGGCTTTTAACCTGAAGGAAATTTGAGTTTGTCCATTTTAATAATTGTGAATTTATGGTGACTTTAAATTGTGAACAAATTGTTTAAATTCATTAATCTGTCCGACTGGCCTCACTAGACCTTTCCTTCATTAAACTTGGCATTTCGTATTTGTGGCTTACTGTTACTTGGAAACTGCTTTTAAAAGATCAAGGACCATTTTCCATCCTTAAAGAAAATTAAGAGTTTATTCTGAATCCCTCACAAGGGTCAGTGATGTTTCATACCCTTGTGGCACACAAGCACTGTAAAGAGCTCAAGGTAGTGCTGGTGTAGCCTTTATTACAGAAGAAACTCTCCCTATTATTTTGAGAATGTGTATTTTTGAAATGTGGGAGTCTGTAGAAGAGGCTCCTCTCTTTTTGTGTCAGAGAAAAAGCAGTCGCTATCTGCCCAGTGAATATCTTGTGTTTGGGACTTGGTATGCTTTTCAGAAATTAATTTCAATTAACCCTCAAATTAATGTCTTTGAAATCACAGTGACAGAACTGTGCCTGAATGTTAGGTTACCTTATCTGCCAGGCATAGATGACGGGTTCTGACTGCATCTTCACAACTATTGCATGAAGTTTTTATTGTGACATCAAATTCGTAATCCTGTCAAATTCACACCCTGTAACTTGCTTTTCTAGCTGTTGGTTTATGGCTTTGACTCCATGGTTTGTGCTTCTCTGCTTTCACTGATGCCAGCGAGACCTTTTCAAACAATTCAGATGTTGTTCGTGGTCTGTTTTGTTTACTTGCATTCTGATCTTCATCAACGTATTTTCCTGTGCCACAGTTCAGAAATGATGCTGATCAGGTTTAGACATCTGCCACCACTCCTGCTGGAGTGCTCTGTTTTCAGAAGACAGACTTGGTGATTATTTCTGTGTTAAATTAAAGGTTTTACCTCGCACATGGGAGCCGCCTTTCCTGTTTGTTAATCGAACAACATGAATGATGCATTGACACAAATGCTCTGATTTCCTATAGTCTACCAAGTATTTTTACTGCAATTTGATAGTTTTGTGCTTTATGAAGTCTTCTAACAGGCAGACAGATTCTTAGAAGTTTGGGATATTTTAGATGTACTATAAGAAGATCATGGAGTTTTTTTAAATTGTAAAGTAATTGTGTTCATATTGTCATCTTAGTACTTTTACTCAGAATTGTATTTTGCCATTTTCTATTATGATAATGATTTATACTTTATACTTCCCTTAGCATTAACAGTATTCCTTTTTAGTTCACAGGTGGTGACCCATAAATTCTCTTTCTCCCTCAAAAAAAAAATGAAGGGGGGAGCAAAAGTAAAAACCTGAAACTGTTTAATTTTGGTGCAATGTTAAGTGAAGTACCAAGGTATCTTGCTAATTTGCCATACATCCTTAGGAAAAAAAAAAAAACCTCCTAAAACCCTACTATAAACCCTCTTTTGGTTGAGTTGCTGTGCAGTAGTGTCATGTTTTTATGTCATAATGTTTTAGCCGTGGGTAGCTGCTAGAAACCACAGTCTTGACTTCTGTATTGTCTTAGTGAGCTTCCTGGCATGAAATAATACTGAGCCGAAACTCCAAGTGTACGCTTTCTGAACCCAGTGTGTTCGCTGTGGGGATGGGACAATGCAAAAGGAACCTCTCCCAGCAGCAAAACATCAGGTTACCACGGTGGTCTGGTCCTGTCCTGCTCTGATAATTTGGTCATGCAGGGAAGAGTTTGCGAGTTAGAGTCCTCGAGATGGCAAGGTTAAGTAGTGTTATAGGTAAACAGTTCATCTTACAAGGAAAACATAGAGCCTGCAGTCTCTAATCTTTGACTTCTTTACTTTCCAAGTCTTTCTGAACTTTACAAATTACAGTAAAGACTCTGTCTTTGCTTTTCCATTTACAATATGGAGTTACTAGTTATTTGTTTTACTGAGGCACTTTGACTTTCTATGCAATTTCACATATGTCAGGTAATCTGAATTTAGTATTCTTGCTGGCATAACATTGGAAAAAATGGTATGGTTTTTGGGTTGTTTTGGTAGAGAAGCATGTGGGACACCACCTGTGAACAGAAAAAGAAAATTGTTAATGCTAAGGGAGGTAAAAAGTGTAAATTATTATCATGAAAGGTAGACCAAATTGAAATCAAATGGCATGCTGTGGAACCAAAAGTTCCATAATTTTCTCTCCTTTTAGCAGTTAGGCCATATTACTGTTATCATCATGCTGGTAATATAGCTGCAATTGTCCTAGCTAGCTCTGGAAGGAAATTAAGGATGAAATCCTGTTTTTTTACTTCAGTATATCCAAAATATCTTTCCTGTACAAAATTCAAGCTGCTTTGAAGCATTCTGGGGACCTTCACCTTACTGTGCTAAGAGAGGGAGAAGAACCAAGTAGTCCTCCTTAACAGAAATATAACTCTTCATGAAACTTGAAAACAAGGATCAGACTAATGAAGGGATTCCTAAGGCTCAAGGAATCAAGTTCACTGAGTAAGTGATTGACTTATTTTGAGAAAAGGTGGTGGTGTCATCTATCTTCAAAAGGGCAGCATGGTTTGTTGAACCTTTGATTTAGCACTAGATATCATTCCTCCTGATTCTCTCCTGGTTGTAGAGCTGAATAATCTTCTTGCTTCGGGCAAACCACTTCACCTTCCCCTGTCTGTGTTCCACCTGAGCTGGGGAAACAAAAAGGAAGTCCTTTCTAGCCTATCTCCATATAGTTCTATTTCAATGGTACTTCTACAGCACTATGTTATGAGCTTGTGTGCCTTGTTATGCCTGCTGTGGGTGCAGCGTCCTCCTGCACAGTGGCAGATGGGAAATGTTGAGTATTACCTAGTGGCTGCTTCCAGTAAATGCAAAAGTGTTTCTGTTCACAAAACCCAGCTTGTTCCGTCCGTACGTTACATTTTATCATCATTTTCACAGTGGTGAGTGAGTTCATTAAACTCTCTTTACAACCATGGCCATAACAGAGGATGATGAGTAAGTACCTATACCTTGGTATTTCTGAGGTGTTTTTCCACAATTAAATTTCTAAAAAATTAATTCCTTTATTAAAGATATTTTAATGCTCTTACTATGACTTGTCTTTTCAGCTATTTAGGACAAATACTAGTACCATACTGTGCTAAATACAGTATTTTTCACTTCAGTTCATGTTTCCTGGGAATTTCTTCCTTATTTAATTGCCTGCTCTCTCTTAATCTGGTTCACTGTTGCCTGGGGATGGTTGGGAGGATCTTGTAATCAGTTGTTCAGTAGCCTGTAATGAGCAAATTTAAGAAAGCTGTAAGGCCAAAGCTTCAACTTTGTAAATATTTTTTGTTATTTTCCCTTTCTGACAAATAATATAATGATCTTAAAAAATGTGCTGGTTGGTGTGACCCCATTGCTGGTCTCATTAAATTGGCTCGTGTCTGTTAGTAGTTGGGTTTATGAGCTCATATTAACCCTGAGGGATTTGGAGTGCAGACAGGAGTTTAATATTAAGCTGAAGTGGGACTGTTAACAATTCCAGTTGGTTTGTTTTGCTCCTCACAGTATTTCAGAGAATGTGGTAAAGTGAAAATATATATACACACATAAACATACATATTGTTTTATTTAGGGCAATATGAATAAAGGACTATATGTAATATTTTACTTTTTTCTAAAGAAATGGCTTTTTATTATCCTGCATGTATAAACTATGCTTCAGGTAACTGAATTTTGTATTTTGCTAATTGTTGGTATTTTATTGTTGAATTTGGTCAAGGGCTATTGTGGAAGTATAGAAAACATCTACATCAAGAATATAATATTCTCTTCAACTAAAGTTATGGAAATATTTTCCCAATATCTTAAATGTCAGCAGCATTGATGTCAGGATAAAGATTAAACAAGAGCAAACCAGGGAAAGGCTGAGAAAATTATTGAAGGAAAAATGGAAGAACTAGGCAATGGTATGCAAGTAGTTGAGGCTGTTCAGTGGATGACAAGATAGGATGAAAACAAACTTTTGGGAAGTGCTATAGAGCAAAAAATATCTTGTTCAGTATCAGCTGCGCATGAATCAGGATTTTGATTTTGATTATTATGTGTTAGATTTGAGTATTACGAGTTACAGAACTTTGAGAGAACTGTGATAGTGGGGTGGGATGAAAGCAAAGGGCAGGCAAATACTGGAACTGGGAAGCAATGAAATCAGCTAATGATACCCACTCAGATTATTAACCTTGCTTGCCAGAATCTCAAAGTAGAGGAGCCAAGGATGTCTGACTTATAGACCAGGCTTGAATTCTGGGCTGGAGATTTCTGTGCTTTGTGCCATTGACGCAAAATGACAGTTTTTACTTTATTTTTTTAAACTTTTTTTTTAAATTGCAACTTGCAGAATGAAGTCACTTAAAATACTGATGTTAATATTTCAGGCATAAAATCTGCCATGCTGGCCTGTCTTTAAGGCTTAAAGGAAGTGACCTTGTGAATATTACAAGTGTCCAGGCTGCAGCAGTGAAGAGTCCTTTATTCACAGGTTTTTGAGTTGGGTTCTCAGTCTTGAGAATATCACTGCAGTCCTCAGGCTTCCAGATTTCAAGTAACAATCCTTGAAATTTACTGTTGTTTAACGCTTTCATTTAGTCTGGTGCACCCGGTGGGAAGTCAGGAGGGAGAATTATGGAAGAGCCTTACATCTTCATAATTTTATTTTTATGTTGTTTTGACAGAAACTTCTCTCAGTAGTGGTTCAGGCACAAAGCTATTTTTTTCCATCTCATTTAGAAGCAAACAAACTTTTCTCAAGCCTGTCTTCCTGTGGCACAGTCCCCATGTGGAGGCGTGAGGGCTGTGTTGATGTTGTGAGGGTGAATCAGGAAGCGATTAGATGGGAACACTCCTGGCTTAGTCTCACCCCCTACTGCTCTTGGCTAAAGTATCAGGAGCAACCTGGAAAGCAATCAGCTGCTACTGCCAGGGGAAAATAAGATATTTTGTTCTTCTCCAAAGGGCTGGAATAGTAGTGAACATTCTCTGTTTAGCTGCTGGATGAGATGTTGATCTAAGTAACTTTGAAAATGTGTTTTTTTCCTTGGTAAAAGGTGGAAACAGTTCAGCTGACTGAACTGCTGCACAGCTGCCCTGCTGTGAAAGAGGGGGTATTTCAAAGTGCACATTGGTCCCAGCATTGTTCTACTGCAGTTCTGGTTGCTGCAAACACAAGGTGCTCAGTAAATGCTGAAATTGAACATTTTTTACTACTTAAGTTAACAGCTTGATACCAGTTTAAATACCTCAACAGATTCCACAACAATCTTGATAAATTTTCTAGCATCTAAAAAGTAATACTGCTTTTTGTGCACCAATTAAATTTCAGTGTGTGTATGTATGTGTTTGTGGAAGAAAGAGGGAAAGATTTTGGACAGTTCTGATGTTCTTTCATTAAAATTTATGTCACCATTTGTCTATCTTTTTTAATTTGACACAGAATAGGGAGGTATATGAAATACATTTAATACACTGATTATAGTGCAAAAGCACAGAAAATTCAATTTCAGTTTACTCTTCTAGCAAACCTGTGCAGGGTTTTGTGTTTCCAGAGAGAAGCCTAAAACTACATTTGGAAGAAGTAAAATGGGCTCCATAAATGTCAAAAACTTTTTGCCTTTCTCCATGTGTTCTTTTTACTTCTGTTTTTGTAGGCTTTTTTATAGTGATCCATCCTCTTTGAGGATTATAACTTATTTTTTACATATAACTTTCTTTCCTCTCTCTCCCCAGTGTGTCTCAAAAAAGGTTTTAGCATTACTGCTCTTTCCACTTCGTATACACGATTCTTTTGGCAATGACACTTGAGCTGAAATCTTCTTAGAGTTGCTTACAAAGACGGGTTACAAAGAAAACCAAAGCTATGTGGGGAAGTTGTGCCCCTGTGGTAATCATAGGATGGCTTGAATTGGAAGGGACTTCAAAGATGATTTAGTTCCAGCTCCCTGAACAGAGACACGTTCCACCAGGCCAGGTTGCTCAAAGCTCCATCCGGCCTGGCTTTGAACACTTCCAGGGATGGGGCACCCACAGCTTCTCTGAGCAACCTGTTCCAGTGGCTTAACAACCTCACAGTAAAGGATTTTCTTCCTAATATCTAATCTAAACCTCCCTTTCAGTTTGGAGCCATTCCCCTTATCCTGTCATGCTCTTGTAAATAGTCTCTCTCCATCTTTCTTGTAGGTTCCCTTTAGGTGCTGGAAGTCCACAATTAGGTCACACAGCTTTGAGTGTTGTATCACTTTTTCTCCCCTTCTTCAGCATTTCATTTGGTGCTTGCACATGTGCTCACGTTGTAAAATGACCCTTACATGGAGGCTCTGCATGAAGACCAGGCAAAGCCACCCTTTGCACTTTTCATGTGCCTCTACCTGTTTCATACTCTGAATAAATGCCTTTGGAAAATATGATCACCTCAGCATTAAATGAATCAGGAAAGAGGAAATGGATATGCTGGGATGTGCATAATATTTCACAAATATGAAACAGGAACTGTACCTGCTTCCTGCAGGTATATTAACTTTAGTTTTATTTGAACCTATAAAGAGCCTCCAATCACTCTTGCCCCTGGAGTAAAATAGTGCTACTTCTCAATTTAAGTCCTTAACTAATCTATAACTAGAAGCAAGTGTAGTTTTATATCTCAAAGAGAATCAGTGGTGAAAACAGCCCATTATCATCAGAGCTCTGTGTACATCCCTGCAGCTCGTTAGGACAAAGTTTTTGACTTCACTCAGAGAAATGTGGTACAGATTAGCTTATTTACTACAGTTAGATAAGAGAAGACATGTTAGGATTTCAGGCAGTCTTTTATGTCAGAAATAGTAAAACTTGTTGCTAATAGGCAGCAAAATGATGCTGATATTTAACACTATTCTTAACACTATTATCCAAGCTTTTTTCTCTGGTTGTCTGGAAGCTGGAAGCTCAGAATGCTGTCACTGTTAAGTACCTGTGCAAGGGTGTAACCAAGTGGTTCACTGACCCACGTGTAAAAAAGTGAGGAAAGGAGATCCTAACCAGTAGTAGAGTGACACAGAGATTATTTAGCATGACCTAGAGCATTCCTTTGGGAAACTCTTCTTCAGTTTTCAGGAAATAAGAAGGTAGAAGGTTGAATGACTCTTGTATGCCTGTGCAAGGTGGCTATTTCTCAACGGCTTAGGCCTGCAAATTAAATAAAAGGGAAATAAGGTTTGTAGGACTGATTATCAAAGTATTGCATTTGTTTTTCCCGAAGCTGAAGCTGCAGAACAAATTAGCTGGAGTTCTGAGTACAGTTGGCTGAGAAATGGTTCTTCTGTTTGAATATTTGAGATTGCAAATATATTTGTTTTACCTCCACACAAAGGTGTTTCTTACTTATTCCAATTAATTATTTGAAACCACCAGAGGAAGACCTTCCACTGAGAGCTTCTATTTCATAAGACCATCCCCCAAAATGGGGGCTCGAGCCCAAGTTTATTATAATTGCCCTAACATTTTTCTGGATGAATATGTATACATGTATTGATAGGCAGATATTTCCGGCAGAATTTATTGCATGAGACAAATGTTGGAACAGCAAATATCTAACAAATGAAATATGAAGTTAAAATATGTTAAAAACACAATTTAGTGATCTGAATGAGGAGATATATGGCCACGTATTAACCCACAGGTATCCATATGTACTGCCTTAATTGTGACTGCAAGTTAAGTCTGATACCTAAAAACTGATCTGATTAAAAAAAAAAAAAGGAGAATGCGATAGGGAAAGAGAGAAGCAAGAAAATTGCTCAGAAAACAGCCAGCAGCTTCTAGACTGATGTGTTAAACAGCATTTTGGTACTTGATTTGTAGTTTTGTGCATCTGGTAGTTACTATTTTCCTGTGAAGTACCATGACATTTGATTTCAACTGTGTATGTAGGGACACAAATAAGATAATGACTTCATTTGTGTGTGCCCTGTCATGGTTTCACGCCTGCTATCACCAGCCATCATTCCAGGCAGCTGTGAATACAGGGAAATCTAGTTCCAGTAAGGTTATGCTTGATGGAAAATCCAACCGTATATTTAATAGATCAAGAGTGCTGTGAGACAAAGGTGATATTTCATTAACAGAGAAAGATGATAGTCTCATCCCTCTCCAGTCTCAGCGGAACCAATGCCACTTATATCAAAATTGCTCTTCAAAACCTCGCTATGAGACTTTGACCTGAATAGTGCAGTCTGGAATATCTCAAGTCCTCAAAACTTCCAAGTTCAGGTCAGATGTCTGTGGGGTTGTAGTGGTGTAAATAGGGTGAGAAGGGAAAAAACATAAACCTAAAACTTTGGTCATCAGTACACATCTGACAAAATACAGGCAGAAAATATTTAATGGTGTTTTTACTGATCAAGTTGGAGTAAGTTTGCAGCATGTAGCATTGATTCCCCTCTACCCCTGCCTCTGATATAGGGAACTGAATGTAGCTTTAAAGTGTGGAATTGTGGTGAACTGTTTCATGATCTCTTTATAGTTTTCAATGCATGTTTTTTGATTGGCCTTGAAAAAGTTCATTGGCTTTTCTTTTCTGCTCTCCACTGGAAATGGGCTGTCTTTGCCTTCAGTACACAGCAGTAGTGAGAGGCAGGAAATCAGAGATGTTATCTTGTTTAGTTTGGGGAACAGAGGTACCTATCAGTGCCTTTTGAAGAGCGTGTCTATTCAAATTGTTAATTTCTGCAGTATATTGAAGGGGAATGATGAATCTCTCCCCAGGCAGGAATTGCATAATTGGATCTTGCCTTCTGATTTCAGGAGGAAGGTTCAGCAGCTTTTCTTTTAGCTGGATAATGTCCAATCTAAGAATGAATTTAGTGAAATAAAAATTCTGGGGGAGAGGGACACTAAAGAGAGAAACTACATCTCCCTCCAAGTTAGAGATGGCCCAAAATACACAGTATTAAGCCTGTAAGATATTTTAAATTTAGTATTTGGGTTTCAGGACATTGTTTGCGTCCTTCCAGGAACAGGTGTCGGGTGAGAAGTGGAATCCAAATTACACATCTTTTTGCTTGCAATCAATGTGCCAAGTTAGTGCTGAGATTGCTGCCTGAATTGTTTGTATTAGTGGCAGCTACAGAAAAGTACATCTTGCTTGAGAACTGAAGCTTGAAAAGGTGTTGAGCAGGTGCTTTGAAAATTTTATGAGGTGAATTAAAGCCTTTAATAAAGCTAAATTGATTTGTCCTTGCACTCTAGATAACAGTAGAACATAGAAATCACATAGAAAACTGGATCTACTTTGTTTGTTTCTCTGTACAGTGAAGTGATTATCTTAGTTTCTGTTTATATGATGGCAGCAGAAGAGGATTTTGATCAGACAAATACAGAGATTTTTTCCTTCCTATGAAGAACTTACTCTCATAATACAGGCTGAAAAAGGGAAACGAAAAGAGAATATTCGGTGAATAAGTAACTTTGTTTTGGGTGTGTTTCACACATGTATTTTCCATTTGTGAGGAAATTCTGTTATCTCACACTAATTTGTACGAAATAAATTCCTTTAGCTAAAGTTGATGACAATAACAGACTTAATATGATGCAATATTTCCTTGCTTCCATTTCTGATATATTTTCAAATCCTATTTTCTTGATGTGCTGTGAGGTACCATAAAGGATTATAAGAGGACCAAAACCTATTTCCACTTATCCTTTAATTGTTTTTTTAATGCAAAATACTGTACTCCCATAAAACATCCATTTATTTATATTTGGTGCCAGAGACCAATTCACTGAACCTGGGATGTATTATTTCAAAACAATGGTGTTCACTACTCTTTTATGCTCCGTTAGCTGTTTTCCAGGTTCTTTGATGGCCACTAAGTGTTTATTATTGCTAAATAAATAAATAATTAAGAAGGGATAATTGGCTTCTTTTTGTGCAATGATACCAGAAAGATGCTTTTTACCTTTTTTTTTTGGGGGGGGGGGAAAACATCATTGTTCAGTTTTTAATGCATTGCAGAATGTGGAGCCTACATACCGTTATGAATCATGGATAACTCATTTTTGCCAGAGATTCACTGACAGTGACCCAAACCATGCTCTTGCTAAATGAAGAGAAATAAATAGATATTCTGTTTCATTCTACTCACTAAGAAGTGGGAAAAAGAAGCAATCCTTATTCTGTCTTTTCCCCTTGTCATCATTTGTGATATTCTCTTGGTCTGTGTGAAAGCCACTTGGTTCTATCCTCGGGGGTTTGTAATTCTTTTCACTTGCTCCCTTGTGAAGGTGGAGATTGACACCTGTGCAATGGGACTCTTGTCAGCCAGATTTCCTCCCTCCCTTGCTCCTCTTTTACACCTGATATTATGACTAGCAGTGAGGTGAAAAGTTCTCACTAATGAATTATTTCCAAGGAATGAGCAATCTGCGGGATTCCTAACCCACTCATCTTCACTTTTGCCAGGAAACCAGGCTGTGTTTGTTTCTTCACCTCATTCAGTCTTGTGAAGGGCCCTCTTGAACTCTTGCCTATTTCAGGTCTTGGAATCCAATTGCTTTGGATTTTAAATTTTAATGAGAGTGTTCTAGTTCAGGCATTCTTCACACTTCGGCTGTTGTCCGTCATTCAAAAGTAACTCTAAGGTAGTAAAAATAACCATTCATTTCCTTTTTCCTTTTCCTATTTGGCCCTCAGAACTCTTTTCAGGACTGCTTGGAAAAACTGAGATTTTTGCCTTTATCCGCTATTGTGTTACAGCAGCATCTGGAATCTCCAATCAAAATGAGAACACTGTGTACACTGCTCAGTGCAAAACCAAGGAAATGTCACTTCTTAGGCTAAGCAGAGGAGAGAAGAGAGTTTAGCAGGAGAGAAGGATGACAGAATATTAGTAGGAAAGCAAAGAGTGGAGCCCAACTTCTGAAATTTCTGCTTGAATGTATCAACTAGACTGGTCTTCTGCTCTGAGCAACATTACTGTGGCTGGAGAGCAACAAAAGTTTTAAGAAATTCAGCAAATAAAAGTCTGGCTGTGCACAGCCTCCCATCACATCTGTATAGATAAGTAGGGCAAAAAGAGAAAAATTATTGTTTTTCTCTTTCTGGTATGAAATAAAATACAAAGCTTACAAACTTAAACAAGAGTTAGTCGGAAAGCATTGTGTGAAAGGCACATTATGTTACTGAACCCGCATGGTCAGCCCAGACCCCTGGCAAAGAGGGATTTGTCTGCGTGCCTCAGTTTGTTGGGTGGTGATTCTTGCACCATCCTGGCCATCTTGGTACAGGCCTCATTGCTTACACACATTCCCCATCACATGTGTTGTATTTGTTCTTGAAAAATAAATTCTGTGAAGAGAACTGCTTATGGATTGGAAAGAAATCAAACTTGGAAATAATCCCATTAAGTTCTCATTTGTTTAAACAGATGTACAACCTACATCATGTCTAGGGCAGTGTTTCCTTGCACCCTGCAGTGTGCCCTCCAAACCCTGGAAGTTCAAAGCATTCACTATGCATTCAAATATCCATTAATGCATTCAAGGAGTGAAATCTTTTTGTAACTGCAAAGGAAAATCTCTTGACACCACTGAAGAAAGTATTTCCTATAATTCCTTCCTAAAATTGTATTGTTTTGAGATTTAATGTTCAGTTTAGGAGTGGTTTGTTGTCATTGTTTAAGTCCAGTCATCAGCTTTAAATATCTTTCAGCTTTTTTATTATCTACTCTTATCTTTCTTGCCAGCACTCGATGACAGTATAAGACTTCATTCTGAACAAACAACTCTGTCTACATTGTTGCTGGAGGAAACAATGCTAAACTGTTTTTTTCCCTGCTTTCCAGTCAAAATATATATAGCCTCTTTCTGAATCATCTTCCTCTAAGTTCCTGTCCATTTAGCATAGTAAAGTTGTGTTGCACATCCATAGTATTGTTTTGTAAACAGGGTCTCTATTTGTATGGTGTTTGTAGTTTGGCCTGTAACCATAATGCACAATGCAAGGAAAATTCCAGAGTCAAGAGATGAAATGAAGTTGTTTGGTTGCAAGCAAACAATTCTGATAAGTTTATTCTTTTGCTTTAATCTGTCTTATTTCATAAACGGAAGTCTAGGATGTAAAACAATCATTACAAAAAAGAAGGAATTCTTAATACATTAAAGCACAAAGTTTTTGTTAGTGGAGCAAAGTAATTTCAAAGGTAATGGAACCAGTCTTGTTGTAACTAAACAAAGATTTGCTACAGTTCTGTCCATGTGGATGCGAATGCCCCTAGATAGCTCAAAGGGTCTTGTCAGGGAAGGCTGCTCCTTTCCATGCCTTCCCCAGGAACACCACGTCAGTCTCTTCTTCTCCACTGTGCTGACACACCACTTCTTGCAAATGTTATCCCCAGAGCTTGAACAGCGTGATGGCAGCCAAGAAAAGGACTTTGCATATGTACTGGATCTTTCTCCCCAGTTGGATGGTTCTTTCTGGTGCCAATGCAGGTCTTGTCAGAGCCTTCTGTCTGGCTTCCAGGTCTGCAATATCCTTCTTCAAGCACGCCTGTAGCAGCTGGAGGCTCGCCTCCTGCTCCTTCAACCTCCGAAGGATTTTTTCTCTGTTCTTATGAACAATTCCCTTCTCTTCAGAGGAGAAGAGCAGCTGGTTGACGTCAACAGCTGCCAGCAGCAGAAGGAGCACCCAGAAGATTGCCACAGCCATGGCAGATCTTTCCTTGAAAGAGAAAGAAATGTGGAATGACCTAAGATTCATATCCTCAAGAAGAAAAAGAAGCTTCACACTGGAATAAAACCGTTTGCATTCTTTCTAGCCCTGAAAAAAACCTGGAGGCCAGAGGTGCTCCTCAGTGCCACACCTCTTGCTGCAAGTTCCAAACTCAGCTGCCCAAAGAGGCTCCATCAGCATGTGGCGAGGGGGAAGGTATGGAAGGTGTGACACACAGAGAGGCAAAACAAAAATGGCCATGTTTGAGGAGAGAGAAGTCCAGAATTTTAGATGAAGGAGGAAACAAAGTCCCCCAAGCAGGAGGAGGAGAGGAGCGGCCTAACAAGCTGATTGCAGGACGGTGAGGGAGACACTCCCCAGCTGCCCTGCCTGGCCTTGGGGTGGCTCAGGTTGGGCCCAGCAGGACCCTCTGCTGGGAGGCAAGGAACAATGCAGTGCTGTGAAAGAACTGCTGCTACTTATTCACATGAGTCTTAAATCTCAAAAGAGAGAGTTTGTCGGTTTTTCAGGCCCTCCCTCTACTACTAAAGGCCTAGAGATGTTGGAGCTTGACCGAACCCGAGGGGCTGGTGGAAGGTCACTTACCAGCAGGTGCCTCTGAGCAGTGGGTGCGGCTGTGCTGCAGCACCTCCCTCTGACACCAGCGTTCTCTCGTTGTCTTGGAGACAGTCCTGGAGTCGCTGGGTCCCAGGGTCATGGAGTCCTAGAGTCAATGAATCCTGGAATCCTAGGAAAGCACAGATTCTGGTGCTGATTTTTTTACTTTGAAATGGCACTGAGCCATCAGATTCCCAAGAGCATTCTCCATTAACTGTGTTTTCAGTCAATTGCTTGTCTCTTCTCAATTCCAGTGTTGGATTATGTTGTTCTTAAAATTCCTTTTCCTTGATTCTTTCCCTTGGGGAAATTTACTATAAGCATAGTCCAAAGAATCATGAGTGCCACACACCCAAGCCTCATGCAAAGTCCATTGAAGCCAGAGGGGGAATTTACTTTGGGTTTTAAGGAGTGTTGGAACTCCATTTCTTCATCCCATTTTAAATTGGTGGTTCACATTTACTGCTTATGTTACAACCCTCAGCTATCCATGATTATCACCCAGAAGCCTATGATGTATTACACTGCAGTTGTTCCATAGAAATACGCTTTCTAGCAAGGTGGCTCAGAATTCCCATTTTCAGTCGAAAAATACTGGACTATTTTGTGAAAGTATTTTTGCCTCAAGTGTTTTATGATAAAGCACACTGTCATCGTGAGCAAAACATGATGGAAAAAGTGACAGTGTAGCCTGAGTCTTTGTTTTTAGAGGTGGTTTGAAGTGCAGATATGATGTGAGTTTGGCTTTTTGTGTTGGTAGTAATTATTGAACCTGCTTTATTTGCATTTAAACCTTCAGTTGATATTAGACTGGTTTTCTTAGGTTCAGCACCTGCACAAATGAAAATGAAATGCAGCCAGGAACACTAACCACCTAGTTTTGATTCTGTGAAGTGAATGGAAAGAGAAAGACACATGTCTGAGATAGAAGCAAAACACAACTTAATATACAAAAGGCAGGAAAATTACTCTATTTAGGCTGCTGAACTTACTAAAAAAAATTTGTAGTGACTCCAAGTGTAAAATAGCAAAATATAATGTTTGTATCTAAGAAGTGAGAAAGGGTGGAATGAGTTAATGGGAATGGAAAAAGAAGATCTTCTAGTAAAGAGTAGTTAAAGGTTTGGAATAAATCAGGAAATGGGATGCCAGTACATGAACCTATGCAAAGATGCATAGTAATGAACAATCTATCATTCTATAGGGCAAACAAAATTACTTTATCATTTTCCTTCTGAACAAAGGAAATTCAGTGATTACGTACATGGTGTTTACTATTAAATACAGAAAACTAATGATTAGACAAAAGGGGAATGACAAGGGGTACTTTTGAAAGTAGAGAATTAGAAGTGGACTGTAAGTATTGAAGAAAAGGGGGGAGTAATTGAAACTTCAAGGTTATGCATTTGGGGGTTGGGAACTAGAAAGTCTTCAGCAGCCTGTAGTTTATTCTGTGGAAAAAAAAAATCGGAGGAGGACCTACGTATGCTGGTTGGTTGAGATGACTGTGACTGCCTTTGCCAGTTAAGATGCAGTGATGAAAGCAGAAAGCTCAGTCCTAGACTGTACGAAATGAGATTTCTGGTGGACATAAGGGTGTACTAATACAACTCAAAATTACTGTTAGACTTTGTTTTCTATCAAGCATGATATCAAGTCTTTCAGTAAAAAATTAACTTTACAGGGAAGTACAAATCTGTTCAAAGCAGGAGTCTGGAAAGGACATAGTTTCATGAAAGGAATCTGAAGAATTTTGCCTGTCAAGTCTTGCCAATTAGAAGCTGAGAACATGTGTTTGCTTTCTAGAAATGCATTCAAAGATAAAATCTTCTTGAAAAGGGAGGATTAAACCAAATGGGAATGAACTCGCTTTTAAGAAATTTAGATTAAAAATAAGAAACTTCCAACCAAACTTCCACTGTGATTCTAGAATAGCCATTTAATAGAACACATTTGAGCCCTCTAAATTATTTTTAGAGTGATTTTTAAGCCATTTATGAACAAATTATCTGATCTGGTTTCTTCTAGTATCAGAAGTGTAGGTTTGATGGCATAAGATTTCCTTTTCCATCTTCTGACTTCTACAGAAATATATAAACCTGTGCACAAATATTGAATTTGTTTGATAGGAAACTGCTTTCTTATTTGAATGAGACCACCTAAGATATTTTTGCCAACTCGTTCCAGTATTTGTGACAGTATGATGCTACTTTTCATCTTTTTAATTTGTCTGTTGAAGGGTTTATATTCTGATGGCAGTCTTAGAAAAGCCAACATCAGGCTTTCCTTTTCTCACCCTTTTTTTGACAGTTTTAGCTGGAGCTGCTGTGTAATAGATGTGAACAAGGGTCTTCAAATTTCTCTGGTCTCCTGAGTGATACTGATCTCATAGCTCCCTGTAAAATGCTTGTTGCTCCCTTCATTAAGTAATCCAGGCTTTACCTAATCAGCAGGGTTAGGACCTTAAATGAGTAAATAGTAGAAGGTGAAAGGCTAATGCTGCTGCTCATAATGCATGTCATAACTCCTTTGAATAAGATGCAGAGAGCTGTAGTGTTTGTTATTAAACTACCAATTAAGGCAGATTTGGAGAAAGAAAAAGGCAATGTTCAATGAGGCACTGGTGCTATTTTCGTGGACTTTCATGTTAGTCTCCAAATTAGTCATTGCTTATGATTGTGTCTGAGCACTTTCACTGTCTATGGCCCCAAATTATGTCCAGTGTTATTTTTCTCCTTTTCACTTTCATTCCTAGTTCTCCATCCCTGCCAGATGTCTCTCTCTTGCAGCTTACTGTTCTTATACGGCCATGAGGAATATTGTGCCCTTCACTTACAAGTGTAGCCTGAGCATTGGGAAGCAGGATGAGCTCTCTCCAGCACATTCTCTCCTGTTGCTGGCCTTGTTGGCTTTTCTCCTTCACCATGCAGGAAACATGCCCTGTTATTTATGGGAGTCAGAACTGTGTGTGTACTCAGGAATCTGCAATTGAAATGAGTGCTGATAGCAACATCCCTTCAAGATTATCAGCATGCTTCAGTCGACGTGTCAGATTCTAAACTCCTGGAAGAATCTGTAAGGATGTTCTGAGTAGCTCTGTCGTGCGATGTTCCATGAGGCAGTGTTGTTCCTCTTACACTGGGCTAAATAAAGCCAAAAGTAATGGATTCTGCCATTGTGCACAAAGCTAAGATCCATCAGCTCTGTGGTCTCATCTCTCAGGAAAACTATAACTGTTGCACATTTTTTGCAAGACCCAGGCTGTCGTTTGTGAAGAGATTGAGTCATGGGATCTTTCATCTACAGCACTACTTTTGTCTGTACCCTGGAGAATAGTTTCTAACAAATCATCGGGTAACATGTTGAACAGGAGAACCAATATCCTTCACAAAGCTTGGTCAGCAGATTATTTTTTCCCCGACCCCCATGTCCCAATTTTAGAGTGGCTAAAATTGCCTGTTTCTAAGTCTGGTAGGTTCCTTAAGACGAATCAAAGCTCATTAAGTCTGATCTGAGTCTATAACAGTTTGTTAAATCTGAATATGCCAGTACCATATGTTTCGACAAGCTGAGTGGTTTTGCAAACATTTCCTTGGTTTAATATCTTATAACAACACTGAAAATGCAATTATATTCATTGTTAGTATGAATTAATGACACTATACAAATATAAAACAGACATATTTTGGTTGGTAATCATTGTGACAATATTAGCATGCTCTTTGTTCAGCTTTGCCTGAAAAGAGGCCAATTAGCAGCCTCGTACTGTCATTAACTTGCTGATAGTGGGGCTTTTTTTCATTTTCCTCCTTTCTCTCAGGAAATTATATTCTTTTACAGTCCTTTTATTTCTGAGAACTCAGTGGCTTTTGTGTTTGTCAAGACAACTACTGTTTCAGCAATTTAATGTGATAGGCACAAAATAAAACTCTTCTAAACCAGCTTGAACTGTGCCTCAGTGTCCCTTCAGCTGGCAGAGGTTGGATAGGACTGGACCTACTCAAACTATACCCATGTACAGAAAATTAGTATATGATCAGTTTATCCTAAACTTTAAATAAACTAATCAGAAAGCTGAGTTAGTCTGTGATTTTACAGAGTGACTTAAGTTCTGTAGAGTGCCAGCAATTCCAAGCTGGTATAATATTTCCAGACATTTTTAGAGGGACAACTTATAGTGAGGATTTCTCAGAAAAATGTAAAGATCTGAGGCAAGCACTGGGGCAGCATTTAACACTAAATTATTTATATGGCCCTTTAAAGAGGCCTGATGAAACAACTGTAAGTTCACTCATCACACCTTATTTATTGCAAGTGATTACTGTGTTTTTACTTTCCTTATAGACTTTTCTACAATGGTGATCTTTGAGCAATTCTGCATTATCCATTACTGACTTAATTTGGGGAAGTTGTTAGACTTTGGTAACTGTAAAAATCAAATAATCATTGAGGCAAACTAAAATAACCATTTCAATATAGCCTGTTAACTTTTTTAAAACCCCTAGGAACTAGCTTTTATCTGTGACTTCTAAAGGTTTAAATAGTTCATACTAAAGTCACGTTTTGTCACAGTGAAGTTGGATTGCTAGTGTTCCACTGGGAAAAAAGTAGGTAAAATTAAGGGGGGAAAAGAGGACACCCTGCAAACCATCTGGCTGTACTTTTATCTTGCCTCATCAAATACAAAACCTAAATATTTGTAGGATTCTATTACTTTAGGAATGATCTGCACAGTAAGTGCACTCACTTAAAAAGCAAGAATCTGATTCTTATCTACCTTAAAGCTATGCTGTGTGTTTTAAACTATTTCTCCAGCTAGCTCCACAAAATTTTGCCAAAATCAGTGCAAATCCAATATCATGTATCTACAGGGCTCTTTTATGTGATTAATGTCATGTAAAGCAATTGAAGATAAATGACCTCTGTCTCTATGGCTTTTCACTCTCTCCTTCCACTGAGAGTTGAGTTCTGCTGGCCGTTGTATTGATGTGGAAATTGGCCCTGTGTATATTGCATACCCATGAATAATTCTGAAAAGATGAATTAGAAAAAAATTAGAGATTATTTATGTTCAAAGAGGGGGCTAAATTCATTCAGTAAGTTGTTTGTTGCCAATTAATTACCCACCACTAATTAGAATAATAAATTTGAACACAGTTTTAAGATTTGGCATTGACTTTCACCATAGGCTTATCTGGAAGCAGTACTACATGCTATCATAAGGATTGCTAATAAATCTGTCTTATTAGGTGAAAATGGATGAAAAGGCTAAGAAGCCTTGAAAACATAATTTGACTGAGCAGAAGTCCTTACAACTTATAAATATGATCACTGGAATTATTTGTGTGAATTGATCAGCTCAGACTTTGACACAATGTTATAAAACATGAAACTTTTGCACTTAGTGAAACTCGGCGTTAAATTGGAGGTATAACTCTTTTTCATAACATTTGCAATTTAAAACAGAAGTGTATGTGCTGGCAGTAAAATGGTGGTAAAGAGCTTCAAGCTGGAAATTTTAAACAAATGACCTAGTTATTAACTCTTGACTTTTGTATTCATGTAACACCAACACGAGAAAGATCAATCCTTTTGATGTCAATCCATCTTATCTATCCTAAAAATCTTGATTTGTTAGTTAACAAACTACTTCAGAGATGATAGAAATTATCAAAAAAATAAAAACAGGGAAAAAAGAGAGAAATTCTGGTAACAGAACTTTGAATATCATATGTCTCTTAGATATTTAAAATAGGAGTATTTTTTAATGTCTTTACCCAGGATGAAATTTGCCTGCAATGTGTTATGTAGTGCAGAAACATCTCTATGAAACAAGGTCCGAACATCTTTTGAAGTAACACGCTTGTAACAGGCTGTGGCTCTAAGCTGGCCTCAGCCAGTGACACCGGAGGATATTTTCAAAATTACGCAGTTTTTAAAAGACTATGTTTTTTGGCACGCACACTAGAATTCAGAGTATTCAAATTGCTTGTTACTCAAGTTCAGTTGAGTGCTCTTGAAAACTGTGTCAAATACTTTACAACCTCAATTAAAACAGAATGACTTTTAAGAAACGTTGGAGACTTTCTCTTGAATTTTCTTTTTGCACTGAATTATCTTTACAACTGTTTTTACATTAAATGCTGCTTTTATAATGTAGAGTCTAGATAAATTGCTTTTTTGTCAATATGCCATGGCATACTAAATTCAGTAATTTTAACTGGTGGGTAACTACTATCCATCTATGTATCTATACATCTTCCTTTCAAGAAGGAAATCCTAAAGGCACAGGAGCAGGCTCTGCCCATGTGCCAAAAGATGAGCCAGCGAGGAAGAAGGCTGGCCTGGCTGAACAGAGAGCCTTGGCTGGAATTCAGGAAAAAAAGGCAAGTTTATCACCTTTGGAAGAAAGGGAGAGCAACTTGTGAGAGCTATGAGGATGCCATGGGGTTATGCAGGGAGAAAATTAGAAGGGCTAAAGCCCAACCAGAATCAATCTGGCTACTTCTATTAAAAAATAAAATAAAGTTTCCGTAAGTACACTGACAACAAAAAGGGGGCTAAGGAGAACCTCCTCCTTTATTGGATGTGGGGGGGGAAACATGGTGGCAGAGGATGAGAAAAAGGCTCAGGGTATCCAATGCCTTCTTGCCTCAGTCTTTAACAGTAAGACCAGCTGTTCTCCAGCTTCTCAGACCCCTGAGCTGGAAGACAAGGGCAGGGAACGGAATGAAGCCCCCATATTCCAAGGGGAAATGATCACAAAAGTCTATGGGATGGATGGAATCCACCCAAGGAAACAGAGGGTTCTGGTAGAAGGGCTCACTGGGCCACTTTCCGTCATTTACCAGCACATCTGGCTGTATGGAGAGGTCCCAGGTGACTGCTTTTTAGCTAATGTGACACCTGTCTTCCAGAAGAGCCACAAGGTGCATCCAGGGAGCTCCAGGCCTGTCAGCCTGACCTCAGTGCCAGGGAAGGTCATGGAGCAGGTCATCCTAGGTGTCATCATGAAGCACATCCTGGACAACCACGAGATCAGACATGGGTTCAGGAAAGGCGGGTCCTGCTTGACCAACCTGATCTCCTCTGAAAATGTGAGCCACTTTAGTGGATGAGGGAAAGGCTGGAGCTGCTGTTTTTCTGCCTGGACTTCAGTAAAGATCTTGACACTGTTTCCCACAGCATTCCACTGGAGAAACTGGCTGCTCATGGCTTGGATGAATATTGTGTCCAGCAGGACCAGGGCAGTGATTGTTCCCCTGTGCTGGGCACTGGTGGGGCCACACCTCGAGTGCTGTGTCCAGTTCTGGGCCCCTCACTGCAAGAATGATATTGAGGGGCTGGAGAGAGTCCAGAGAAGGGCAGTGGAGCTGGGGAAGAGTCTGGAGCACAAGTCTGATAAGGAGCAGCTGTGAGGGAGCTGGGGGTGTTTAGCCTGGAGAAAAGGAGGCTGAGGATGAACGTCTCTCTTTTTGTTACTGCCTGAAAGACGGATGGAGCAAGGTGGGGCCTGACCTCTTCTCCCAAGTAACCAGTGAAGGACAAGAAGAAATGGCCCTAAATTGCCCCAAGGGAGGTTGGGATTGAAAATTAGAGAAAATTTCTTTGCTGAAAGTGTTGTCAAGCTCTGGAATGGACTCGGCAGGGAAGTGTTTGAGTCACCATCCCTGGAGGTATTTAAAAGCTGTGTAGATGTGACACTTAAGGACATGGTGAAGTGATGGACCTGGGTTAATGGTTGGAACCAAAGATGTTAGAAGTCTTTTCCAACCTAAATAATTCTATGGTTCTAGAAACATCAGGGTCTCAGCCAGTTAGCCAGATACTTTTGCTAAATTAGAGAAAACCGTGGAAAATCACACCAGTAAGGTCTCTTAAGCTTGAGCAAATCTTGTTTAATGTATTTAATGACCTGAAAAATAGCTATAAAGGCAGGACAATACGAGACTGTAAAATGCTAGAAGAAATTATGTGTTAATGAACATAAAGTAGTTGCACGTGAGGAGGGAAAGGGAACTGAAGCACAATTTCTTTCATCACATGTATAGTGAACTCTACATTATGTATTATCACTCATGAAAAAGATTCTGAAATCAAAATAAGTGTATTTTCAGAAAGGTAAAAATGAAACAGCCCTCTGGGAAACACTTTAGTAAAAAAACAATTTAATTTAAGAATTGTTGGAAAATAGGGACTGTGCAGAAAATGTGTTTCAAATGTATAAATTTACCTGAATCTTGTATATTGTGTCCTGTTTTTCCCATCGCATCTTGGGACATAGGGAAACTGGAAGAAGTTTTTTGAAAAGATGGGGAGAGTAAGTGAATGATCAGTGGGTTGGAATCATGTCTATGAGGGGACAGACTAGATAGACTGAGTTTCTACACCATGGAAATAAAATAACCTAGAGAAGATGGGGTAGAGCAAATAAAAGAATGAATTGCATGAGGAGGGTGAATACAGAACCATCATTTCATTTACAGTATCTCTTAGAATACAGCAACTAAAGTTTATGTTCATATCTCCAGGCAGCAAGTTTAAAACAAACAATAAGAAACACTTTTTCATACAAAAAAATAAACAATGTGAGACACTGCCACTAGATGTTGCAAAGGCCAAAAGTTTAACTGAGTTGAAAAAGGGTTTACTGGCTACTTTTGTTTCATGAATTGTGAAAACATCCTGCTCAGACACAACTTCTGGCTGAGGAAGTTCCTAACCCACTAATTGCCAGAAGATGGGAAGGAGGGGTTGCTCAGCTCTTGCCACACTTCTTATCATCTTTCCTTATGCATCTCCTAATGGGCATGTTGGGACCAGGATAATGGGCTAAACAGAGTTTGTTTGGTTTTTTTTGTCTGAACCATTATGGTTGTTTTTATTTTGTAGGCGTAGATTTTTTTTTTTTTTTTTTTTTTTCAGTAATGGGGAGACAAAATGGAGATTTCCAACTTGTTTTTTGAGTTCAGTAAATGCCAGCTGGAATATGATTCTTAATAGCTAATTAGGGATGATCGCAGTTTTTTGCTTTCCTTGTTTTAATATGTAAAAAATGAGTATACAAATTCATCTGCGGAATGCTTAAGAAGACTTTCTCGAAATACAGTGAGATTTGGATGAAGGTGAATAATTTCTGTATGCCATTCGAGTGATAATGATGTATGTCTAATTTAAAGGACAATGTGTCACACAAGCTGACATAGTAAGCAGGGGGACTTTTCTGTGGTCCTCTGGAAGGAGATGAATGGTATCATTTTTTGCTCTTGTTGTCAGTTAAGGAATACTAAGTTGCAGTGAAAGAATATCCTACATTCTACAGTTGTACTTCTGGTAATTAGTAGGAACAGAAGCAAACAAGGAGAGTTTCTTCAACATCTGTGCTTTTTTCTTGTACAACTCGTTGTCTTTTTTTCTCTTTAGAGTGAAGAATGGTTTTTGGGACTAAAGGAAATACGAATTACTTTTTTTTGTTGGTTTTTTTTTTTTCCTCACTAACTTTCTCTTCTAGGTTTTTGTCCATGTGAATTTATAATGTAGAAGTTTATTTCTACTTACTAAACAGAGATTTAATCAATTATCACAGTGCACTTTGGAAATGAAAGATACATTACTCTATGTCAAATGAGTTTGTCGTGTTCTGCATGCAGACTATGCACATCGTCATAAATCATGGTCTCAGATTTCTAAAGTTGTTGTTTTTGTTTATTAGGAAACCTTGCTTCAGATCCAAAAAGGCAATAAGGAGACTACACATAGCAAGAAGAAAGTGGGCCTCAATCGATCATGAAATGCAATTACACAATATTCAGAGCTGAGTGAAATAAAGACCTTAAATAGCAGTAGCCTGTAAAGTTTGAAATTAAAAGTGGTTTCATTATATATTGTGAAAAGGGAGATTGGATCAATGAAACTGATCTCTTGTATCTTGTTTGCTGTCAATTTACATGAAATGATACTTGAGGTGAGCCTCCTTTTCCTGTGTATGTAAATATATTTTGTTTATTTATGGAGTATTACTGGAGTGGTCTGGCAGGAGATTTCTCGAGTTCAGCTGGTGCTCACTGTATAAATGGAAGCACGAGAATTGAAAAAGACTTCCACCTGGTCCTCCCTAGCTTAGCTAATGTAATTGCAGATTTTGTTCTAGCTGTAAGGCTTTATATAACAGCACAGAACATTACTGCTGTGTTGCTGAGTTGCAGTAAATCAGTATCTGAATTAAAAGAGTGGGGACTATAATACAAACTTTCTTTTTGTTCATTCTGGTATAGCATCATAAAAATCTGCACGTGTATCCAGAAGGTAGACAACAATCCACCACACTGTCATATTAACTGTAAGATACCAATGGAAGTTTGAAAAAATACTTAAATCCATTTTCTCTTACTTTCACTTAATTTAATTTCTTCTTTACCTTCCATCTTCAATTCTTTGCAAACCTTTAGTATGGTTGGTGTGAAGATTAAGTTATTTTTGTTAGGATCTGGGCACCTTATAAGATAAAAATTTAGGCTTCTTCATCTCCAGACTCTGTGAAATTTGTGATCCCTCAAAAAGATGAGCTCAGAATCAGTGCAACTTCTGCCTCAGGTACCACTTTTTACTAGGGGGAGGGTGCAAGGGCACAAAATGCAGGCTCACTGCCCTTGTGTCAGGATACACTTGTCAAGGAGCTTTTCAGCCTTGTTGGTTCACACCATATTTGTTATAGTGTAAAAAATGCACTTTGGAATTCAGTGTGCAAACTGTACAGAGAACGATGAGAAATAAGGGGAAGGGTAAAGGTCTGGTCAGGAAGTAGAATCCAGCGGAGGTTTAAGGGATTATGACATGGAACAAATAGATGTTGCTGGCAGTATTGTTCACTGTCTTGGTTTGGGTGTGTAAATTTGGAAGGGCTTTGGAGAGATGCTGCAAGGTAAAATTTTATGTTAAGCACTTGATAGGCCAAGTGTCTAGAAAAACCTGACAGTCCCATAAACAACAAGCAAACACATTCATAGCTTTGCTCCTTCTCCACATTAAACTCTGAATGTACAAGAAACATTTTCCCCAAAAACATACTCTAAACTTCTGTTTATGTATCTCTAATATCCGCTGATTTTTCAGGTATAATTTTATAGTGGGGTATGTGATGTAAAAGTGATTAGAAATCCAGAACCTGTTTTTTGGAATAAAGAGCTAAATGTGTCACTGTGTTACTACAAGCAAATTGTTTGTTCAATTATTTGCCTTTTGTCAATCTATTGCAACCTATTAGTGGGTGCAGCTGTATGGTTTTACTGGTGGTTATTCTAAGATTGTTTTGCTTTACGTCATTCTTCCCTCTCCTTCTCTGCCTTCCAGCATGCACCTAATCCAGGTGGACTCTGTTCAGCGGTGGATGGAAGACCTGAAGCTGATGACAGACTGTGAATGCATGTGCATTCTCCAGTCCAAACCCATCAGCATGGAGAAGGATGAACAAAATGAACTCCTCCTTTCCTCACAGTACAGCACTTGTGATAGCTTGCAGCTCCTGCTGAAGAGAGCTTGGATCATAAGCACAGAGTTGACCAGGATTGCTCAGAAGCTGGAGAAGAACAGGTGGCACAGGGTCCACAGCATGACAGTGAGAGTCAACTGCCACGTGCGTTCCATGATAAACGAGCACAACACCTTCACCAGGAGTTCTTCAGAAGAAATGCACCAGGTGAGAAGATGCCTTAGCTGATGTCCTGTTTCTTTCACTTTTTGAATTTTTATTTTATTGTTATAATTAAAACTTTAATTATTACAATATTATTATTGCTTTAAACAATGCATAAGAAATCCTTACATACTTGTACTGGTCCCTTGTTTAAGACTTTCCAATCCCTTTTCAGCAATGGAAATATTCTCGACTTATTTTGGATCCTATTTTATCATAGGCTTGATTCTGAATGTTAATAATGTTGACAAATTGCATTGAAAAAATGTTTTGCTTTTGAGGACTGCAGGACTAAAATATTTTGACACCCCATCTGTGACTTCCTTTGAATTTACAATGTAGAAAATGCTACTTTTTTGTTAACCTCAGTTTTATCTCTACCTGTTTTATTCAGAAAAGTAGATGAAGGGTGATCATATGAAATATTGTGTTTTGGGAGGGTTTTCAATTAACAAACAAGGATTATTAATTTTTGTAAAGGAATTGTGTGTACGGATAAAACTTTAAAACCACTTTCTCTTTCTCTCCCTGTAGCTTGAAAAACTTTTAATAGACAAGTGTTCAGAATTTACAGCATTCACAGAGAGGTAACTTAAATTTTGTAGTTGAAATAATAATTTTGCTGTTTTATTATGTTGAAGAATTTCTAATGAGAAGCACAGTTTCACCAACACCCTCAATTTTTTGAACTAGGCCACTGTAACTCTGCAAGGCTTTCTAGATGTTTATCTCTGGTGGGTGAAGTGAGTTGCTTTTACCTAAACTGCATCCTAGTGAAACATGGGATCTGCTGTTGTACAAAGAGCCTGGCAGAGGTGCAAAGCTGCATGCAAGTGTATTTTTCAGGACTTTTAGACAACAAGGGAGAAAGCCTGCCCATGACAGATACCAGTGACAAAGTTCCCTTCTAGTTCTGTGGAGTGAAGATTTCAGCTGGTGTGAAAACTTGGGTTGTGAGACTCGTGCTATGTGTTCCTGTATGAACATATCCATGTATCATAAATCAAATCAAAGTAAATACACGTTCCTTTAAATCGTAGTTGTAGGTTTACTCATCTCCCTGCACTCTGGAATGCTGAGACTGGAAAATAAAAATCTCTCTAATTCTTCTCATGCTATTTCCACTTTCTAACATAAGTTTCCCATTTCCTCCAGCACAGTTCAATCGCTCTTTTTTGATTTACTTTAAACACTGTGCAAGTCATTCTGTTTTGGGGATATTATCAGGGAAAAACCACCATCTAATTATCAGGAAATAACATTTTTTGGAGCACTATTGCTTTTTGCCCAACCCACACAGCTCAGACTCGTGTTTTATATTCTACTATGAGACACACTGATTTAATAATGAGCTCCAGTCTCAAAGTGTCTGCCCCAAATCAGCCCTCTCCCTTCTTGTTTTTTCGACAAAAATTTGATATAGGTGGCTGACAGGTAAAGCTGAAAAGGTGATGTGTGTGCAGGTAGAGAGCCTGATCACCCAAACTATATTTTTCATTAGAGCGGCCTGCCTTGGTGGAATATGTTTTGACGATTCAAATGAATGCATTTCTGTGGGGAAGTATTAGTTATTTTATTCAAATTGTGCAAAGTTTTCCACCTTTATCTTGTTTCTTCAATTACGGTCAAACATCACTGGTTACAGGATAACTATACTAACTCTGTAAAGATGCTTTATGCATCTTTCTGTGTAGAGGGCCAAATTTTATTTTTGATTATGCTGTTTAACTCATCTGGACACACATTTCTTTCTTCATCCTTATCCTGCTATCATTAAATTGTGACAAAGAAGGTAAAGAAATGAAAACTACTGAAAGCCCTTCATTGATCATGAAAGATGGGTGGATATGCACAGCTGCAGCTGACACGCAGGCATCCAAGAGTGATTGGAACTCAGCATAAGTGGAACAGAGCAGTGTTACACTGTATAAACACACAGCACCTGCAGCCAAATTGGGCCTGCAGTCTGTGAGGTAAATTGTGATCCCAAAATTATTCAGCAGTGTCCACTGTTATCCTTTCGTGGTGTTCTTACCATGTGTTGACAAAGCTCTGATTAAAGTCTGGAATGAGGCTGATGGCACAAAGTCCTTGTGAACAGCTGAATTCCCATTATATCCTGTGATCAACACAGGCCTCACCTCTGACAATCAGGTCTGTTGCGTCTTTTTTTCCTTCATCCCTTTTCTGTCTCTTTCTTTTCAGGTGCTTACAGACTGAAGATGAAGAGATACTGAAGTCCATGAAATCTTGTATTAATGAAACACTCACTACAGTTGCCCAGTATTTTGGTCAGTTGATAGAGCTGGTTTTAACACATGAGGCACAGGTTAGTTTATAGTAACTAAAACTATAGTTTATAAAAAAAAAAAAACCACACCAGAAAACCAAAATGTCTTCCAAAATTGTTGAATCTTGAGGGCAACCATCCACTGAGGATCCAAAGCCAGGTTGGATGGGGCTTCAGAACAACCTGATCTAGTGGAAGGTGTCCCTGCTCATGGCAGGGAGATGGCAACTAGATGATTTTGGAGGCCCCTTCCAACCCAAGCCATTCTATAATTCTGTGATTAAGAGGAGGATCAGACAGCTCTCAATTTTCAACAAACTTATGATCAGTAACTCAAATATGTTGCAATGAAGTTTGAGTGTTCTTATTCTCAAATTTTCCAAGAACCTCAAATGCCAAACAAAGAGATCTTGTGGCTCACCATGTTACTTATTTTTCCTGATGTCTCTTTCTTGCAAGGCATCTAAATGATGATTTCTGGTTGTCCCTTGCAGCCTTAACCATTCTGTGATTCTGATTCTGTGAAATACTCGGAGGCTGCAAATGCATTAATTTTTTCTCCATTAGATCATTATTGAAATAGTAGCAACTTGCAAGTCTAGGCAACCTATCTAGACTTAGAGTGTTCCCTGTTCCCTTCCTTTCCTGCGATTTTCTTTCCTGCGACTTCCTTTCCTGCAATTTCCTTTCCTGCACTTTCCTGCAATTAACTGCAATTTCCTTTCCTGCAATTTTCTTTCCTTTCCTGCAATTTCCTTTCCTTTCCTTTCCTGGCANCTTATGATCAGTAGCTCAAATATGTTGCAATGAAGTTTAAGTGTTCTTATTCTCAAATTCTCCAAGAACCTCAAATTCCAAACAAAGTGATCTTGTGGCTCACCATGTTACTTATTTTTCCTGATGTCTCTTTCTTGCAAAGCATCTAAATGATGATTTCTGGTTGTCTCTTGCAGCCTTAACCATTCTGTGATTCTGATTCTGTGAAATACTCTGAGGCTGCAAGTTCATTAATTTTTTCTCCATTAGATCGTTATTGAAATAGTAGCAACTTGAAAGTCTAGGAACCCTATCTTGACTTAGACTGTTCCCTTTTCCCTGTTCCCTTTTCCCTGTTCCCTTTTCCCTTTTCCCTTTCCTGGAATTTCCTTTCCTGGAATTTCTTTTCCTTTCCTTTTCTTTCCTGGAATTTCCTTTTCTTTCCTGGAATTTCCTAGAACTTCCTTTCCTGCAATTTCCTTTCCTTTCCTGCAATTTCCTGNTTCCCTTTCCCTTTCCCTTTCCCTTTCCCTTTCCCTCCCTTTCCTCCTCACATATAAAAACCTCAAATGTAATCATGCTCAATTAGTTTGTCCATGTTTTAGAAGTGATGTTTTGCTGAAATTTTGCGATGTCACTGCAGAAAAAGAGGAAAGGAGAGGCTTAGTGAACACAAATAGTTACATTGTATTTATTACAGTGCCAAAACAAAGTTAATGCGTGGTATTGGTTAAACTCTAACATACCCCGATGTGTTAGGATGGCAAAAAAAAAGTTGTGGTTGTTTCAGAAACATCCCTTCTAATTTTAAAGGGTTATTACTAGGAGGTGAGAATATCCCAAATATATTTGCAGAATTACAGTCACACTAACAAGCTACTTCCTAATGCTCTTTGGTTAGGATTTATAAGAACGACACGAAATGTATGAGTTGAAGTGTGTAAATAACTTTGCATATTTCAGATTCAGTGAGTAGGTTGCCATTGTTAAGATGTTTATTCTTTTCAGTCTGAAGAGCAGTTCTTCACTGCTGATATTTCTGCCGTTGGGCATCTTGGCACCTACTGACACACCTGAAATTCTACTCCGTTTTTCTTTTAAGGGAGTGGAATTATTGACTCCACATCATCTTGTGTGTATTTGTGTGGCTGAAGGATGTGGATTAGAACTCATTAATAAAAACAATTTTATGAGGAGTTTTCTGAGCCATTCAGTCAGGCTACGTGCCCACTTCTGCCATGAAAACACATTATCTGGGGGTAGTTTGCTGCTCTGAAGCAGACTAAGTGTCTGTGTGAGCGGTTTCAGCTTAAATTGCGTGAGGACCTTTTTTTCTAACCAGTGTATTGGGATTTTATTCAGGATAGGTTCATATCAAAATGTGAACTCTTAAGCTATATTTTTTATGGAGCATTTTTCTAATGCTAAAGGTGGAAAAACAGAGCCTCTTCAAATGAAGGTAATTGAATTTTGTATAAATAACAGTGTAAAACGTGGGATACTTCCTTGCATTTCTTTCAAAGTTGGATTAAATACAAAAATGCCTACCTTCCTCCTCCTAGCAAATGGAATTACTTCTTCTAATGATTCTGTCTTTTTTCAGAAACATAAAATGAAATAGACTTCGTATTCTTCTCACAGCTGCGCTTCTCTAAAGCTGCAGTGACACAAATGCAAAAGCAAGATAATTATTTAAGGATAAAAGTTTTTAATCTGTTTCATACATTGGAGAAACAAACTGTATTTCTTTATAAGAATGTCTATTTGTCAGTGACGTTTTGACTGAGAGTAGTGATGAACCTAGAGCCTTAGAAGGTAGTGTAAGAAAGGGTGTATCAATATTCCTTGTAAATAAGGTGGAAATCTTGTATCACCACGTGATTCAGCTTCCACAGTAACTAAATTAGTTGCCTTCTGAAAATTCTGGTTCAATCCCAGACCAAAAGCAATAATTTACTAAATAGCTGAAGAGTCCCATGCCAAACTCCATGTTCTCACACATGTGCCCATTGTCTTACTCTGTTAATATTTATTTTTAAATATCACTATCCTTGGTTACATCT
The DNA here is from genome assembly GCA_013397755.1 of Cnemophilus loriae. Classification (NCBI taxonomy): domain Eukaryota; kingdom Metazoa; phylum Chordata; class Aves; order Passeriformes; family Corvidae; genus Cnemophilus; species Cnemophilus loriae. Next base: position 208,372 of record VZTF01001323.1, read on the forward strand.
ACTCAAACGCAATGATAAATGTGAGTTATCAGTCTGACTCCTCCAGGTTTTTTGTCCTGTATCCCCCAGAACCTGCTGAGGCAGATAGAGCTCTCGGGCAGTCTGTACGTCACGGAGTCGGCCATCAGCAGTTTGTTCAGCCTTGCCCAGGAAGGCGCTCACCTCTGCCGCATCATAGCCAAGGTAAGAGATATATGGAGTAATCCAAAGCAAACTAGCCCTACAAGAAACTCATTTCACTAGAGAGCAACTACATTTACTCTAGGAAACTACTTTTTTCTTTTCTTGTGGTGCTTTTGCAAGTCTTATTCTACAAAGTTTGCCACCACAATTATCGCATCAGAGGTTTCTTTCTTTAAAAGAGGACCACATCCCCCCAGATCTTTAATTTAATAAAGCCTAATACCTGGGCAAGCAGCTTCAGTAGGATGGTCAGCTCCAACAGGCTTCTCAGCATTGCTTCAGTTGCAGTTGTCTTTGTGCCAGCTGAGGTATTATCACTCCCTTCATAATTTTGGGAATTGTTTTAGTGTCACTCCTGATAGCACTTTTTGAGTACCAGCTATGTAAATGGAGAGAAACTTTACAATAGGCCATGGCTGTGGCTGACTGCAGAGCAACAGCAAGACCTCTTCAGCTGTGTGTACGGGGGGGTTTAGAGGTATTATTTAAGATGCAAATTTAGAAATACTTTGCATTCATTACTATCCTTTCACAAAAGAGCATCTTTGCAGTTACTTCTGTCAGTGCGTGTTCTCATTTACCGAGTAGTTGGTGCTAACTTTTGGTATAAATTAGTCATTCTGCCAAGATCCGTGATGCTTGGAAATCCCTGCAGAGTTTGCACCTTTGAGGACACTTGGATCTTGAAAAAGTGAGAGAGGTGGGACGTGGTGTATTATTGAGGATAGGATAAGCACAACCACAGGGCATGCAGAAAGAGGAAAACCTCCCTCCTCCACCTTCTGCTTGTGGAGTGCTGTGCCAGTTCCTTGTCCTACTCAGAGACAGGGTTAGACAGCAGCATTTAATTACTTTTACTTCTGATATGCCTTTAGATGGATATTTACATGACAAAAGGTACTCCTTTGTTCTGAAGGCTGAGAACGAGGCAGACTCAAACCTGTAGTGGATTCCGGCAACAGCCTGAGAGGTTTAGTTTTTTCCTAAATTGATATTTGAGCTCCACTCAGTGGTACCCAAAAACAATGTTAAAATGTTGAGTATTGAGGAAGTGCAGAATTATCAAATTAAAGAAAATTGGTCTTGGGCTTTTTATCATTTTATGACTTCCACAACAGTTTAATTTAGCAGAAGTGAAGCCTGACCTTTCATAAATCACTAAGCTAATATATTGCTAAAACCTGGGCGTGTCACAGGTTTACAACTGAGGAAATGCATCCCCTTATGCAAAGAACCCTAAGTGGTGTTTGGCTGCCAAATTACAGCGCTGATTGCATCACCTGTCCCGTGCCTCTGTCTGCCCTGGGCACTGGGAAATGCATTTATGCAGACGCACCATTATCCTTCACCCTCTGTATTGTCTCTGTTGCCTGCATCAGTGACCAAAGGGTCAGAGGAACTGTAACAGACCAGAATTCCAAATTGGTCAAATGAGTAAAGAGTTCTGCCCAGATAAAGCAACTTGACAGCACTGAGCTTTGCTTGCTTTGGAGGTTAACTTGCACCTTTCTAAAAGCTCCAGTATGAATATGGTATTCTTTTATTTGCTATTTTTAGACTTCTTGGCATTTCCGGTTTGTGACCAAATAACACATAAATGCTGCTTGTGCTGTAATTCAAGTTTCATTTCTGACAGGTTTCACAATCTGTGAAGCAGAAAGGAAGAGAGGAGCGCTGGCTTTAGTTAGCTATGACAGTAAAAATTCAAGGTTATTTGAAAAAAAAATAAACTAAAAAGAATCTCAAATTGTTCTCAGTCATTATGAGGGTGAAAAAGGTTTGAAGTCATGCAAAGATCTCAAAATCTTTGATAGAATCTGTAGTCCCTTGAGAGCTGTCATAGTATCCTTAAAACTTGCCAGAGGTGTTGAATATTTGTTTACCATGAAAGTGAAACTCAACAAATCTGTTCATGTAACCTTGAAGTCTTACTCTCCATGACAAAGTGTGATCTTGTGGAACACTGTTAGTTTTTTTCCTGTCCCAAGCTATAAGTTACAACTCTAAATCACACCAATATCTTGGACATGCAGAAAAAAGAACCAAGATAGTGTTGTAAAGCTACAATATTACAGGAGCTGTTCTCTCATTTTACATTTTGGTAAGTGTTTCAGTCTTCTCTTTCCTTCTCCCCCATCCCTTGCTAATATTTTACAGAAATTAAAAAAGGCTATGAAATACTCCCCTCTATGCTGAGACATCACCCATAATTTTATTGCACCTACAGGAATTCTTTGACACTTTCTTTTTTAGCATGTAACTTTGTAATCTGCTGTGAAAAAATCATGTTGCTGACTCACCCTGGTAGCCAGTACCAGTTCTCACTAGCTGTCAGAGACATAAAACCAAAGGTCTCTAACAAAAATGAGTGGTAGTACGGACAAGATAAAAAAATTAGCATTACTTAGAGAAAAAGGGCTATAAATAGATTTGGATTTGTAATAGCCAGAAGAATTGGTAAAAAATCTGTTTATGAGTTTCAATAAATAGGTCATAGATTGATAAAGAAAATGGTATTTTTTTAAAAAATCCATTTTACTGATGATAGAGTCCAATACTAACTGTATTGAACCAAAAGCCATGATAATAGGCTTGTAAAAGAGAAACAAAAATAAAGATATTCATACCTGCATAACACCTCCTTTGGAGAATACTTGACTATTGGAATTCTTTATGGCTGTACAGCAGATCACTTGCTCTGAGAAGCTTCTAATGCATCTTGCCTTACATTCTTTATATGCCAGTTCCTTTTCTAGCAAATATTTATGATAAAGATCTCTTTGGAGATCATCTATCAAGATAATTATAAATGTTGTCAAAGCCTTGATGAGAATTTACTGCACTTTGGTTGTTTCAGGCTGAAACTGCAAAATATTCCACCTTAGAATTAGATGCTTTTTTGCTTCCCCTCCTTATTCACTCAATTCAAATAGTTTTGGTGATTGTATTTCAGGTGATTTCGTTATCTACACCTAGCCCTTCTGAATAGCATCCCATAAAACTGAATTTCTGTTAATCCAGTATAGGAGAGAAGTAGGTCATCGAGCAGTAAAGCAAGTGTCCCTCTCTTCCTCTAAATGTTTACCCACTCAACCAATTGATGTATATCCCTGTCAGATGGAATGGTTTGGCATCACTGCAAATGATACAGGGGATGAATCTTGAAAAAGGTGAATAAATTCTGAGAAATGCTCCGATCCCAGTGAGGGGACTGGTTTTGGCAAGCCATGGAATGAGGCTCAGTATTTTCCACCCGTCCAATATTTCACTCACACATCTCTCGGTTCATTACTCATAGTCAATATTTTACAGCTTAGTAATGGCACACGAGGCACGAAATAAAGAGTACAGATCTCCTCCTGACAAATGCAGTGATAAATCACTTCCTGTCCATCAGAGGCAAAATCAGGGCACCCATCTGGCATGGAAAAGACTTGAAGCAAATGTGCCAATATCACTCGAGCATTACTAGATTTGTCCACAAACTTCTGCTTATTATGGCTAAAGCAGAGGATCAGATCATCCCTGCTTCCACTGAACTGTGGGAAAATTCAAATTGATCATGAAATTAAAAAAAAAACCAAACAACAAAACTGTTACCTTTGACTTGGGAATGACAGTGCAAAAGCTTTTTCATTATATTTTTGATAGATAATTTAATTACTGCTTGGGTGAAATATCAGTATCCTTTTGTGGAAGGAAAAATATGACTGAAACTTTTTTGTTAATGTACTGCCTCTTTTTTAATTTTAAGGGCTCAGAAATATCTTTCTGCATTAGGCTATATACAGCAGTACTAGACATAAAATAACAGACACATGAACACTTCTTACGATTCTAGAAATAAGTTTTACTTGTAAAAAACTTAGGTGAGCCTCTTGTTTTCACTGATGCCACAGAAGTTCCATATACTTGTGCAAAGACATGATATAAAACTTTTATCTGGAAAATATGTTGAAGAGTTAATTTTGTCTGATTCCATATGACTTGGTATAAATTTTTTGTTAGACCGAACAGAGGGTTTTGCTTCCTCTATTATCCTCTACTGTATTCAAGCAGAACTAGTACAAAAATATAGAATTCTGAAAATGAGTAAAGTCTGAATTGTAGCCCAGAGGTTTCAAGTCAGTATAACCTGCTGAGCTTTCAAATAATGGTTCAGGAAAAAATAGATGATCTCTGTGAATCTAAAAATATTTTTAAACAGAGTCTATTGAAACAGGCTTAAAAAAAAGGGTGTATCTTTCACTTGGTCTATGATTTTAACTATTTTTAATTTACTGGTTTTTTTTTTAATTTACTGTTTTTTTTTTAATTTGGTGTAATCTGAACACTTTAGTCCGAGATCTTTCATCTGTCATCAATAATTTAAATGCTTTCCTCTTCATCATATGTCTGACTTTACATCATATAAGACATATATAGTCTACCTAATGATAGCACAACATTTTGAAATGAAAAATAATTTTAAAAAACCCCACCGCATGAAGTGCAGCATTGTTGGTATTTATTTATACATTTCCATTTGTTATATGAAATTTACTAAAACGTATGTTTATAAGCTGTCTTGGAAATTAATCAAGGATAGCTACTCTAATATGTACCCAATTCTTTGCCACTATTGTATTCAAAGAAAAACTTTTAGGAATGCAAATTTTATTTATTAGAGGATGAAGATATGGATTGTATCTGTTTAGAATTTGACACCTATTTTCCCCTTATTTTCAGTACCTCTTCAACCATATGACCTTCTTGTTCATAATTTTAGCATTAAGTAAATATTGCATGGAGCTCAGAAATGTAGAGGAATGTGAAATATATGCTAACAAAAATCTATTTTATACTAATAGTATATGACTTAAATGTTACTCTAATTGCCACCTATTGATGGTTCTTTGTAATTTTTGCAGGAATGTCAGTTTTAATTTAAATGGAGCTTGTAACTGGTAGAAGTTAATCACTTAAGCACACCTCCTACTGAGGCTGTATTACTTTTTCATCACTTAGTGTACAAGCATTAATCCACTTGAGTTCTCTGTGTGAGCTTAACATCCTCTTTGTTGGTGTTGTTACGATAGCTATTTTGGATAAACTACTAAAGGAACCTGCCACCCACACCAGTCTTGGTTAGGTTCTAGGGAAACCTCCAGTGCAACTTCCCTGATTTCTGTTTTTCCCCTGCAGGAAGGAGGTGTCGTTGCTCTCTTTAAGATCTGTCGCCAGGATTGTTTCAGGTGCCTTTATCCCCAGACCCTGAGAACGCTGGCATCAATTTGCTGCGTAGAGGAAGGGATGCACCAGCTGGAAAAGGTGGGCACTTCAGGATTCCTTACTGACTGTCTCATAAGAGAGAGAAGCCCTGTCTTTAATCTCTTCCAGAAATTGATAATTTGATGGTGTTTGATACTGTGTTCCGTACTATGCTCACCTTTTCAATGCAGTAGCATTAACCTATTATCCTTGCACAAATAAGCTTTCTAAGTGGGGATAGCTTCACAAAACAGGTAAACATGTTACTAACTACATCCAAAAAGGAGAACAAACTAGAGAAATTATAATTTCTGGACTCTCTAAAGTGTTTGTTCGGAAACTCCACTGTTTCAAATCATCCTTATAAGACAGAAGGCTTTACACCTCTTTAAATCCTTTCCTGACCCTCTGATAGGCTCCTGCTTGTGACAATGCTGCAACTTGTGAGAGTTGTAGTTGCACAGAAAGAAGTAGGGCAGATACAGTCATTAGTCAATCAAAAAGTGTGTCTGCTAATCAGCAGCAGCTTTCATAAAAGCCACTTTTAACTGTGATGGCCAACATCAAAACATTATCCAGATAAAATTATATCAAATTCTTAGGCTCCTTTCCTTTCTCACATTTACTACTCACTGCTATGTTTTGGAAAATGAACACTTCTGGTCACTAAATCATGATCTCATCCTTTGTATTTCATAAAGCAGTCGTCTTCCCCAGCTGAATAATGGCCTCTTCAAGTTAATGATAAACGATTTCACTGCCTCTTTACATTGACGTGTCTTGTAATTTACCACACCGAATTCAAGCAAACTGTGACAGAACACCTGCAGCAAAAAGCAAGTCTCTGAGTTTACAGTAAATGAAGATGACTTAAATTTTTTTTGACATAATACTGGTTCAGAGTGACACCAGAATCAGTCTAAAAGGATCTTTCATTATGTCCGCTCTAATGGTGGAGTTAATAGAGTAAGAAATGAAAAAGATTGATTCAAGTCGCCCAGTCCAATTCCTGGCAGTGTCAACATGTGTTTAACGTGGCCCATGCTAAAGCTGATGGAACAGGAGTCCTAGAAAAAGTGAACACTCTCAAGCTCATGTTTCTTTGATCTGCTTTAATGTCGGCCACAAGTAAAATTGCTTGGGGTAAAGTTGATCGGAATCAAGATTGGAGTAGGGTTGAAAGGATTTTTAACTGAAATCCCTGCCTTCAGGGACCTTCAATTCTTAAATCATCTTCTTTAAATATGAATAGTCTTTTTCTTTCAAAATTTGAAGCGCTCTTCCAAAGAACACAAAAGAGAGTTAAAAGTATTAGCAGCCCTATAATTACAAAAGTTGTCATAAGACTTCTTATCTGGCGAAAGGGGGGCTTCTTTTATCCAACTAAGTATCTGGATGCTGGTGAATCATTTAATTTCTCTAATACAAATATCATTATGCCACCTAGTGCATTAAAACATCAGTGCAATTTGAACTTGGTTTTTAATGACAGAAACTTCATTTTAAAAAAAACCAACTTGGCCACTAAGCAATTCAGATTAGGCAAATCAAGATTTAAAAAAACCAAAAAACCAAAAAACAAACCTATGCAAGCCCTCCTTTCTGTATTTTTCAATTAGATTGCACTGCCATTGCAGTGGTTAAAAGACCACTTAAAAGAAAGCAGCAAGAGCTATAATTTCCTATAAAATACTTATCAGAGAGGTGAACTAAAAGGGGGTGGTACACTTTCTACAGTAATTGCAGTGCTTGATTACTAAAGACATCAGGAATATTGTTTATTTATCCAATGCTCTTTGATCTTGCCAATTCAGTGCTCATTTCTAAAGAACTAGAAAATTGCCTATTTTAATAAAAAGTATTTCTTTCCATTTTTAAAAAAAAATAACTCGTTCTTCCCAGCCACACATCTATAAATATATCACACTGGAAAAAGCCATTATCACCTTTTTTATCAGCTTGATAAACAAGCTGATCTTTGCTATAATTACAGTGATGAGGTAGTTTTTGCAATGATTAGCTTTTCCTCTTTTAGGTGAATCTTGTTGGCTCTGTGTACAGTGATGGAAAATCAGTTGGTTAAAATGCGAGTTTGGAACAATTATTTCACTTGCAAGTACTTTACTGAATTTTGATAGTATATTAGTACTCTTAGTTTGTTGTACATTGAAGTGCATAGCTCCAGGAACTCAAGAGTAACAAATTAGGCAATTAAAATACAAAAATGGTGAAGAAATAGTCTCATTTTGTCCCTGAGGACCACACAAATAAATGTTCTCTGTAAGCTGTGCTCAACAAGTGGTAATTTTGGTGCTTCAAGCTGCTTGTGGGTGTCTGGTTGTTTGATACACTTTAATTTTGTAATCCACTGTGACACCAGCAGGTTTGAGATCATTATTTGGTCTCAGCTTCCTGACCAGTCCTACTTCAGAGTGGAGTGGAGAGACCCTGGAAAAGCAACCAGAACATATTATTCCTATAGCTGTTTGTCCCTATACCCAAGAGAACTTTGTCATCTGTGTCTTGTGGCACTCAAGCATGCAAAGTTTTTAGGGGAAAGCTCACTGCACCAGAAAAGATGGTTATTCTTGATCTGGGCATTCCAGAGTTTATACTGACACAATAAGTAATACAGGTGATTGGGAACAGAGAAAATAGATAAAATCCCTAAACCCAGAACTGAAAGGAGTTTGTGAGAGCTGAGCATGACTGAAATTGAAGAACAATGTCAGTGCTGCACGTGCAGACAGACCTGGTGGTGTGTCCTGCCCTGAGGTTTAGGACAGAAATACAGTGTTGTAGTGGGAGATTGTTTCTCAAGGTTTGTTAGGGGTTCTGGAGAGAAGAATATCTAAACCTTCGTGAATGTGCTTCGCAAACTTAATTAATCTCATCATAGCAAGGACAGTTGGAGGCACAGAGTTGGAATAGATTATAGTGAGTATTTAGTGACACTTAAGGTTCAGAAAAGTAAAAACTGTGATCTTGGTGATGTGTATCCTGCAAATTGCATTAGGAATAACTGTACTTCAAGTAATGCTTTTGTTATCAAGACATACATAAAATCTAACAGATATGGTCTTCAACATGGAGCAACCTTGCCTGGAAGTGGGGTTTGTGTTTGAATTGCCATTTCTTTTCCTAAAGCAATTCTTCAGCCCTTACCCCTCTGAGGTGGCATCAGATCCTTGTTTCGCAGAGCTCTCTGAACAAAACGTCTGCTATACATTTGCTGACACACAGCCTCATTAAAGTCTATAAACTGTGGTAGTTTCACTGCTTCAGGGCTGTCTGCACAAAAGTTGGTGGTGGTGGTGCTAAAAGGCATGGATTTCCAATTTTTGCCCTGCTGAAGCTCAGTTGTGTGGTTTTTCTCTGAGGCTTCTGTAGTAATAAACTTCCTGCTGCAATAAAAGAACTGCAGAGCTGGTTCAGAAATAAATAGCAAACAGTGCAATGTACTGCAGTTTTTACTGTGCATGTGAAATGTTATCCCATTAAAAAATGCAGCTTAGGTGGGACCTAGATCAAGGGTCAACTGCCATAAAACCAGGATGATTATACAGTCGGCTGCCTAAATTTTAACAGTGTGCAGTGTATGGCTACTTACCTTATTTAAACTACTCGAGAAAACAAGACACCTGGAATCAGCTCATTAAGAGGAGGTAATCCAGAGACACTGGTGACAACAGCTGTTACTCTCATTAGCAAAACCTTTTTAACAAATGAAACAGCTTTTATCACTGTGCTTTAAGCAAAATTGCCCAGGAATAGATTACAAATTACTTTGAATCCTTCATTTAAAGCACGTTAAATCAAATTACCTCCAGAAGATGGGTAAAGAAAGTATGAAGTGTACGATATTTGTGGCTGGGAAACTATATGAATTTTACAAAGACTTCTTAAAAATGAGTGACCTAAAAATCTATTACTCACTTTGAACCCAGTCTGAGTCTTAGAATAACCATACTCTTATTCACAGGAATAATTTCTGCATGATGGGAATGTAGTCTGTCCATGACACATCTGAAAAAACAAGATTTTCTGGGGAATGAAGTAAAATGTATATTACTGAACCTTCTGCTACAAGTTGTTCATAGTTTTTGAGTGAATGTGTGTTGATTACTTAATTTAGCTGCAACCACTTTGAACTTTCAGTTTCGAACATTAACCTCAGTTAAAATCAGAGTAACTTTTCTTCAGGTGGAGTCTCAGCTACTAAAACCACTGAAGTTCACGTAAATGTAGGGTAAGACAGGAGTGAGAGCTCTGTATTAGGAAGAAATTCCTCACTGTGAGGGTGGTAGAGCACCAGAACAGGTTCCCCAGAGAAGTTGTGGATGCCCCATCCTTGGAAGTGTTCAAGGCCAGATTGGATGAGGCTTAGAGCAGCCTGGTCTAATGGAAGATATTCCTGCCTATGGCAGGGGGGTTGGGAGTAGATGATCTTTAAGGTCTCTTCCAACCCAAACCATTCTATAAATTCAGGAGAGGGCTTTGATTATGAGAGCTTGGATGGTATGAAGATAAAGTCCCTAATTCAAAGGCTGAATGTAAAAGTTAGCTGGTGGCCCACGGATTTAATTGTCACAGCACGGGAATGCTCCACAATTGTGAATGTTTTAAGTTTCTTAATACCTGGTATACAATGGAAATAACTTTGTACAATGCAAGAGATGGAAAATTTTCCTAATCTGAATGAACTATATAGTTGCCTTTATATTTCATTATTCCAAATACAAAATGTCAAGGGATATTATAATAAAACTCTTCTAGAAAAGGTATGTGAGATTGCCAGTTTAGGTAGGAGAAACCCTTAGGTTGCTACATTTAAAAGAATGTCTGCAGATTGTTTGCTTCTTTTACGAAGTGCAAGTTTTCTGAGAAACAGTGAAATGTTGATTTATATTATGGCAAATGGTGGCTTATTTACAGGACTTCCAACAATGAGAAAATTTCAGAATGTGCAGATCTCTACCTCACCCTGTTAGCCTTTCTCACTCCTTGGAGAAGAGTTTTGTGTTAAAGTTTCTTTGTTTCTTAGATGAAATTTCTCATGGCCTATTTTAGTAGTTTGAGAACAACGAATTAGATGGCCTAAAAAATGATAAAAATTGCATAGCTATTTTATTCTAAAATGAGCTGAATTCAAGAACTCATAAGATTAAAGTGGTTTTTTTTTTCTTTTAAGAAAAATATTTTCAAAAGGCCATAGTATTCAAAATTTAGTTTTAATTCATGGAGAGTCAAACTTCATGTTATTCTATTTTCTGGGTGAGACAGGAAAAGTCTGGATAATAACAGCAAAATACAGGATTCTTAGGAGCCATTAGAAGGTGTCAAGTTGTTAAGGAGCCTTTCTCTTGTCTCTTTCCCACAAAAACAGGTAACATGCAGTGTTAAAACTCTTTCTGAGTTTTTCATGGGTCATGTTGACAAACACATTCTTAATGCTGTTTTATAAAGAGCCATACCATTCTTTTATGTTCCCTAAAGCAGTGCTTGTTTACAGGAGAAACTTGTGAAACTTCATGGTTGGGAAGAGCCCGGAAATTTACTTTCTGCATGCTCAAAACCACAGAGCACTGGCTTGTGTGCTGAAAACATGTGAAATGATTTAGGTGGATAGGGTGCAAGTGATGCATTGCTTTTATAGCCCTTTGGCTGGAGAATCAACTCTTCTGGTCTGCATAATTCACTTCTTTTCATCCTGGAACACTGTTTTGGCTCGTATTCCATGGCTGTTTGTAGCCAGGCTTTGAAATCATACTTGTGAAGTTACAAACGGTAAGCAGGGATGGATAAAGAGGTTTCTGAATTTTGAGAGAAAAGGATAACCTTTCAAAGATGAATTCAGGCAACTTCTGACACACAGAGTACAGCACACTGAAAGTTGGTGGCATTGACAGCTGGAGCTGCGTCTCACTGCTGTGACTGGATAATTGTGGAAGTCACATGAGAATGAAGAGCTACAATGAGAAAGAAACATAAGTCAAACTTAAGGAATAGCATGGAGATCAACAGTTTTGAAGCTGCTTTTCTCATAGCCTTTTAGATAACCAGGCATATCTGTTTCTGAGTAGCTGAATTTGTGGTACAATTAGATAATGTAAAGTTCTACGCTTACACCTCTTTAATTTACTGGACACTTCTTCTGAGTAAGGCTGTTTAATTAATTGGCAGTGAAAAATGTGCTGTGTTTGGCAAATTACATTTCTGTCAAAACCCCTGCAAGATTCATTAAATCATATCTGAGAGTGCAGGAGCTGCCCTTCCTCAAGGCTTCGTGTGTATTAGGTGGTTCAAGTTTTACCTCTGACTACACAGCTAAGTACACATAATTAGTAAATGTAGCCTCTTTCAGCCCGTTCCCAGGCTAGAGTGGCAAGACTTTTTAGGTCACTGCAGAATCTGACCATCTTAGATGCAACAGGCTGCAGTTCTAAGGTGAAATAAGGAAGTCACGGAAGTGACATATTTGTGAATACTGAAAAACAGTGTGAAAAGAGGTTTAAAACATTCCCCCATCCCTCCCCACAAAAACCTCACAACAACAACAAAAGAAAAAATCTAAAACCAACTGGGAGCTAATCTGAAGTAGCATTTGATTTGTTCTGCCAGTTATACATCAGATTAAAATTTGTTCACTTCATGGTAGTACCCACTTTATCGTGCAAAAAGGAAAGCAAGGAGGTTTTTTTACACCTCGTTCAAGAGACGTAGAATTGAATAAAGACAGACAAGTTGGTGCAGGATTATGGTACATTGCCAGATCTCTGTAGGAAAAAAGTATACACGAACTGCTTTGGCTGAGGTCACGGCCATTACTTCGATTCTGTTAAAATGACTAATGGAATTATAGTGGTTGTGTTGTTGTAGTCCTGATGCTCTAAAGAGATACGTATCAGTTGCTCTGATAAAAGATATTACCTCTCCTTACAAACCTTGCTTCACTTAAATAATAGTATGGATTTTTGAAGAGGGAGAAAGGAGCCAGCAAGTGTAGCACTAAAGATAAACATTTTGATAATACTGGTGAAGGAGGACAACGTGAGACTTGGCTGAGGAGTTGGTGAATACCTGCCTTGGGCTTTGGAGGACACAGATTCTATTGTTTATCAGCAAGTCCTCATTTAGATATCTGGCCTTGCCCAGATTCTGCAAACATATAAATGTGCACTCAACCTTAAACATCTGAGTAATTTAATTTAAAAAACAAGAGAACTACTACTTGCTAAAAATGTCAGCAGACATGCACATCTGTTGGTCTGTTCATGACTGAGATTTTTGACTGCAACAACTTTCACAAGGTAAATATTAATTTGTTGACTACTGAACACAGTGCTGTGGCTCAAAGGAAAACTTTTAGAGTCAAATCAAATAGGTGAAAGGTCTTCTTGATTAGCTTTGTCTGCCTTTTCGATAGGGTGCAACAGGCAACCTACAAGTTGACATACAAAACTATCCGTAAATTGTTAACTTCTGTTAACAATTTACGGATAGATTTGTATGTCAATTCAAAATGAGCTGTCTTCTAACCCAAAAATAGATACTTTAAGTTCTTTCCCTGTAGTGAGTCCTCTCACATCACCCACAGATTTAGACTTTGTGAGATTTGTCCTGTACTTAAAGTGGTATATTGATTAAGCATGGATCTGTGATAATATGTCCACATGCAAAAACTTCATAGCAGTCAAAGCAGCCCATTTATTGGATTTTTTTTAATGTTTCAGCAAGACCTGATCAGAAGAAGGCATTGCAGTGGCATTCAAGTATTATTACTGATGTGCTGGGAGTAAATCTTTCCACTGCTCTTTTTTTGTGGCTTCAGAGCAGTGTTCAGCAAGTGAGAGCTGATAGAATGAGGTGTACTTCGGTGTTTGGTTTCCATGCAGCATGTAGTTAGTGAAGGAGGAGCAACCTCTATTCTATTATATCCCTCACCTCTATCTTTTTATACACCTTGGTTTGTTAATTGAGATGCAGGAGACACTCTACAGATCTTTTTTTTTTTTTTTTGTTCTTGTTTTAAAAATATAAATTTCATTGAAATAGATTTTGAAAGCTGAAAAGGAAAATCCTCAGGCTATGCCAGGTTACCGAGGTGTTCACTTCAATGTGCAAGATCAACTTGGAGCAGTGCCTGTGGATTGCCATTCCCTCCAACTTCATTTTGAAAATTTGGACTGGTGCCAGGTTACTGCTCTGCACTTGTTTGGCTCCCATGTAATTTACACATGGTTTTTGCAGTCAGTTCTGTTAGTATTTTATGCTATCTATTGATTTTATATTTCGCTAAGTATTTGATTTCAAGCACTCCAAATAGCTCCAGATTTATGCTTCAAAAGTCAGGATGTTAAGAGAATTTTATAAATGAAAAATAATTTGGAAATCACCAGATGATGATTTTTCTGTAACAATTTAAAGTATTACCTAAAGTGATGACAGTGATCAGGGCAGTGAATGATCCATGAATGACATCCAAAGGAACAGAAGCCAACACATCAGATTACAGGTGGGTTTTCCCTACCTGATAATAATAACAATAATAATCTGTCAAGCAAATTTAATTTTAAGATGAAAGAAACAGCTTACTCAGCTCCTAAACTGAAGGCAGAGATTAATGAGAATCAATTGAAGCATTTAAAAAGAGTGCAAGCAGAGAGCTATTTTGGACTTCAAATATTCCCCTTGTCCCTGGCAGAGGCAGAAAACTGGAAGGAGATGGCCTTACAGAAAGACCTAACAGATGAGTAACTTTCATAATCCTTTTCTCCTCACTCAGCAGGAAACTGTTGCATCTCGTATCTGCATTTGTGTCCAGGTGTAAACACAGGTACTGAATGTCTTTAGGTTGCACTTTCTAAATAGCTTAGCTGTAGCCTTGATAAAGGAGAGCTAGGAGTGAAAATACTTGTAAAAGGAGACAAATACAGTAGATAATTTCCCTCTATAACATCTCTGCTAAATAAGTTGTGCTGATCCAAGCTATCTATCCTACCGCAGATTTTATGACTCAGTATTGTGGATGAATTTCCTGGCTCATTAGAAAAGTCCAAAGAGTTTACTGCTCAGAGCTTCCCTTTCTCGTTCGGCTGGTCCTTGAGCTTACCTGAAACCCACTGGTTTCTGAGACCTCTGCAGGAAGAAGAGCAGGTACCTTCTTGCAGAGATCTGGTAACACATCAGGGATTAAAATGCCTCTGGAGCCTGAGGATTCACTACCAGCATTATTTTTCCTTCTAATGTTTCTCTCATGTTTATTTTCCTGCCCGAATTAACTATCAGTCTAGGAGTTTTCTAGTGCTCTATTTGGTTTCTTGTTCATCTATTCCTGCTTGCATAACATTGATTTTCAAAAATGTTAATGCACATTTAATTTTGAAGGACTGAATTCTCAGATGCACATTTCTAAAAAGCAAATGGGGAAAATCCTTTCTTCGTTCACCTAACTGCAGCTATGGGATTCCTTACTAATATAAAACTGCCCTTGCAGAAGTACTGAATGACCAAAACTCTCAAAAATAGAGAATTATTTCTCCTGGTTCCAGGTGGTTTATAATTCTTTTCTTTAGGGCATGACAGCTGGAAAAAAATAGTTCTGTATGGTCATAAATGAGCTGATCTCAGTCATACATGAGGGTAACGTGATGGAGGCTGTTAGACAAAGTGACTGGCTTACTTGGTCTGGCAATAGATATTGGTCACGTATTGGGGTGACAGTCAGGACGTGACAGCACTGCAGAAAATTGGTTTTCATCACAAGAGCATCCATATTCTGAATCAACTTCTCATCTTGACCACTTCCTTATGCTTGCTTCCTGGTAGTAGTTCAAACTAGCAAAACATGTAAACCTCAATTTATGTTCAGCTTAGAACTTGGCTCTTTTCCAAAACCACTTCTGCCATTCTCGTGCTCCCATGAGTGCTACTACCCCTCCTCCAGTTCAGCGTGGTGCTAACAAGCCCTTGCATTGCAGCACTTCCCAGAGCTCACACTTAGGCAGGGAGGCTCTGAGAGTCCTGCTGTGACACGATTCAGTCCAGCTGTAAGCTGGGAATCTTTTCTAGCTGCAGATACGAAGGAACATTTGCAAATCAGGTCCAAGCAGGGCTCCCAAAATGTGAAAAATGTGGATATTGTTATCGAGAGGGAAATCCGCAAGTATGTGTTTTGCAAATTTTAATTTTATGCAGTTCATGGTTTTTTTTTCGTTTCACACAATGATTGCCAAAATTATAGTCAAAATACTTGGTTCAAACCCTCTTTTCTCTTTCCTGCTCTCCAGCACCTGTCACTGCAAGAAAGTCAGAAAACTCTTTACCAAACAGGGAAAAAAATACTTGCAGAAAACTTTTACAATATGAGCTTTGGCCAGCACTGGCCACTGTTAAACTTTCTACCAGTAGGTTTGCTTGGTTTAGATGAATGCTTAGCAGTTTAATTTTACCCCTCAAACAGCATTACAGAAACAAAAAACTCACTCAGGGTTTTCCTGCTGGTAATATTCTGACTCTTCTGCATGGGCCAAAAACTAACCCTTAGAGAAGCTGAGTGTTTTCCCAGAAGTAATTGTAAAAAAAAAAACCAGAAGAAATCAAACCCAGCGTAATCCAGCTGGCTAATTAGATGAAACCTGGTATCCTTTCCTCGTGATGTGCATTTGAAATCAGGGCTGGCACTACTCAGGTGAAGTGTCTTGCATGTGCTCCTAACAAACCAACTGAAGTTAACTGCGTGAGATTTTTCTTACCTCAGGTTGATAATGAGCTCAGAGCTACCATGTGGCATAACTGAAGTTCACTCATAATATATAGGAGTCTCCATGTATTTCTTGAAATAAGGGAAGGTTAAATAATGATTAATGGCAGATGATGTAGAGATGTGTTTGTGTGTCACTGTAAGAGGATTTTTTGTGCTTAGGCTTGTTTGCAGGAAACCACTTAGGTCTGGCACACTGCCTGATTTACACTAAAACTTTCATGTTTCATAAAGCATCTTTGAAAACACTTAAAGAGCTGTTGGAAAAACAACCTCTTCTGGTAAAGATAGTAACCCTGTTAGATAAACATCTAACAGCATTGCTTGTATCAGTTTTACCTGACCTGTACCGTTCTTCTCTTGCCTATCATTAAGTTCCCAGACAGTAGCTCTTTCACTGACTGTTGCTTCCCTTGCCAGAACTGCCTCAAGCTTTTCCTTTTTGAGGGCTTTCAGTTTGTTCGTTTGCAGTCCCTAGGAATGGATGAGCAAGCTTTTGTATGGATCTGGGCATACACATACGCTTCTCTGAAAAGGATCTTCAGCTGAGATGAAGAAGGAATCCCTGTGGCACCAGCAGGTTGAATTAAGAAGACAGAAGTCTTTCCAGTTTTTGTAGGAACTCATCTTTGTCGCTTTGTTCACACAAAGAAGGTGTTGGAAATGTTTCACAATAACTTAAATTAGCCAAGGGCCAGTCCTGCCTGACCAACTTAATGGCTTCTGTGATGGAGTGACTACACTGTCAAGTCAGTGGACAAGAGAAGATCTGATATCATTTATCTGGATTTCTGTAAGGCTTTTGACAAGATGTCCTCATACTGAGAATCCTGCGTTACTGGGCATGTGGGCACTTCCTCTCTGCTTCATATATAACTGACAGATGACCTTATTTTGCTGTCACCACTTTTGATTTGAAACTAACTGTTAGTTTCAATCTCAAGCAAATAATATTGAAGGAAGATATCAGACAGTAGTGGTCCAAATATGGGCTCCCGAGGGACCCCACTCATCACTGCTCTCCATCTGCACACCGAGGAGTTGACTGCTACTTTCTGGTTGTGACAATATAGCCAATGCATCGCCCAGCAAACAGTCCATGTCTAATCCCAAGCCTGCTGGTGTAACAAATGTTTCTTTCTAGCTTGTGTTGTGTATCCATAATGACACACTTGCATGTCTCTGCCAGAGCCCTCATGTCTTCTTGTCTCTTTTTGTTTAAAAGTGGGCTTAGCTGGATGAGAAAAATTGGGCATTACTGGCATGAACACTTCAGAAAATTGGATTTGGAAGGGAGGCCAAATTTTCTCTTAGATACATCCCATGAAGACTTGTTGACACTCAACAGGGGGTTTATAACGTCTGTCACTGAAGAAGTTATTTTTTTTCTATTAAATGTGCCACGAATTTCTGTGATGTCATTACTACAGTGGTATCTGACAGAGCAGAACCTATCTTATTAGTTTTACCAATCCCTACACTGCTGTTCTTAGTTACAACCGAGAGGTCAATATACCAGCTGAAGGTGCTCCCTCTGTCCCTCAGGACTTTATCTCCTTTCCTCCCACCTGTATTTACATCCATATTTTGTGACAGCCTCAGTCTGACTGAAGGCAGTGCAGAGCTGGATGCTCATGAAGCTGAGCCCTATGCCACTGGAGAGACCTTGTCACGTAAAGATGTACAGCAAGAGCCATGAAAGATTCACATGTGATGACATAATTTACTGGTCACTCTATTGTCTACTAATCCTCAGCTATACTGGCCAGAGTCCCTGATTAACTCTTTATAAAATAAGGGAAAGAAACTAAACCTAAACCAAAGAAAAATATCAAGCCCTAACAAATAAGTAAAATTGGAAAGCAATGCTGAGGTTAAAGCCTTCTGATACCCTGACAATTGCCCAGAAGAATTCTGGAGGCGGAACAAGTCCCCTTGGAAAAGTATTTCTGGCAGCTGTGCATGGGCAGTTTCCTGAGCCATTGGTGGGGTTGGAAAGACCACACACATCCTAGGTTCCTGGAAATGGGACTGGGCTCTCCTACCCAGAAATTTTTAGTTCAGCTGTTAATAGAAAGACAGGGATTTCCCAGTTTTTGATAGCGCAAATTGGTTTATGAACCTGAACTTCTTTCCATCTGTGACGTTTCCTTTACGTCCTCGTGCGTATGTCTAACAGACACACATCAATTTAAAGAGCAGGTAAATGGTTCTTTCATCCTGCTGCTGTTTCTAACATGATTCAGTAAGTAGGCATAATGGAGGCAGCTACGTGGGTGATGGTCACTGCTGCAGGGTTTGCCATGTGTGATGAACAGCAGCTGGAATGCTGAGAGAGCACTAGAGCAGGGCTGCTCTAATAGAGTGAAATTCTGCCTCTGTCTTAATCTTCTTTTGCAAGTGCTTCTCTTTCCTGCCCTGGGTGAATTTCTTGAACTTATTAGTTTGCCTTGCCAAATGTGAATTGCTGTTTCTCCTCCAACACAAACAGCCACTTCTGAGTCTCCAGAAATGCAGGAATGGCCAGGCTTCAGGGCACAGGTCTTCCCTGTTACCTCCAGACCTGCCCTGCAGATCTGTTTAGCTGCTGATGCCAGAGATTTAGCTGGCTTGGAAAAACTGTAGCTCAGATTAAGATTCAGTCTACTTGCTGTCTGCTTTTGTTGATTTCCCTGCTTTATTTTATTTTATAGTCTCTTTCTCTCTTCCTGCTGTATCTTCAGGCCTCAGAAAAGTCTAGATTGTCAGACTACTGCTTACGTGTTCTTTCTTTGCCCATCTCTGTGGTAATACAAGCAATATTGGGCACAGTCACTTAAGCTTCTGTTTGCCATAAAATCTGTGTCAGAACATAGTGGATTTTCAAGGAAGTATTTTGGATCTCTGCTAGAAAAGGCTGAGATCCTTTCAGAGGCCAGTGACTACAGACATTTCTGTACTTATCAGTGTCACCATCTATGAGTGTTGAGAGGAGTGAGAGGTCTTACAAAAGCAGACTTCATAAACACTGAGACACTGCTTCCCCCATCTTCAGCAACTTGAAACAATTGTGGTTATGTCAGTTCTGCCAACTGAGTAGGGTAATAAATTATTCCAGGATGGAAGGCTGGCATGAAAATCTTCTAGCAGTATTTTGCCTGGAAGAATTTTGCATGTTTTCTGTAAGCTCCCAAAGTATTGACTTTGGCAATATTTATTTATATAATTATATAGATTATTGAATATATTAATATATTGTATATATTTAAATATTTTTATTAATATAATATTAGTTAATATTACTTAGTTATTTATTTAGTTACTTATTGGAGGCTTGGGAAAAGGAAATAAAGCAAAATCCAAGAGCAGGGATAATGTGAAATAGACCAAAGGAGATTGAATTGTCTGCCCAAATTTAAAAAAGTGATTCATACCACTAAATTTCAGTCTTTTTAGATTACAGCTTGAGTCACCAGAATGGTGTCTATCAAGTTGTGGATATCCACGCACGATCAGATGGCAATTAAATCCACTCCATAAAACTAATACCTAATTGCTATTAAATTAAAAGTTGGCTGATAATGTACTTTCAGTGTTATTGCCATCCTTGGGATGTGCCCACAGTTTAAGAGCACTGAGTGAGTGTTTTTAAGGTATCTATGGGTCTGTGGTAAGATTTTACCCTTATGCTAGTTAAGCTGTCATCAAATCACTTTAGATGGAGACACAGAGCAATAGAATAATTTGGGCTGGAGGGGACTTTTAAGGGTCATCTAATCCAAGCCCTCTGCAGTGAGATTAAAAAAGATAGGGCAAAATAGAGGGCTAAGTTGATTATCAGTCAGCATGGAGGAAGAGATCCACAAATGGGGCAAAAAGGCTTATTCGTGTACAAAATCGGGACAGAATCTGAGCACTTTTGCATTAGAGCATTTCATTTGTAGCAATCCAGGAAGAATTAAATCCTCCTCAATTTCTGTGCTAAAATGATTATCATGTGGCATTTTAGGGTCATAAAAACCAAGTGATAATTCTCTACATATGGTCTGAAAACTTCACGAGAGGGAAGAACAAGTTAGAAGTCAGTTTTGCCAGGCTGTCGACTCCCGCAGCAAATGCACGTTATGCTATGCAATAGTGGCACCCAGTGGAGGCTGCAATTACAGCAAAGCTTGTGCTGCTGCTGGGAAAGGTCTGCCCGAATCTATCCCGTGTTTAGGAAGGCAGCAGAGGATTTGGGAAGACAGGTTTATGAAGACCAAAGCTATGCACCACTGAAGCGTCCTCCTAAATCAAGGCAAGCCATGTCAAACGGGCTTTTAATCTGAAAAGTTCAGGTTCTCTTATCTGTTCACAACAAACTGGATAGTGTGAGAACTGTTTTCCTACAGGATAGACTCTCTGCTTTAACTGTATTCATTTAAAAAAAATCCTTAAGCAACGTCTAACGCAAGAGCATCCTAGAGAGTGGGGAAAAAATGCTTTTTACTCCTAGTGCCTGGAAAGTACTGCCTGGGTAGTGACAGTGTCAGCCTCAAAACTTTGGAGAGAAAGTGAGGAGCAGGATGTGTGCGTGGGGAAAGGGGAATGAGAAGGAAAGTATGGCTCTTTGTTCCGTTTCAGTCTAGGCTAAGATGCAATAGTCTGAAAAGGCTGTAAGGTGCAGGAGAGAGGAGTTGAGAGCAGGAGGAATGCCAGGAGTGTCAGGTGGGTGGGAAGGAAGTATCAAAGGAAAATGTCTTCAAGTTTTAAATTCAGCCAATGCTAACAGCAGCACCACCGAAAGTAAATGGATGCTAATAATAGGCTGGAAGCAGAACAACCCCCCTCGGTGTGGAGTTCTCAATATCTTACAAAGTGAATGGACTATCAGATTTCTGTAAAAAATGTGTTATTTACTGTGGGGTGGTCAACATGCTGCTCCCTGGGGAATGAGGCTAGCTGCTCTGCTTATTGCTTTCTCAGGCATCATCTGTTGCAAACAGTTGTGATGAACAGGGATTTGGGAATAACTGACCTGTAGTGATAAAGAGAATGGAGTGAATTAGAATAATGTTCCTGCAGACAAGGTGCTGTTGAGCTCAGATTGCAGTTGCTGTTGTATGTAGGCCTACTCATAAGATCACAAAAATGTGATGAATGAGAATGATGATCTGAGTTCCTAGAATTTGTTCATCCTTAACTTCTTTAGCACTCTCTGCCCTCTCCATTTATTTTAGCATTTCATTATAAGCACTGGATGCTTTGGCATTTTGGCCATGCTGGAATTATTCTAGATCTGTGAAGAGAGGCTGGATGCAGGAAAACACCTTCCAGGACTTTCTGTTAATCTGGTTATTATTCAGTCTGAGAAACACTCAGTTTCCGGAGAAATGAGTTCATTTGAACAATAATAGGTGACATTATTGCAATGGCCTATATCCACATGTTATGTGGCTGTAGGTAAGTAAGTTTTTATCTTCATTTTTTGTCATAGAACAGGGTATGAGAGGGGAAATGGAGTCACTCAGGAGTAAGAATATCCCCCAAATGTGTAATGTGAACTTCATGACTGATCTAAACATGATGTTTGTACTACTGTCTAGACTGAGCAAGCAATTATAATGAAAGAGAAGGCAAAACAGCTGTTAGAATAGGTTTGCAATTTATTTTTGAGCAAGATACTTGATTTGTTCTGAGCAAAATAATTAGAAGGCGTAAGTCAACTTTTTGTTGCTAAAGATTGCTCCTGTCTCATCCTGTATCCTGGAAGAAGAACTGGGTTACAAGTCACAGGATCTCGCCTAGGAAATATTCATGGATGAAGCCACATGACTGACTTCCTTCTCCGGTTAGCTGGATTTATTTATGTGTTTAAAGGCTGTGACAAATTGCTTTTCTCCTCATTCAGAAGAGAATTTTCGATGATTTGTGCCCCAGGGAACTGGCAGTGTTTGAATTTTCCAGCTCATGCACTTCTGTGTGGCTGTGTCAGATTAAGTTGAGAAATACATCCTGCACCTTTATTGTACCAGCTTCGCCATGATATTGATGTTACTTTGAGTAAAAATTCTGTGTTTGCTGTTCTCCTTTGCTTCACCTTCCCTTCAAGCTCCTTTAGACATGAAATAACACACTTGCATCTAATTTTTGGCACATTTCTCTGCTAGAAGAATTTCTGTCTTGTATGAACCAGTAAAAATGAAGCACTTGCCACAAAATGTATGAAGAAGGTAAGGCACTTAGGACCTAGGGCATTAGAGAAGACATTAGGACAGAGGAGTCCAATTAATCAGATCAGGACTTCCAGCCCCCCCAAAAAAAAAGGACAGGTAATTGAGACATACTCATGTAATTATGATTGATTTTTCTTATAGAAAAAAAAAACAAACCCAAAAGACAAAGAATGACAATTGCTGAAAGTGGTAATGGCAAAGAAAGTGATTTTAAGTAGAGATGACACTGGCTTTTTTTTCCTTCTTCTTCTCTCTTGGTTTTTAAGGAAGCTATGAGAGCTGACTTCTGATCCTCCTAGTCCTAAAAAGAAGAGGAAGCCTACACCAATAAGTAGTATTTTATAGTTCAAGTAAAGAGAAAATAACAGAGAGAGAGAGAGATAGGAAAGGATATAACAATCAAAGACCTTTCCAGTAACGTGGATTAAGATTACAATTGAATTAAGAGGGATCAGTTAAAACTCGTTAAAAACCAACTGATTAGACTGTTGTTTGTTTTTTTTTTTCCTTTGGGAAGAATAGTTTGTGGCCAGTTATTTTGAGCAAAAACATTTGCACTTCCCTTAAAAATCTTTAAGGCTTTGGAATAGGTACTTGCATTTACTTTGGCCATTCATCTTCGTAGCGACTCCTGTATTTTACTTCTGGTTAAAGCTGCTCTTCCCTAAAACAACTAAGGATCTAAGACGTAAGTGTCAGTAAAACCCAAGCCAACATCTCTGTTGCTGCTGTGCAACTTGTCCATAGTGGCTGGCAATGGAGATGACAGAGTTCTCCTGCAGGTTTTGTGCATTAGGAGTGAGAAGCATTAGCTTTCTGTCATGGCGAGGGCCTTCTAGAAGGTGGTTTGGATTTGCTTTAGAAATATCTTTGCTCAGTGATGAGACTAGTGAATCTCCCGAGTTTGTGGTGAATTTTTGCTGTAGGCAATATGGAAATTATTTTGATGGGAACCAATATGGAAATAAATGCTATTGGTATTTGATATGGGTGTTAGGAAAAATCATAGTCACAGACAGAACGCCAATGATCCAAACTGTTGTATGTACACACACAGAGTTGCTTCCAAAACTGGCAGTTCTATAAATGTTTTGAAAACAAAAGCCCACGTGTTCAATGCAACAACTGCTATTTAGTTTTTTATACTGAACTTTAGAGCAGATGGTGTGAACTTTTGGGACAATATGGGATGTGGAACAGTTCTTAGCTTAACTAAGTTTAGGTGCAAGGACTTTTATTGATGGCTCCTGAGTTCGCTGAAGAATGCTAAGACTTCAGTTTGTCATATGATTAATGTGCCTCAAATGCAAGGCACTTTTTGCACACTTTGGGTGGAACCAAGCTTAAGGCATACTCTTTATTCATGGAATGTGAGAGAGCCAGCAGTTTTTAGCACATCAGAGACTCACTTCAAGACAATTCTGAATGATCTTTACTAGAACATCTCTTCCTCTTACGTAGAGAGGAAAAGAAAGCGTGTAACAGAGATTGGCCTGAATTTTTTGTTTGGAGGCTACTAATCTAGTGATAAGCAATACGGTGGATATTTTTAAAAGTCATTTGCACTGATCATTCTTTTTTTTCCTCCAGTATCCTTGTTGGCTTTGAATTTGGTATAATTTGTTTATGTTGAATCTTGTTTTGTATGGTTTATTTTCCTCATCAGACATGAGACAAAGTAAATTTCAAAAAATAGACTAAATTCATATTTGGTAAAACATAGCAGGAGAGACATAGCACAGACTTTGCAGTGGCTTTTCCCTAGCAGTCCCTGTCATTGCTTACAGAGGTATCTCAGGCTTGTTACACTTTCCCAAGGGTGAGAAGGATGTGACCAGGACTCTGCCTGCTGCCCAGTGAAGTTGGACATACTCGTACTCTGAGACGCGGTGCTACTATAAATAGAATGTCCAGAGTTATTTCTTGCTTTTGTTCTTTGTTAGCTGTAGAGATGAAATATTGGAAAAAACACTTCCATTCAAATAATTTATTTACAATCTGAATTATTCTAGATTAGATTGCCCATCAAATGACATATATTTTGTTTGTTAATGCTTTTGGGAATGGGGAGTGCAGTGCTGGCAAGTGTCAGGAGAAAATCCAGTAAACTGTTGTTTGATTCTAGGCAAGGCATTGTCCTTCAAAACAGCATTTTCTTTCTTGTAGATGCCTCGAATTTGATTTCTTTCTAGCAGTCTGATACGCTTTGATTTAAAGTTACATTCTTTGGCCTCAAGGATGCAGTAGCTCTGGTTTCAGAGTGATGTGTATATACCTCAGAATCCTAGCTGTCATGCTTTTCTAGTATCACTTTTAGATGTCCAGTTATGTTATCTTTGCTCCCTTCTGAAACAGAACAGATCCTAATCACAGGAGCCTCTCCTGGATCCAGGAGAAACCCTGTACCGTTCTGTGGAGACCTGCAGTGGCTCATCTTCTGTTCTTTATGGACTGGCAAACGGCAGAATGCAGCTTGGTCATGCGAAATTTCTAGTCCAGACTTGAGCTTTACAGATCTGGGGGATTCTGTTGGTTTGGAATACAGAATGAGAGTTTTTACTGCTCATGTGAAGTGAGCCTTGAGTGTTATTGGGGAACTCTAATATTTGGTACTTTGTGGTTGTTACATTCCTTCTGTCGTAACATCCCTTGCATTTTTCTAAGAATGAGAAAACTGGTTTATGGATTAGGGAGAATATTAGAAAAACAGGCAGTGACTGGATGACAGAATCAGAACAGTTTTTGGGACTTCCCTACACAACATATTTGTTTTCCCAGAACTGTGCAGCTAAAATATGGCAAATTGAGGTTTTATCTTTGCCATAACATAATGCTTCCACTTTATCTATCTAAAATACATGGAGAAGATCCTGGGCTACTAAAGCTGGAATCTGCTGAATTCAATGCCAGTCAGTTCTGATCTGTTTTTCTGATGTGAATTCAGTTTTTGAAAATAAGCCTGACTTGCAAATATGATTTTGAATGCAGATTGGAACTGCCCCTATATCAAAGCACTGTGTTGTACTTACCCTTGAAAGTTTTTTTACTTATCCGTGGATTTTCTGATGTTGGAAGAATAATCTCTATTGAAAATGTAACAAAATTTGTGGTTTCGTTCCTCCTAGTTCAAACACTAGCTTAACTTTGCACGTATGTATTATATTTATTATCCTTCATAGAAGTGCTTATTTATGTTGAGACCTTTTATGGCAGCAAAGAATATTGAGTAGAAGAAAAATCAAAATTCATCTTGTAAAAACATTCCATTTTCTCAGCGTCTTAGGATTGTCCTTATTTCTTCTAATATAGAATCAATGTAGCAACTGTATTTGACCAAAGAGCAGCACTGGAAGGTGCTAATGGAGGGAAAAACGTCTGAGATCACTTTACCTGATGACTCCTAGCAGGCCTCTGACTGCTCATAAAGATTGTACGTGAACAGCTGATCTTAAACTTGAATTTCTCAGTCTTAAAGCAATTCTGAAATTACTTTATTGCCACTGCAGTCATAGAAATAAATCAGTGTTTGTAGGAGACCCAAGGAGATTTGCCTAACTGTCAGGAGAGGAACCTTAGGACCACATAACTTGGGTCTGCTGTAGCCAATAAAGTTCTATCAATTTTCACCAGATGAAAACCACCCTTTTTCACTTTTTTTTTGGAATTTGTTGTTTAAATAAGGGTAGTAATTTCCTCTGTTGTTATTACAACACGAATGGACTCTTATTGAGTTGCTCACTAAAAGTTTTATAGCTAAAGTACTGTGAGTGTTTTCATTATAAATGGGTATCATAAAACTCTATAACTTGCTTGTAAAAATTCTCTGCCAATAAAAATCTGGCACATCCACTGTTGGTTCTGGAGCTAATTTATTTAAAATAATTTATTAAAATAATTGAACAGCCATTGTAGCAAACAATTCTATTAATGCCTGCTGCCTCATAGTGCTGTTCTCAAAAGCAACAAAAATTTTGGGAAGAGAAACACTGGTAAAGCAACGGGTCAGTTTAGGTAACTATGTGAATTTAGGCACAAAAACATTTCTCTGAGCAAGTTTCTGTGTATGTTTAATACACTATATTATATAAATGTTCTACTATTATGGTGCATTCGATTAGTGTACCTATGATTCAAACACTGCAGAAGCCTTGCATTTCAGAGACTGGATATTTTTTAGGCTAAGCTGACTGACACCACTGAAATGAGAAATATTTTCTAGGAAAATTGTTTGCATAAGGATCTTTTTCTTGTATATGTTTGCAAAAATCTCAAATTTAAAATAAAAGTAAAAATAAAGCACAACATCCTGTGCAATGTCCATTGCTCAAACACTTTCTCTACCTCTCTGATGTAACTCTGCTTTCTGCTGTGGTGTTTCCATTGTCATAATTGGAGAATAGATTTAGGTTGTGTTTGTATGTAAGTCACGGTGTAATGGTATACACCTGGTCAAGAATTTTAATTCGATGGGAGAAACTGTATGTGAAATTACAGTAATGATAACAAGAGGGATTATTAAAATTATTAATTAAATGTCTAGCATAATTAAGTTAAGGTTTCAAAGTTTTGGCTTGAACAAATCCAGAATTCTAGCAGGAAGATTATCAGATACTTTTCCCGAGAAAGGAAAGACACTATGAAGAGTTACATTAGGTGATAACGAGTGGCTGTGACCTCCATGCAGCTCTTTTTGGGTAGAGACCCTTTCTAATTATTGTAATAGAGTAAGAGAGTCCTCTAAAAATGCGGTGTGCATGGGATTTTTTTTTTTTCTCATGAAGTGGTACAGTAAGAGACACTTCTTGAAAACAAAATCCGTGGTGTCACACCAAAACCTAAATGATATGAAGTAATCAAACATGTTGAAAGAGTGTCCTTGTTTTAAAATGCCAGGCACCAGGTGTTAGAGAATATGCCCTCACTCCATGAAGTGTCTGTGACATTATTTATTTAAAAGTAGATGATTGAAGCATGTTTTTTTCAGGGAGCACATCTCATTTTCTGGAGTGCCCTGCTATGCATAACCCTGGAGCCCGTGTTTGTTTATAGGAATAGTTGAGGTGGGTACTTTTCTTTTTCTCAGACTATGATCCCCCAGGGTAAATAAAAATGAGGGCTATGTGAAAATGACTAATGTATGGCCTTTCCTTAATTCAGACTTCAGGTCCCAGCATCTTGTTCAGCATTCTTGTACAACACTTGACAGTTCCTCTCATCTTGTTGACAAGTCCTTTTTTGGGTCTGTGTGGCTTCCACCAATCCATTTTAATGGATTTCAGACCCCAAAATATAATATATAAAGCCTTATCCATTATTTAAAAGAAACAAGCATGTACTTTCTGGAATTTGTAATGCAGATGCAGATACCAAGAAAACCCTACAAATAGGAATAGATTCTTGCAGCTTAAAAACAAGCCAGTGTATCCAGCCCTCCAAAATGTAGGGCAAAAGAACCTGAGAAACATTTGGTGTCATGTGTCACATAACTTCAAGAATTTAATCTTTATCATATGTGAGCATAAATAGTTCTTCCCTATTCTTACAGGGTCCTGACACTACAGGTAACACAGTCATTGTTGGGATTGTTTGACAGAATAGGAGGGAAGAGAATGTAACAAATGTTAAATACAAGGGTCATTTCAAATGTATTTTTTTGCCTCCCCCCAAGCCACCGTACTCATTTGTGACCAGTGGTTTTCCCTCTGTTGTATCAATGCATCCCAAATCTGTGAAAACCGACAGTGGCTGAGTAATACGGAAGCACCTGTACTGCACATGACTTCTACATAACTGCAAGTGATTTCCTTTGCAGCCCCTTCTCGTGCCTTTTGCAGCCACTCAGTGTTTATCCTGCAGAAATGGAGTGATATCATACTGGAGGAGCGGATCAGGAAAGCTGAGTTTATCCTTGGGTGTTTCGCTTGTGTTTGCAGAGAGTAGTTTGAAGCAATATAAGCTGTGATTTATGGGAGTGGGAATACGTGAATATTGCTAGGCTAATAGCAGTGCAGTGCCTGGTTTCTTTTACCAACCACAGAAATGCTTTAAAAGACTGTGTTATCCTTCATATCAGTCCTCAATATTGGGGAGTTCAAAGCCAGCTATTCTCTTATCCTTGAAGCAAAGACAACAGAGAAGTCTGGATATCGATCTTACTGATTTGGTCCATCCTTTCTGTAAAATGACTTATTCTCTATTATCTCTTCAACAACCATTTGTACTTTTTTATCTGTGACAAGCTTAGAGCATCTCTGAGTGCTGAGGAACATGAATTCTGAGGTGCAGGGCTGCTTCCTCCTGGTTTCATAGGGAGAAAGGGTTTGCATACGATTTACCTTTTGACTCCTAGTCAGCCCAGAGTAAGGAACTTATTTCATCTTCCTCTTTAGTTTGTTTCTCCCTGCAACATGGATGTAAGTTTGCTACTCAGGCATTGTTGCATTTAATGCATCCTTTGAGCTGATACAGGCAAATGTCTTTTTTTTTTTTTTTATGCCACATAACAATATTCCTCATGTAAATCAGATTAACTTTACACTTCTTAATGGATAAATGTCGGGAAGAACAAATACCCCTTCATCAGCTTGTACACATCTGAAGGAGGGAAGTTTTAAAGGGAAGCCGTAGTCAAAGTTGCTGCAAACCAAAGCACAACTCACTGCCAGTTTAGATACAAAGCTAAATTTATTGGCAGAAATTTCAAAGCTGCTGAGTTGGGAACTGTTTAACCTCTTTTCAGCCCCCCACTATTCTGTGGTGTGCACAATAGGGCTTATAAATTAGGTGCTATGGCCACTGTTGTACAGCATTATTCATAAAAATTGCAGTTTTTTTCACCGGTCACTGCTTCCGCCATGGAATTGTTGCAGAAGTTTGTACTACTTGGGATTTTATTTGGGGATGCTTTAATGGCATCACTTCATTACTATATAATCTCATTCGATTCAATTACTCAGTAACAAGTCACCAAAATAACAGTATATGGATTTTCTGGATGAATATGATAATTCTCCCTCCCTGCCTTCTTTCTCAGTCACCCTCTTCCTCATCCTATAAATTTTGATGTGTTTGGGTTTTTATCCACCTTTATATATTTGGTTTGCCCTGCTAATGTTCGTGTCTTCACCTACATAGTTAACCTGTCCTAGCTTCAGGTAGGAGGTGCTATTACACAGCATGTGTGAAAGGATAAAAGACACACAGCTCTGATCTATCAGTTTTTGACTGTTGGGTGCAGCCTCTGCTTTTGAAATTCTCCTCTGGGAAGGTTGAGATTGTTTAAGTGGCGATCTTCTTCGTGATTTTGTTTCCACATTTGCTGCCTTACGTCTGGATCTCAACATCTCCCTTTTATTCTTCTGTAAAACTGCTTTGGAATCTGCTGGTTCTTCTCACCAGAAGCACCCAGATTCAGGCCGATAGTGTTATCCATGGATTTGACAGTGGGAAGTCAGCTGATAGCCTGTAAGACTTTACAGTCTCACTAAATAACTCCGAGATCAATTTAGAGAAGGCAAAAAAAAAAAGTTTTGACCAAAGTTTTACCAATATGTAGGGATCATCTGACTGTTAAGTGAGCAAACGGGAATTGTAGGGAAAGTCATGCTATGAGAAAAGGCCTTCAGCAGCATTTTATACAAAGGAACATAGACATTGCTAAAAGGAAGGCGACAGGTCTTGGTTCCCAGAGTGGCATTGAAAAACTGCCTCAACCCTCCTTGTGGAAAGCACAGAGTTAACATTGCTGTTGTGTGTAATTCAAATCATGAAGTCATTAATGCAATTCATCTCAAGTTCTGTATTGGTGTTTTTAACAGAGGCCCAGTCTTATTTAATATTTTTAGGAGGAAGGACAGGTATACTGAGGAAAGAAGACTGTTGCCCCAGAACTCATTCATTCCTGTTGTAGAAAAAAAAAAAATTATTTCCTTTCAGAACACTTGATCTATGCAGTAACATGGTCACACATTTATTTTGTCACTTGGATTAAGTTTCTACAACAGGGCTATGCTCATAAGGATGTAAGTTCCTGGTATGTTTCCAGTTATCAATACTGAAATATTAGTGATCAAGCGTTTACTGAACGCCATTCCTCAAATGCAGGGGCTCCACAGCATCTTGTTGCATTCATGGAATTCATTTGTTTGCATTATCTGACTAACTGGTTCTTTTGTATTGCCAAGGTGATGAACAGATTTGACATTTAGCTGATTACTTCACCAAAATTAAACAGAAAACAGGGCAGCCATCCAAAGTTCCTTTCAGTGTGAAACCTAATTATAAAAATGCTTTGAGCAGCAATTTCTTTTTGGATGTTAAAGTGCTTTTATTAGATTGTTCCCCTGTCATTTTAAAATTTATTGCTAGACACTTATAAATGGGGTTGCCTGCTGAAGTAGAATTATTTTATTTTCTATATTTAAGATGGGGGGAAAAAGTGTATGGAGCAAATTTTAGGCTGAATTTGTTAGTATTTTACATGTCTCTGAATGAGAAAGAGAATACCTAGTGCTCGCTTTCATAGATCCAAAATATGTAATTTACCTTTGTGGTGAATAAAATCATATCTGCTTCCCCTCCTCCCCCCCCATTCAGCAACTCCCAATTTCCAAAAACTATTACTTAGCAAATAATGAACTCAAATATGTGATTTAAAAGTTGAGTAAAGCCGTGTATTATTAGAAGCTTGTATTATTAATGTAGATTTACACAATTACTGGTGATAGAATAATCCAGCCACGTACTTCTACCTGTTGTTCATAAGCCATTACCTGTTCTCAGACAGCACAAAAGTACTCTTAAGTCATTTGTCAAGGTCATCGAATAAGAGTTGGCCAAGTGAATTTTAAACAGTAAATTTAGAGCTGAAGACTGCTGAACAGATCCTAGAAGAAGTTTCTTGTGAAGTATTTTTTGAGTGTCTTGGAATATGTTTAACTTTTTATACTGCCTGTTGTTATTAACATCCTTTGGACCCCAGACAAGGTGTGATCTGGGGAGATTTCAAGGTGACAAAGTTGTGGGGTTTTGCATATGATATTGTCTAGCACGCTTTGGGTACTAAATCATCTTGTGAGGACATAGATTAATTCTTGACACTGAGATCTATTAATATACCTTGAAGCCCAGTGAATTATGTGAATATGCTGTTTCAAGCTGTAGAATTCTGCCATAACTAGGAGGAAATATTTTGCTGTAGGTAGATTAATGTTGAAAGCTTGTCAAGAAAAAGTTTAATGTTGAAAATTTATTCTTTCTCTTTTTGTCAGTACTAGAGCTTCTACAATAAATACCATTTGTGATCTGAGGAAAAATAGAGATATAATTTCTTTTCTATATATCTGTGTTGTTAGAGTTTCAATGATATAGTCTATTCCCTATTAAAAACTGCATCCCAGTGAATAATCTTACAGAGGGTAATTTTTACTCCCACCTGTCTGAGAGTTTTACTCGTAAAATAAAGTAACTGTCAGTGCTTATCAAATAATTTAATTCATGCCCATTGCAGGATAAGTAATTAAGATAACATTCTGTATTAATAAATAACAAAAATGAGAATAAGAGATATGCTAAATACCCTTTCTGAAGATAATGGATAGGATTTAACATGGATTTTCTTAGTGGGTGTACAACACACGTGGGTTTGTTTTGTGTTTGAGTGTTGAAGTATATTTCAGTACTAAGCCTTCCTAACTCTTTGTATCTATAGTGTCCAGAGCTGGGGGTGTTTAGCCTGGAGAAAAGGAGGCTCAGGGGGGACCTTATTGCTCTCTGCAACTGCCTAAAAGGAGAGTGGAGCAAGGTGGGAGTCAGCCTCTTCTCCCAGGCAGCCAGTGACAGGACAAGAGGAAATGGCCTCGAGCTGCACTGGGGGAGGTTCAGGCTGGACATCAGGAAGAATTTCTTCATGAAAAGGATTGCTGAGCATTGGAATGTACTGCCCAGGGAGGTGGTACAGTCACCATGACTGGACATGGCACTCAGTGCCGTGGTCTAGTTGACAAGGTGGCGTTTGGTCATAGGCTGGACTCAATGATCTTGGAGGTCTTTTACAACCTAGACGATTCTATGTTCTAACTGCTTGCTTGTCAATGTGATAAATTATTCAGGGCTGTGTTAAATGGGGAGAAACACATTGCTGTTAATTTGAAAGTTCACAGATTATGCCCCCGTGCACAGAGAACATTCGCTTGCTGCATTTTTTTGCTAACAATTATCCTAATGGATGTGCTCTGCTGCTGTCTTTCATTGTGCCAGTGGGTCTCCTATAATCTAAACCAATGTGTGTGTATATGATCCATCTGCCTGAACTGTGTAAGAGCACTTCAAACACTCTGAAAGTATAAACTTAAGTAATTTCTCGTTTTTCTCTTTCCCTTTGAAGTAAGCAAGGGATGTGTGGACCTGGCTTTAATGTAAGTGCTGTGCAAGCTCGTCAGGAACATTTTGGCCAGGGTCGCCTTAATAGTGTTCCTTTCGATCCTGTGTTGGCTTTGTGACAATTTCAGAGAAAAGTGGTAAAAAAATATGTCTGTTTAGAGCTTAGTGCACACTCAGGTTTGAATCTTGTAGTAGAGCTCAAATGAGGCATAGTAGCAATTAGCATTTGCTTGTCATAGCTTATTTTTGGATTCATGTTTAACTTTAGATGTCTGTCAGAAAATACTTTGTTTGAGCAAAATTGATTTCACAGAAGCATCAAGGGAGAAGGAACTGCAAGACTTTTGGCAGGTCAACAAACTTGTATGCTGAACTAATTTGTATTTGCTAAACCGAAACTTCCTGTGTCACAAAGGCCACCAAGTTCAGCTTTTTTTTTGAAAATAAGTTGAGTAGTTTAGTCACTGCCAAGAAAAGAGAATTGGAAAACCATCTTTGGTTGCAAAAGTGCTTCCTATGGTATTTCTAAATTCTACCTATTGTTTTTCCATAGGTTGATGGGATACTGTGCCTGGCTGACATCCTCACTGATAACAGCCATTCTGAAGCTACTCATGCAGAAGCAGCGGCAGTAATTGCCCAGATCACATCTCCACACCTCACGTTCACTCAGCATCTCAGCAGCTTTCTGGAAAATATGGAAGAAATTGTGACAGCACTTGTCAGTAAGTTTTTTTACAGGACTTCTGAGTCCGGTGAAAATAACAGGTCAGGGTAGGACTCTTTCATCAGAAATATTCCCTAAATAATGTTTACTATACTTCCCTTAACAGATAAAAGAGCAATTTAAAATTCTGAATCAGAGAATTCTGCAATTACGTAATATTTTTACTCCAGTCCACATGGGAATAGACTTTGCGCATATTTGTAAAAATAATATCTGTGTGAAAATCTATCTTAAGAGCCTCAGGAAAGACTCAGCTAAGCATGTTCTTGTCTGATGTTTCTCTGTAAAAGAGGAATATTAAGAGCTGCTAACCTTTATGCCTGTTGTATTTTCCAAACTTGCCAGAACTCAAGCTCACCAGTACATCTGCATTTGTATGATAATTCAGAGGAAAAGTAGAGTGCCGTATAATCTATGGGTATTGTTATGAGAAAATAAAAGATTCGTCTTTCTTGTCTAGTCCTGTGATCCATGGTAAAATGAGACAAAGGTAACAGCAAGATTTTCCTTAACCTGGGTCAGTGAGGATACTTTAGAAAAACAAGATGACTTTACTCATTACTTTCTAAAGAGAGGAATAGCTTATTTCTGGCACTGTGCTCTCTCCCTCTTGAATACCAGAAGCTTTCATTTGAGAATTCTCCTCTCTCTAGTCTGGAAATTTGGTTTCCCA
This sequence comes from Cnemophilus loriae, assembly GCA_013397755.1. Taxonomy (NCBI): domain Eukaryota; kingdom Metazoa; phylum Chordata; class Aves; order Passeriformes; family Corvidae; genus Cnemophilus; species Cnemophilus loriae. The sequence goes on from VZTF01001323.1 coordinate 242,541, forward strand.
GAGCTCCACGTCAGAATGTACTGTTTGGGTTCTCTAGTTTGATTTCTCATGTATAACAGATCAGTACATTTGGATATTTTTCTAGTGAGCCCAGTGGTTACAGCTAAACTGTAGCACGTCAATTTGAATGCATGTTTTTGTGCTTGGAGGTTTTTTGGGTTTTTTTTAAAGAAGAAAAAAAGAGTTGTACCAGTGCTTGAGGATTCTGCATTGGCTGGGAATTATTTTAGATGTATTTAGGCATTCTTCAGTAGGCCCAAACAGAACTAGTGATGCAGAAATCAAGGGAACAATTTATTCCTGATGTCCAGCAGCAAATGGAGAAGCTCGTGCCCTGAGACTGCCCTGAATCCAGTGGGTGGAATTAGCCTGTGCTGAGCTTGGTTCTGTTGTAGCTAGAGGCATCTGACCTGATTTGTTTCAGATGATTTTCTGGGTTATTATAGTGTACCACAGTCAAGGGCCAATCTGAACAGCCTATCCAGAAGGTATTAGCTGGTAGATCATTTCCTCAGTTGTTGCTGTTTAAGTTCCACAGGAATTTTAGTCATATATATTCTTCCCAAGAAATGTAAGCGTTAAAAATAGAACATGTATAACTTTGCAAGAGCCATTTCAGTAATCACACACCAGTTTCCTTGTAATATTTATAACTCAGTAATTGAATTACTGTAATATGTTTAATTTTTAAGCCATGCAGAAATCCCATTACCAGGTGATTCACATCTTAGTTAAAGTACATATGTACAAGGGATTAAAAGGTAGCCGTCTCTTCAGCACTCCTTATTGAAGTTGAAAAATATGCAGGATGATTTTCGACTACAGAAAGTTAGATATAGAGATAGGCAACATGTATACGTACCTTGTTCTAAAGAAGAGGATGTACAACAGAATTATTCTCTTATGGATCATTTACTGTTAGCTTTCTGCCTCTGTATTTCATTTTATTTAGTTATATCAAGCTTTATTTCGAGCAACATGCAGTCAAATATTCCCAGTAGAATGGTATACTAAGTATTCCGTGTCATTCATCAGGAGTTGTAGTGAGGTGGGTGTTGGTCTCTTCTTCCAAGTAACAGGTGATGTAGAACAAGAGTAAATGGCCTCAAGTTGTGCCAGAGGAGTTTTAGATTGGATATTAGGAAAAATTACTTCATGGAAAGGGTTGTTAAGTGCTGGAAAATGCTGTGCAGGGAAGTGGTTGAGTCGCCATCCCTGGAGGTATTTAAAAGCTGTGTCGATGTGGCACGTGGGGACATGGTTTAGTGGTGGACTTGGCAGTGATGGGTTTGGTTGGACCCGATGATCTTAGAAGTCTTTTCCACTCTAAACCACTCTATGATGTTACATAATTGACAAAATTAAGTATATTTTTTTGTTTCCTTTTTTTTATCTCATTCTTTATGAACTTGATATTGGCTAATAAGATCACTATTGCAAGTTGTAGGTGCTTAAATATTGCCTTTAAATGCTGCAATGAAGGAATGACTTTAATTCAGCTCATTTTCTGCATTCTTAGAACTGTGCCAAGAAGCCTCATCAGGTGAAGTTTTCCTGCTGGCTTCAGCAGCTCTTGCCAACATTACTTTCTTTGATACCATGGCTTGTGAAATATTGCTCCAGTTAAATGCGATGAAGATTCTCCTAGCAGCGTGCTCAGACAAACGCATAGTGGATACTCCGTATTCCCGGGATCAGGTGAGGGATTTCTCAGCAAGCCACTGTCACATTTGTGTAAAAGCCAGCAGATTTCAGCACTGTATCTGTTTTGACATAGCCAGACCTAAGTTTCTTTCCTGTATTCCCTTCTTGGTTCTTTTCAATATATGCCTCTTTCTTTATCTGCTTCAGTTCCTTCTTTGGTTTTGATTTGTTTTGTTGTTGTTGTTTTGTTGTTGTTGTTGTTTTTTTTAATGAGCATTATAAAAGATGACAGCTTGAATGTGATTTTCCAAGGGGAAAAAAAAAACCACAGTTCCTTATATCTAAGAGAGTAGAATTATTATTTTTCTTTTCAGCATGAATTTGGGCAAACAGTGACACAGAGACCCAGAGAGGTTGTGGAATCTCTGTCTTTGGAGGGATTCAAAACTTGACTGGACAGAGCTTTGAGGCAAAGATATATATGGAGCCTAAATGTACAGTTGTCAGTTCAAAGATGAATTAGCTCCAAAAGCTGAATAAGGACCTGATCCCCAGCCCATTGACGTCGGTGGGCTTTGGACCAAGTCCCCACTGACAGGAAGATGGTTTGCAAATTTTATTGGCAAATACCGCTAATGTACTTTTGCCTTTTCTGTCCCTTCTCACCAGTATTTTTAAGTTTGTTTTTTTTTTTAGTAAAGGGACACAGAATACTAAAGGTCTATGCTAATGCACAGATGAAACCTGGGGGAATTCTCTTGCTCCTCTCAGGCACTCCTATGCAATAGGGTGCTGCAGAGGCACTGCTCACTTGGCATTTCAGTGATTAATTTTGCCTCAGCAGTGACGTGTAGGAGACCTGAGGGTTCATTAGTGTTTACTGAGGGATGGAGGTTGCTACTCAGCTCCCTTAACTTACTTCTGCTCATGACACCTTGTGACTGTGACTAAATGCCCATCATTCAGGCCTCATAACCTTCCCCTTCACACCTCTGAAGTAGCCAAGAGGTGACTTATGGTAGATTTAGGATCTTCTCTGCCACAGAAGGCTTTGCTCATCCTTAACCAGGAGCCAGGCCTTGGAAATTAAGTCACAGTGGACCCTAAAAACTGGTTATTGGTATTCTAGAGGGATTACTAGGGCTGCTTTATCTTATATTATTAGCAATTACTAGTTTTTCAGCTCAGGACTGTGTATAGAAAGATGGAATTAAGCCATAATTACTATATTGCTCTTTGGGCAAAGTCAAGGAAATCAGCTGTGGTGTTGACGTGGCTGTGTGCTATTACATATGTACAATTCTTTATGTTCTTTTTTTTATTCCTCCTGTATGCTTTCATAGATTTGATTTCCTCATTTCCTTATGCCCTCATCTGAATTCTGCTGTCAGGTGTGAGTTTGCATTTCGCTCTGTGGGTAGCACAGCGAGCACGTTCTTTTTGTGAGGAAGGCAGATACCGAAAGAAATACGTATGACTTTTTTTAGGTGACAGGCTAATTCCAGGCCTTTTGCAGCTTGCAAGCTGCAAGTTCATCTCACTAGCTAGATGAACAGCAAACTGAATGGCTTCCTTCCAAGAACTGAGGAGACTCCATCCACCATAACCCCTCACCTTCCTTCTCAGAATGAAAAAGTAGAGCAGAAAGGGTGATGCTCTCTGTGGTGTGCTGCAGGAAGCTTCTGAGCTGACTCCTTGGCTCCTGCAGCAGTGGGAACTATAAAATCCTACCTTGGGGTCTTTCACTGAGCACTGAATGTCCAGGTGGAATCTGAGTGCTGCTCATGTTGTCTTTAAGAGCTGCCAGTCAAGCCATTTGGTAATGTGAAAGCCTTAAGAGACGTCTTCCTTCAAATTCCTGAGCAAGTGTGTATTTGACTAAATTGATCCCCTTGTTCCAGTGTTGTATTTGGGGATGGAGATGGTGTCTGCAAATTACGGCAGTCTCATGGAATATTTTGCCTTTTAGTTTGCTCTGTGCCTAGCTGCAATGAGGAAAATACAGTCAGGTGAAAAGAAAAACAGCACTACAATACTATATTTTATAAAGGCATTATAAATTAGCATTTTGGTTTTTGACTGTAAATCCTTTTAAGTGAGTAATGTAGTCAGTATCTTTTCCCAGTATATATATTATTATGTCTCAGGCAGTAGACATTTGCCTAGGGAGATGTACATTAAAGATGACTAGGTTTGAAAATTTTTTGATTCAAGACCTTATTTTGGAAAATGCAACAAATGTGAAATATATTTTCATGCACTAATATCCATTCTGAATGATCAAGTCATCCTGGCCAGTGAAACAGATGATTTGGAATTGAGTTATGCTAAATGCTGAAACAGTTAAACAAAGTAAGAAGGTTCGTAGCAGATACAACAAAATATGGTCTGAATATTGTAAAATTGTATAAAAGAGCCCCTCGAACTTAAATGTTCTATTTTCATACAAAACTTTAAGTAACACAACTACTTATAGAAAACTATGTAATATTTCTAAGTATATAATTTTTAAATATATATATAATATATATATAATATATACTTCAGCATTTATGCTGATTTAAGAAAATTCTATTTTGCTAGACTAAGTGTGCTTTACTGTAAGCCAAAAATGGGAGAAATACAGCTGAAATGCAGGGAAGGAACAGGGAACTTTGTTTTCCTCTGTGCCATTTTATCTCATCTTAAATTCACAGTATGTCGTTTTATACAGGACATAGAATTATTATTAGTTATCACCCTCTGCGATGGTACAAATAAGTAACATCCTCCTCAGGAGTTGGATGTTGGATAGATTGTGTACTGCCTGAAAAAAATATTTTACTGCTGAAGCAGCTTTAAAATTATTCTGCCTTTTGACTTCTGGAAAGCTTTTTTGTGCAAATGATAAAAAACTTTTCCTGTCTTCACCGTCTGAAAACCAACCTCCTTCTTCTTTCATTTCCCAGGCAGTGTTGGATTAGGTTAGGAAAGAAATCTAGAACTGAGAGCTGGACTTACTGATAAACAAGATTATCGTTGCCCATTTTACAGAAGCATGTGACTGTTTCTGTAGCCAGCAACATTATATTGAGATTCCTTAGTTTTGTAACAAAATACATTGTATAAGAACAGTCATAAAGCAATATTTTCCAGATTCCTTAGTCCCCAGTTTTGGGTCAAAATGGNATGGTGTCTGCAAATTACGGCAGTCTCATGGAATATTTTGCCTTTTCGTTTGCTCTGTGCCTAGCTGCAATGAGGAAAATACAGTCAGGTGAAAAGAAAAACAGCACTACAATACTATATTTTATAAAGGCATTATAAATTAGCATTTTGGTTTTTGACTGTAAATCCTTTTAAGTGAGTAATGTAGTCAGTATCTTTTCCCAGTATATATATTATTATGTCTCAGGCAGTAGACATTTGCCTAGGGAGATGTACATTAAAGATGACTAGGTTTGAAAATTTTTTGATTCAAGACCTTATTTTGGAATATGCAACAAATGTGAAATATATTTTCGTGCACTAATATCCGTTCTGAATGATCAAGTCATCCTGGCCAGTGAAACAGATGATTTGGAATTGAGTTATGCTAAATGCTGAAACAGTTAAACAAAGTAAGAAGGTTCGTAGCAGATACAACAAAATATGGTCTGAATATTGTAAAATTGTATAAAAGAGCCCCTCGAACTTAAATGTTCTATTTTCATACAAAACTTTAAGTAACACAACTACTTATAGAAAACTATGTAATATTTCTAAGTATATAATTTTTAAATATATATATAATATATATATAATATATACTTTAGCATTTATGCTGATTTAAGAAAATTCTATTTTGCTAGACTAAAGTGTGCTTTACTGTAAGCCAAAAATGGGAGAAATACAGCTGAAATGCAGGGAAGGAACAGGGAACTTTGTTTTCCTCTGTGCCATTTTATCTCATCTTAAATTCACAGTATGTAGTTTTATACAGGACATAGAATTATTATTAGTTATCACCCTCTGCGATGGTACAAATAAGTAACATCCTCCTCAGGAGTTGGATGTTGGATAGATTGTGTAATGCCTGAAAAAAATATTTTACTGCTGAGGCAGCTTTAAAATTATTCTGCCTTTTGACTTCTGGAAAGCTTTTTTGTGCAAATGATAAAAAACTTTTCCCGTCCTCACCGTCTGAAAACCAACCTCCTTCTTCTTTCATTTCCCAGGCAGTGTTGGATTAGGTTAGGAAAGAAATCTAGAACTGAGAGCTGGACTTACTGATAAACAAGATTATCGTTGCCCATTTTACAGAAGCATGTGACTGTTTCTGTAGCCAGCAACATTATATTGAGATTCCTTAGTTTTGTAACAAAATACATTGTAAAAGAACAGTTACAACACAATATTTTCCAGATTCCTTAGTCCCCAGTTTTGGGTCAAAATGGATATGAATGTGCCACATTCTTTTTCTTTCTGCAGATAGTTGTTTTCTGAAGAGCAGGTTTTTTACTTCAAAGAAGCATCAAAATACCCTTTCGGAAGGGTTCCTGCCTAAATTCAGCAGTGTAGAATATACAGTCTTAATGGAGTTTAAGCACTGCCAGAAGAGGGGTTTAGCCAAACCCCTTATCATTCAGGATCTTCTTGTCTTTAACTATCATCTTGGACTCTACGTAGAAAAATATGAAATATGTATGTTTGTGCACGGTATGTTTATGTATAAAAAAATTTTTCTCTCTGCATTCCCACTTGTCTCTTCAGTGTTGTTAGTATTCTCACCTTACCTGTGAAGTTGTGGAGGTACAGCCTAACACCTTCTGATCTTCTCTTATTCAGGCAGACAAAGAATTAATGTGCAGTGAACACATCCGTTTTACAGTGGTTATTCCTAGGTCTAAAATCAGTGAATTACGTTTCAAAACAGTTTGAAGTGGAGAAAGACTTTTAAGTTGGAAGGAAAAAATGGAAATGGTTGATGCTTTTTTTTTTTTCTGATAAATTCTTTCCTGTTTTCTTGGTATTTGGGAGATGCTGCTGGTTTTGACACTGAGATCTTCTGTCTCATTTAAGATTTTAAATCCTTAATACCATTCTTCCTCTAGGTTCCACATTCTTTTCTCTGCCCTTCACCTTTTTTTCCTTATCAGGCATTTGTGTTTGTTTTCAGTGTCTTTCCTCACTTTTTTCCTCCTTTAATGGAGATTGTAGTGTCAAAAGGAGATTGGAGACAGATGTTACTTTAATACAAAGAAGTTTCAGTCTTTAAATATTGCTGAACTCTTGGTGAAAGACTTCGAGAACAATGTTTTTAATGAGAAGATTATTAACAGTTCTTTTAGATTTCTTTTGAAAATCCCTGTCTGTATGAAAGAAACTTGCAGTGCTACTTCTCAATTTGTGTTTCTTGAGTACTGAGGAGTTTATTAACAAAGCCTTTACATATGGCCAAGGTCATAAAAGGGTATCTGCACTGTTTTCTTGCACTGGTCTCTGCTAATATCCGGCTCTGACATTGGTGCCATGATCACTAGATGTGTTTGGAATTGTCTTCCCTCTGAAAGGTCTGACTGTACACTGTGGTTGGCAAATTGTATATTAAAAATGTGGGATCCTTTCCAGTATTGACTAGATCACACTGAGAAAACATGATTTCAACTGATATAGCTAGAAAGAGGACTGATAAATTAAAGCATTAAATGATTTTAAAAATCTTAAGAAATCAAGAAAGAAACATGACTGCCAGTAACAGATGCAAAAATGAAAATTAGGCCAAAAGTCACCTGACTATCTGAATTTTAACTACACCATTATATTATTGATATTCTAATAAGTTTCCCATGTAACAATAATTTTCCAGATGTCTTTATTTTTTTTTTTCTTCTTTTTAACTGGTTATCTTGGTCTTTTCATGCACGTGTGACTAACATAAATAAATAACAGTACTGACTGGCATTATATGGTCAATGTTATGGATTGTTATATTTCAGGGGTCCAACACTGACTCTCTATCTTAAAACACTAAAATTTTTGAGACAAAACTCCTGCTTAGTTACAATTCTGCCTTTCCTATTTTAGATTCTATGCAGGATAAGACAATGTGCTCCCACTTGCAAAGCAAGGGGTTCAGTTGGAACAATAAAATCTCAGCTCTGTTGAAGAGCTAATTTGTATTGAAAGGCTAATTTGTGCTCTGCTCTGGGGAGATCAGGTGTCTCAGGTGTCTTTGGCTGGTTGAGCCTGTTTCAAAACCTGAGACGCTTTTAAACTCCGTGAAGGAAGTCTGAGAGATGGTTATTCTTTCCCACCCCCAGGTTTTAACCTGAAAGACAGAAAACTGTGGCCACTAGCTCAGTCACTGTTTTAGTTAAACACCCCGGTTTATGGGATGTGTTCTTTCACAATGTGACCCATTCAGGGTGCAGGTCCTATGTGCTTCTTTAATAATATGAGAACCTGGCTATCCTGCCTATTCCTTATCTAGATTAGTCAGCAATAGGAAGTGAAGTAAATAAACATGTAGCAAAGACTTCCTTCATTCCAAAATGTACGTTTCCTATAGCTTTAGTCTCTGTTGCTGTGCCTCGGCATGCCAAAAATACAGTTCCCTGGTGCAATCTCAGAATAAACGTAGAATTTGCAAGCAGATCCTGTCTCCAACCATTGTTATTATTTTTGAGGGATGTTAGCTTCTTCAGCTCATCTAGGTGTATTTATTTTCTATTATCAGGAAGAAAAACTAAATCCCCAATCAAAAAAATGGCTATCAGAAGCAACTGGAATTATTTTCTATTTTTAAGTAATATAATATCCCAGAGAAAATTTCCAGAGATTTCTTAGTGAAGTTTTTTCTCCTAATAGATAATATCTTGGAAGTTTTTTTCTACCTCAGCTTGCTGTAATGGCTGTTCTTGATCCATGCTCTATATACTCTTTTGCTGTCTCCTTGTGGGTGGATCTGAAGCAGAGACTCTGTCTTGCTTCTGAGTTGTTTTCAGGTGCCACTTTGTTTCTGAAGATGGGTATCTGGAACTTTGCAGGCACGCTATGATTTATTCTTATGTCATTTATTTGAGTGAATTGCAAAATGCTCTTATAATATGTACAAAAATTAATATTACTTAGCGATGAATCAGCCTTAAAGGAGTAATTAACTAAGAGAATTAGCAATTCTATATTGATCTACATTGCCACTCTATTAAATTACTTGCTAATTCTTATTTTGAGCTTGGGTCTTTCTTTTCATGTCAGGACTGATGATAAAACACTACTGAGCAGTGTGCCTTTATTATCAATAAAGGTATGTTAGCATCACACCTTCCACCTCTGTAGACACCTCCCCCTCCCATAAATGAGGTAAGGGACCCTCAATTGTGGAAGATATTGGCCCTTTGGCAGGCTAAAATGTGTGCTTTCATCCTCCAAATCTTGTGGCATCTTTCTTCCTGAGTAGCTGGTTTCACAGTAATGGGAAATACTTTCAGATCGTCTTAAATCTCCCACTAAGGGAAAGTTATCAGAGAAGATTTCTGTTTCTTAAGTGTTCTTTAAGTTTAAATCTCTTTGATAACTGCAGATTTACACTCTCAGAGTATCTTATTTTATAGCAAAACATTTGTATCTAGTTTTCACTTTTGCAACAAACATTCAGTACCTTTTTACACGGGTTGATGAGCAGTAGTTGCCATTAGTTGTCCAGAATAGTGTTATCATAGTGTTAGTAATTACATATTTTAGCAAAAACAATTTCCAAAGTGACTGTTGTTTGAAGAAAACTATTTTAAAGGTTCTTAATTAACCATGGTTTCTCAAATTTAAATTGCTCTTGACAACTCAAATTCCTATGGTTCAGTGCAGAGGAGACTTCAGAACTGAAAAGTAAGGTTCACCACTCACAAATTCAGTGCCTGTGTAAGTCTGAGGGAGTGGAAGGAAACTATGTGGAAACAGAAACAAATTTTAAATTATGAAATACATAGAATAACAAAAAAAGATCAACACTGCCAATTTTATAATAATGTGTGATATTGTCACTGGAGAGACATATCTGTGTTTAATATCTGTTTACTTATTTTGCTTATAAATACTGAGATTTTTGATTAGATTTCAGATTAATTTCCAAGGCAACTGCAGGACTAAGAAGATGGTGCTCTATTGACATTTGAAAAATGTGAAATAGCACCATTATTTTTTAAGTTTATTTATTAAATAGGGAAATTTTCCAAGGACCTGAAGGTGCCCTTCCCCCTCAAATATCCCTTTATACTCAGTCCGCCAACAAACCATTAAAAGATGAGCCTTCAAAGCTTCTTGATTTTGGGTGTGTTTTTTAAGTTTGGAAAGTTAACTACTTAGTCCCTTAGTCTTGTGAAAAATCTTGCTACTCCCGGTGAAATCTCTGCATGTTGATATTTTGCTAAGTTGGTGCCGCTTCAAAAAGGTGCTAAAACATGAGCTGGTCTGAGAATTCCTTTCCTGAGGTTTTGCGTTTTCCTGTGTCTCAGTGCTCCGTGGTTTAGGTGTGTGGAGCCGAGCACACCGTAACAGGCAGGTGTTGAGCACAGGATGAACCCTGGAGGCCTGTTCTTCTGGGTTTTTTTAGCAGTGTAACTCGTGACACTGACCTGAATCATCCAGCTCCCCTCTGACGGCAAACAAATGTTCCAGGACCTGAAGGGAGCCAACAGGGAAGATGGAGAAGGACTTTTTACGAGGGGAGAATGGCTTCAAACTGAACAAAAGTAGGTTTAGATTTGATATTAGGGAGAAATTCTTTGCTGCGAGGGTGGTGAGGCTCTGGCACGGGTTACCAAGACAAGCTGTGGATGTCCCATTCCTGGAAGTATCCAGTGCCAGGCTCTATGGAGCTCTGAGCAACCTGAACAAGTGGGAAGTGTCCCTACCTATGACAGGGATTGGAATTAGATAATCTTTATGGTCCCTTCCAACCCAAGCCATTCTATGATTCTATGCTGATTATTTGTTGATCAAGTCTATTTTTCTGTGGTCTTCATTAGTACAGTGGATTCAGGGCTGCCAGATCACGGAGAAAACTGCAGCCCCCGGGTTTAGCAGACTCCTGCTCTAGACAGGCACCTGCAATTTTTGATGGATTTGGATGGAAGAGAAAGGGCTCTAGACAGGTGCCTGCAATTTTTGGTGGATTTGGATAGCAGAGAAAGGAGTGTGGACACGCCTGGGTAAGTCTATCAGAGAGCACTGCCAGAATGCAGGTGTTGGAAATGCATGGATCAAGATCCACCTCCAAAGCAGATCTGCCTAGCAGAGATAGAAGTGCTGGGGTAGGGAACTATGCTGGATCCCCTGACAAAATTTGGTTAATAGCACCTCTACAAATCCCACGGATCAAGACATCACGAGGGTACTGGAACTGGTGGGTGGCTTCAGCACGTTCCTTCTGCGTGGTAGGATGGCACTGGCAGATGACCAGGGCTCACGTGCCCTGTCTTCAGGATGTCTTCTTTCTTATGCTTTGAGTTGACCACAAGTTCATTGTACGGCTTAGGAATCCAGAAAAACTGCAAGAATCATAAATTGTGTCAGGTGCCAGTGCTTTGTAATCATGGAGTGTGCTCTTTTACAGGATCAATTACTTGAGCAATTAATGAAATTGATCTTAAAAATTGCAGTTGAACAGTAGAGATTCCATGTTAAATATCTTTAAGTCTTTCAATTATTTCAAAGTCATTTCAGTTCTGAAAAAGGTTTTGGTATCTATTCTTTTCCAGTAATTTTCAACTACAAAATGAGGCTTAGGCAGTCAATTTTATCCATATCTGTTTGTGTGCTCCATGTCTCACAATAAAGTCTGAACCAGTTTGCTGATTCAACAGGACTTCATAGTTATTTTTGAGACTGCCTAAGGCTTTATGAAATTTGAAGCCAGATAATGGGAAAAGAGGCTAACACTGCAGTGTAAGCCTCCATATCATTGGACAAAAAGAAAAAAAAATCTACAGTGGGAGAGATGCTACTGGAAAACAACTCTGTTTTTCGATCAATTCTAAATCCAAAAGACATAAGGCTTCATTAATAACGACGCTCACAGAATAGTTACTTTCTGAAGCAAATTGAGTCTACATTTGTTTGTGTTTTCCTCTAGAGAGGTCATCCTTAGTAGAAAACTTCCTTGAACTTTGGTTTGTATTACAGAGGAAATTTTCATGTAAGTTGCATCAACTTTAAAATAGGAAAGTGTAGGGGAAATGGAGCATTTAAAGTTAACTCTTTATTCTGCTTGCCTATTGTATTTTTACATTATCCTATTTTGTTACATTGTTTATATAATGAGAAAATGAATTTTCTTGGGAAAAGGAAAATCTATCCATATAGAGTGAGCTAATCTGTGGCTTAACTACCTTTCGAGTCCTACTATGATTTTAAAAGATAATATAGGTAGAGCTTGATGGTCATTGATCATAAGGGTCTTTTTTACACCCCTCTGGAGAAGGTTACATACAGACCCTTTAGGGTAGTCCATAAATATTGCAAAATATAGGGAGCCACGTAATCAACACAGAGGAAGTAGAAGTATAACCTCAAATAATTTTTTGGTGTCAAAAGACGCACACAAACTATTTTTATGTATGAAAATACTTATTAGACAAAATAACTTGAAGCAGTGGAATAATTGGCATGTATTCAAATTGTGGTTAATTGAATTCTTCATCTGTGGCTTGGAGAGCCACATGGGGTACAGATTCTGCACAGAGGAAGCAATTTTCATTAACGGGATATAATTTAGAATGAGAAAACATATACACTCTGCCTGCAACACAGTTAATAATTAATATGGAATAAATACATAGGCATACACTGAGTTACCATATTTCTACCTGTCACTCTGCAGAGTTTCAGCAACTCATTTGCATGCTAAGTTAGTATATTTATTCAGAGAGATGACACTGTAACACTACCTTCAAAAGTGGAAGACCTTTATGTCACAGCATTGGAAATGAGTCATCCTTGTTTTTAAAATGGCAAAGTGAGATCAGAATGGTGATTTGATCTCATGCCTCCTTACATCTAAGAAGTTTGCTGGTTTCTGAACTGACACTGTACTGTCGAAAAGCTGATAACCTGTTCCAAAACTGACCATTATTTTTGAGGCTGGTCAGTTTTCCTGAATTAGATTAGAGAAAATTTAAAACTTCTTAAGAAAGAATGTTATTCCTGTTTTGCATTCTGGCGAACTCTAGCATTTATTATTTGGTCTCTCACACATTCTGTTAATACTGAGATGCATCTGCATGCAAAAAGCAAACTATTTGAAGGATTGAGAGGAATGTCTTGCAGGATGTGTGAGAAAGTTTGTGATATCCATGAAGGGAATGACTGACTGAAAGCCAGCAGCACCACAGGGTCCAGTCTCTGTCAGTGGCTTGCTGCATCCCTTTAAGCAAGTCGAGTTACATCTAACCTCAAAAACTGTTAAAGCTATTTGGGATAAGGAATTCTGTATATCAAGATCTCAGGATGTGTTTGTGCACATAACAGCACAGAATGTGTTGGTACAAAGCCTAACCATGGTCTTTACCCCTGGAAAGGTATAATCAGATTTTTAAGTCCGGTTCCTTTTGAGACAGTGCCTTGACACGCACACAATTCTTGACTTCAACAAAACTGCAAAATATTCCTTAAATACTCCCTTGAATCAAAGCTCAAAACTCCAAATCTCTTGCAAGGATTTCTTAGCATTTCACTTGAATCTTGAACCAATTTCAGCACAATAAAAGGACTACCAAACGTTTGCCACAATGCTATTTAATATTACTGAATTGTAGGACTAGACTTCATATTTCCTTCTCTTTCTAACAACAGGTGGTAACAATATTGGCAAACATGTCTGTGTTGGACCAGTGTGCTTCAGAAATCATTCAAGGAAATGGTATGTATTTTAGCTGAATTATATTTTTTTATTTATTTCTGGAGCATCTGAGTAGATGGGAATGTAGGTCTTACAAGGTGAAGGAGAAAGGCTTCGCTGATAAAGCTTTATTTTGCCTCCTATCTCTGCTGGATATTGCACATAGCTGCAGGGTGCAAAATGAGTCCTGGGGATGGTTCTACATAACTGAAATAAAATGCCACTGTTTTAGGAAACTTTGCATTTGTGACCACGTTGCTGGTGTTCTGTGTGTGTGACTTACTCCTAGATGCAAAGCAAAGTAGTAAAAAGTGTTTCAGCAACCTTTATTGTGTTAATACAGGTAATATTGTGGTAAGATGTAAATGCCTTATTAATACACCTACCAGCAAATTCAAGGCCCAGCAATAGAGTAAGACAGGTGCCTTTTTTTTTTTTTTTTTTTTTTTTTTTGTTTTGGGATACTTAATTTTTTTTTTTTTGGTGGGAAACTTTAAATTACAGTGAAAATTCACATATATTGCTTTGCTAGGCCAAGTAGGCCTAACTCATGCTAGACACTGCGCTGGATTTTCAGGGACAATGACACCAAGTAAAATTTGTGCATACACTCCATCATGGAAGTTCACAAGAAGCATTTGCCCCCTGGCTTTTGGGAAGGGTTGAGACTCATCCTGTGTGTAAAATCTTTTTTGTGTCTGCCTAATGTTATAATAAGCAGGTGCTAGTCAGAGGTGACATTCTGAGAATGGTCTCTGAATGCTGGAGAATTTAGGTACTCCTCAACTCCGACTTTTTTTGTACTTCTCAACTCTGACTTTTTTTGTATGTTGATTGATTATTATCCAGCTGCATGGTTCTGATGATAATTCTCTGAATTATTTATGCAAATGTTCTAACAGTTAAAATCCTCTGATGCTACCTGGAGTAATCTAAATGCCTAATAGCATATGGAGTCTAATAGCACATAATTGTCTTTACACTTAAAATAATCTAGAAAAGAGAAATCATCTTTTTTTCTTGTGGTGCTACAAGAAGAATATCAACTCCTACAGGCCACAATAAGTTAATGAAGCTCCTTCAACATGGATGACATTGTCTCTTCTGGAGTGAAGAGTTAGTCATACAGTAAACATCAATAAAAAGAATTTCATCATTTCCGTCATTAAAGGATTCCTCATTCTAAAATACCCTTAAACAGTTTGAGAAGGAAACTTTTAAAGGCTCGCTTAAAAATATGTAAACAAACAAAAAAATAATTATTTGAGAGTGAAACTTCATTTAGAGACCTGAAATATGTCACTACAGGTTTTTCAGGTAGTGATTACCTTCAGGTTAATTTAGAAGCAAATAAGTTTATTTGCTTCTAAACAAATTCGTGAAATTTAAAATGCCAGCTTTTAGAGGAGGAAAGAGTTAGTGCCTTTTCTAGTTCCAGAAGTTTTGTAGCTTCCTAGGGAAGACAAACTTATGCACAGATCAGATGTGCCTGAGTGCTGATGTCCAAGTTGCAGCCTTCATTTGTGTATTCTCCGTGCCCTGTTTGGGCTGTGACTGGTCTGTTTAACCCAGCTTTCCTTTTCCCTTTACTTTTTTGCACTGAGTTTTTTGCTGGAGAGTGGATAACGATGCCTCTTGTATTCTTTTAGGTGTTCAACTTTTGATGGAAATGCTCTTTGAGAAATCCTCCTCGGGAAATCCAGCAGAAGTTGCAGCTTGTGAGCGAGTCCAGCAGAAATCTGCGGTGACACTGGCACGGCTCAGCCGAGATCCTGAGGTGGCAGATGCAGCCGTAAAACTCAGCTGTAAGGATGCGTCTCCTGCTTAATGGCACTGAAAGAGGGAGGAACTGCCAGTCATGGAGAAGCTCTTTCTAATTTTTAGCCTCACTTGGTGAACTTTATGAAAGATATTCCCTATAGAGTCTGTCCAGAGAATGACTGAGGAGATGGAGCTAAATGAACCTCTGGCTCGTTTCCCAGAGGAACCTGAGGTGCAGCATCCACTCAACACGTAGCTGTGCCTTACTGTGCCAGCTGACACTGCTGCCTCCTCCATTCCTTTATGTAATGCCTCGTGCAGGATCTGTCAGGGCATGGAAAACTGGGACCCCAGCATGTCCAGATGTGATGAATCCAACGGGAGGGAACGTGTTCTTTGGGTAGGAGTTTTTTAAGTGTGTATGGGAGGATTGATGGGGAAGAAATGGAGGTCACAATTTCCGCTCCGAAACTGCAGCAGCAAGTGAACCCAATTTATTTGTTTATGCTTTGCAACTATTAATTATGACTGCTCTGAACTGCATAGCTCCGTGGAAAGTCCCTTAAGTATTTGCATATCGTCTTTGCATTAGAGATCATATCTGCTGACAGAAGATAAATATGATGCATCTAAAAAATATGTCAAGAAGTTGTTTTTCTAAATTATTTCTCCTGACACTCTTTTGTGCACTCAGGTATTCCTCGCCTGATTAAACTTTGCAGATCACCAACAGAAAGAAATAACAGTGATTCTGTTTTAGTGGCATGTCTGGTATGTACATTTTAGTCTTTCTTTCATGCTTATACTAGAAGATTAAGGAAAAAAACCATCCCTTTAGATTTCAAAATGCATAAGTATTGCAGAAATGTTTTAAATTCATGTCAGGGTCTCCTGCTTTCCCCCTTAAGCATAATCCTGTACACTGTCAATTATTCATCCTCGGATTGAAGATTCAAGCACATAAGGAAAAATGTGCAGCTTCACATTATTGGACACCAAATAATTTCCCTGGAACACTTCAGAATTTAAGGATTCATTAATTCTTAAATTCCATTCTGTGATGGTGCTATGTTTGTTGAAATTAGCCTTGAGTCATGGGGTTAGCAGCCCTTTATCGGCACTCATGCATATGTACGAAAATATTTATGTAAAGCATCCAAAAAGGGGAAAAGATATTTCTTGCTTCCCCTCCCATCCAATTTTTTGTTCTATTTGTGTCTCCAAGACAATGTAGTGCCCAGCCAAGGAGTGGGCAACAGAAGGTTAACACTTTCTCTGCTCAGGAGAAAGATCCCAGGTGCTGGCCCTGCACTGCACAGACTGTGAGCCAAATGATTTCACTGGAATTCTGTGAAAGGGCTCTGGGGGCATGGGTGAGCTAGGGTTGGAACACAAGCTCTGAGGAATGAAGACTGAAGAATATTGTTTGACAGTGCTTTATGATATGAATGTTATTTTAAATGTAAAAGTAAAGCTCGGTTATTGCAGCTTGTTCCTTTAAGCAGGTCTCATTCAGGATGAAGAAAGTATAAATGTGAGCATAGAAAATGCTGTGATTATTCTTCCTACGTGCCAAGATGACTTGTTAATCTTGTATGGTTAGAGCAGAGACCACAGAGCGACGGCAGCAAACCAGACTACAATTTTTCTGTCTCATTGAAGTTGTTGCTGCACATTCCTTGAATCCATGCCTATTGCTTGAGACGCTACCTACCTCCCTGTCTCAGCAATTCTGCTTCTCCTCATATTTTAGTAACTGCATGAAGACATTTTCTGATAAAAACGTGGCAAAAATATTGTCTTTGAGACATAAGCTGCTTCAAGGTCTGATAGGTATTGTCACTGGTGTCTGAGGGCTTGTGCTGTATACTTAGACCTGCTGCTCAGGTCGAAAAGTAATGTGCCCCAAAATAATTGTCATTTAATAACTTGGCTTGAGGGAAGATTCACCTGACAGATGAAGACAGTAAGGAGAGATTACCCAGGCAGCAGAATTCATAGACCTGCAAAGTTCAGATTTGAGTTCTGGCTGTTATTTGGGTATGGTTATAATGGATGCCAGCAATGGAGACTTTGCCAAACCTGGCTGCATTGCAGTGATGCTGTTCTGTTTTTCTAGGCAGCCTTGCGGAGACTGGCAGTTATGAGTCCTGATGGACTGGAAGATTCAGATTTTCAGCAGCTGGTAAAGCCCAGGCTCGTGGATTCTTTTCTGCTGTGCACAAATATGGAAGAGAGCTTTGTATAAATGGGAGCCAAAAACCTTTAAACAATAACCAAGATAATAGGCATACAGTAAGATAACACATGCACAATTTTATTTTGGTTTAGTCCTATTGTTATTTATGACTTATTTATTCTAAACCCATGAACATGTGGTTTGTAGGAGCAAAGGAACAGAATGAGAAAACTTGTTTCAGTGGTTTGCAAAGGTAATTTTTTATTTTCCTGCCAAGACACACCAGACCTTATCACTGCCATCTAACAAAATGTTTTGTTTAATATAGTTGAATTAAGGTAACGAAGCCAAGAATTTGTTGCTTTGATGTTAAATGCTTCTAATGGTGTTTTATCACTGATGTTTTTCTATATTAGGACATTTTGTAGGTTTTTTTTTAATAAATGTTTTAGCCTCATCTATATTAGAAGAAAAATATTCCTAAAAGTTGCAAGTATATACTTTGAAATGAAAGGGATGTTACAGTCTAAGTCCAGTTCTTTACTGTTGTTATTTTTTAATAGAATTATGTAACTGAGAGAAAAAAATTCCAGATAATGTTCAAATACTGGCTTCAAATGATGTTAAAGACATTCTTAGGCTGTATAAAGATGTGCTCCATCAGAGGATACACACTTTTTGTAAGCTCTTTATTGACAGAAAAAGCTCTTTATTGATATTGACTGAAATTTCCTAAAAAATTCATAGAATTCTAGAAAAATCTTTGATGGTGTGTGTGTTTTATCTCATAATGTGAGATTTGCCACCTACAATTTGAAATCATTCCACAGTGATAATTTTCTCTCCTTTCCAAGCCTTATAAGAACTGGAAGTGCTTATGTCCAGACGTGTTTTTAACATTCAAGCTACTGTTTTTGTGAAAAGTTGTTCGCACTTGTGCTAAATAATCTGAAGAGTTTAATTAATTATAACTTGAATTTTCATTTTTCTGATTTTCTAACTAGTCCTATATTTTTAAAACTTAAATGAGACTTCTAGAATCTCTGGAAGTTGAGAAATGGATGATAACCTAAATAACAGATGTGATTTTAAAATAGATTTTCTTGTCATGAACATTCTCCTTAATTCTTGCTTTTTCTTTTCATTGAGAAACCACATATATAGAAAATTACTCAACCAGGAATATCTTGGTAGTGTTTTTCCCCTTAACTTCTCACAAAGCACTCTGTAGATTATGAAATAAGATGTAATTTTTTCTTGATGGTTTCCAACCATTGCTTTGAATCATTTTATGATCAGCAGCTTCAGAGTGCTAAGATATCTGCCAAAACCCACCCCACATTTCTCCCTTACTGCACTTACTTTGTAGATATATTAAGCAGCTCAATTCATTAATATTTATTTAGTATTATGTGGTGTTTAGATGAAAGGCACCAGGAAATTGCGAAGCTGTGATTGCCTTCCACATTTTCTGTATATGAGAAATCTGTCCTGCTTCAGGCAGGGAGACAGTGGTGGCTACTTTTTTCTCCCTTGGTTGCATGGGTTAAGAAGTCTCTGCCTTAACGTCTTTCTTGTGAGCTCTTCATTTAATTAGCTCTATCTTGACTGAATTTTAAAACCTTACAAAACATACATGATCTCT
Source organism: Cnemophilus loriae (assembly GCA_013397755.1). NCBI lineage: Eukaryota > Metazoa > Chordata > Aves > Passeriformes > Corvidae > Cnemophilus > Cnemophilus loriae. The sequence goes on from VZTF01001323.1 coordinate 261,624, forward strand.
GTCATGAGCAGCTATTCAAAGGAGAGTGTCGAATTAGATGTTCTAGTAAGCACGGAGATGAATTCTGCCTTTTTTGCTTACTTTGAGACAGCTTCTTAAGTTTCCAAGATTGTTAAAATGTATGGTACTGTAAAGCTTTAAAAATATTATATTAGTGATGGACTTTAACACTTTCCTCACTGAGCAGAAGTACATGTGTGAGCCATGGATGTCTTGGTATAAACAATGAATTCATAAATTTCATAAAAAACTAATTCAAAATAAGATCCTGCTGCTGTCTTTCTGATAGCATGGCAATCCCTGCTAAAACACATTGAATTCTCTAGTGAATTTCTGTACAGAACCTCATTCTGTCAGCTTCAACTAACACCAGAGATATGAGTTTCTAGATGGAGTAGGGTTTATCCCATAATAGATAAATTTAAAATCTCATTTAAAAAAAAATTTCCACACATGCACAGTGAACTGAAGCAGCTATTAAGAAAATGCCATCATGACTCATGATGTTTTAATGTCATTTCTAACAGGTCAATCAAATACTCACTGAGCGGGTTGGTAACAACTAATTTGCTCTCGAATACAGTAATGTGAACCCACATCACTTGAATTTACTACAGATACTCTCAATCTGCAAATATGTGTCCATAATTCTAGGCCCATATTTCCATTTAAATGTGTTCCTATTACAGATGTGGCTGTTTATATTACAGAAGCAAAGTACATTTAGGTGGAACTCATATTTGCAGCAGAAAATATATCTTGAAAGAGCCATTTCAGCAGACCTCTTGTCACCTAAGTGTCCTCAAAACCATTTTAGCTAGGTCTGATTTTTTCACCTAGAGTTGTGCACTTTATTTTTGTATATGCTAAAGCTTATGAGAAAAAAAAGACATTCCCTTAACTTTACCTCTTGATTCACTTGGAAATAATAAATCATTAAAATATTGATTTATTTTTCTCATGACTTCTGAATGAGAATTCTGGGTTCTGAATGAATTCTTGATTCTAAATGTTTGCTTCGAAATTGACTCTTCAGCTTTTAAACGAAACAAACCAACCAAACAAAAAGGAACAGTTTAAGCCAGAATGAACATTTTTGCTTTCAATGTAGTATGAAACAAAATATTTCATATTAAGAAATTTTCACTAAAATAGGTATTGTGTCCTAATCTTTGGACTCCCTGTGTATATACATATACAGGTGGGAGAGAGAGGTAGAGAGTATGTGTAATACATTCACAAATCAGCTCATTTGTGTGGGCTCATTGACCTATAGAGACGGTGTGTAGGTTAGGTATTGGTTTAATCTTCCTGGAAAATGAATGTTAAACTTGTTAGAAATGTTGTAGTTTCACCTAAATGCTTCTGAATATTTTCAGTTTTGTATGAGATTAGAAATGCTTAACAAACATGCAGTGAGCTGCAGGATTCTTTATAATTTTGATTTACGCTCCAGCAACTTTAGACAATGTCAAATTTCAGCTTTAGTTTCACACTGTTTACAGATATTCAGGGCCCAGATGTTTCATTCATAGAATAAAGTTTGGTTTTTCTCAGTTTATTTTGTACTTGGTACATGAAGCACTTATGCGGAATGTTACTTGTCTGACCTTTTCAGTTTAAAATAGTATTTGTATCTACAAGGAATAAAATGTCTTTGTAAATTGCATATCTTAACTATTTTTTAGGGAGATTGCCTGTTGGTATCCAAAAGATGACTTCCTTTGTAGGGTTTTGCCTTTGTACAACACTGACTATGGTATCTCATATGGCTTGTTCTAAATTTTTGTGTTGACCATCTCCTTTTAAATAACAGCAATGAACAGTCTAAATAACCTTGGCTTTTGTATTTTGAGGTATCTGCTTTGATCTTAAGTTTAAATTTATATTAAATTTAATGTATTTAAAGAAGCACTCTAGACACTGTAAATTATTCAGCAGTGTTCTCATTTTTGAGGGGAGGGAAGATGGCATTAAGCATTGAAAGAAAGGTCTAGAGCAAATTTGTTAATTGGAGTTGGAAGTGCAGAACTGGCGAGAAGGGGGGTGAATAATTTCAGCCCTTGACAAGCTAAAGAACTGGGAACAGGAAAAACACAGGGTCGTTGATTCTAGGTACTTTTATGCTTTGTGGAGGTCCTTATCTCTGTTTTCTGGCTTGCTTTTGGATCTGAGTTTCTCTTTTTCCAGCTGTGACAAATTTCTTCCTCTTGGGAGTATATTTGTATGATTGCTAGTTATCTAACGGAAGAGAGTTACATTCCAAGGTCTGGTCCTGCTAATCATTATGTTGATGAGGTTTTTGCTGAGACACTTAAGTAACAAAAATACCTCATAAAATCGATGTAGTAAGGATCACCTAGAACAGAAAGAGATGTTTATTGTTCTTACAACGAGGGGAAGAGCCAGATATCCTCCAAAAAACCTGAGGGAAAACAGATGTACGGTAGCTTACTTTCATGTTTTGGTACTTTTACAAGCAGACCTGCTAACTAAGAGTTTATGAATTGATCAGTTGTCAGCCAAATAATCACTGAATCAGAGAAATAAAAGAAACCCACTAGACCTACAGACCAAACGCTGGAAACCCAAAGATTTTTCTTTTTCATTTTCAACAGCCAAGCTGTGACTTTTTGTTTTAATAATTGAAGTGTGCCTAGAACTGAAAGAAACCAGTGGGGGGAAAAAGATAGTAGCAGGTAATGCTGCTAATTTGCTTTGGAAAGAAATTAAAAATGATCCAAAGGCTTAAATGATGTGAAGAAGGAGGTGTGTATAATGCAGTGCCTCTCCTATCACTGTTGCGATCACCTGTGTTACAAATCACTGCTCACACCCTATTCTTTAAGCTTTCTGGGTTAGCACTGGCTTTTAACCAGCTTTTGTCCATGTTCCTCACAACCTTTTGAATGTGACCTGGTAATGCAAATGTCTTCTAAGTGATCTGCTTAATCTGATTTGGTTTTTTAGACCACATATTGTAAAAATCTTCTTTTTTGAATAGTTCTGAAAGGATAAACCTAACAAGATATGTCTGTTATGTATGCTCATCAGGTGAGAGAAAGACAATGAGAAATCAAGAAGATAGATCTAAAAAGATCCAGAAACAGACAAATGTGTTTTCACTTGCATCAAAAGAATAATTACAGGCCTAAATGATCTAGGGAAGTCTTATTTGATGCTTCTTCTTCTGATATCTGTAAGTCAGTTTGCTTGCACTAAAATAAGGAAGAGCCAGAGGTAACCCAAGTTTTCCAGGATCTTGCTGATAGAGTTAGATGTGTAGAGGTCTAACACATAAAATAAACATAAATAAAATCTTTCAATATGAAACTAAGGATAAAAACCTTTTTTTCGGAGCAGCAATTAACACAAATCAATGATTTTAAAAGTTTATCCTATCAGTCAAAGAAATCTATCGTGCTTTATCTAGGGGGGAATTATTACGAACTGTTTTGAAGCTCAATTCTGTGAGAGCAGTTCAGACCAGTAATTTAGGTCCTTTCTGTAGACCACAGAGAGAAGTAGACAGTACTTTCTCTTTGAGGATGACTGCCCAAGACAGAGAGCATACATAATACCATAGGGCTACCTTTTTTATCCAGTGGCTATGGAAAAAAATTGCTGATGATTTCTTTGAGGGAGCTGTCCAAACACGTCGACATCTGACTCTCAGTTCAGACCAGGGGAGATGAATTCCAGGCTCAGTCTGGAGACAAACGGGAGGCACTTTTTCAACTGGGGTTTTATATGCTGTTTACATATCAAGCACAATTTCCCTCAAACCAGAAAATTTTGCAAGATCAGACTCTTCTGTTGAAATGACCAAGACGTCATTTACTTATTTGGTATGGACTAACTGATGACTTCTGTTTGCCAGTGTTTTAAAACAAGGAATAGCTGGACCAACTCATTGATCTCATGATAATATACCAGATTATAGTTTTCTTGTTACAGTAAAATCTCTTGCATTTGAAAAAAAAAGGAGACGAAAAACAGGTCACAGGACACTAACTCAGAACTTTAAAGTGAGCTATCCTGGACGATGTGTGAAATACCACTGAGCTAATCAATAGTATTGCACACGCCAGGAAAGTTACTGCTCACCAGAAAACAAGAAAACAAACACAAATCCCCTCAAACCCAGTGCACCTTTCTTCGAGAAGAAGGAGGAGGAGAAGAAGGAGGAGAAGGAGAAGAAGGAGGAGAAGGAGAAGGAGGAGAAGGAGAAGAAGAAGAAGGAGACGACCCCCTTCATGACAAGGTAGAGCCTGGAACAAAGCAACATCACAGGTAAGACACTGATAAATGAGGACTATTTCCAGGTGGTTCAGGCTATCCTGTAGGAACCCATGCTGGCTTGGAAGTCGCTCACTATCAAGACCATTTCTAAACTCTTGCTTGGAAGTCTCTGTTGCTGTGCTTACTGTGGCTTAATCTTTGAGCTGTCAAACACTGGGAACCCTTTCTTGAGTCAAGAATATGCTTTCCATAAATGTTGCAGATGGTGATGGATGCATGGTAGTTCACAACTGTGTTCCTTTCTAATTTTCTCTGGGCCTTTCCCGCTGATGTCAGCTGATTAATGCTCCACTTTAGAGTGAATGACAGCTGAAGGATTTGCATAGCTCAATATAAGGAAAAGCTGATGAAAGTTCAAACCCAACATCTGTGAAACCCAAGACAGTGACATATTTTACGATGTATTTGCAGGTGATGTCTCACTGCTCTGTTACATCTGCATCAAGACAATCTCTTGGTCTAGCACCCTGGCTAAAAGTATGTCTGTTTCCTCACTTGCACTGTTATCACCATCTGATAACTCTTTCTGCTCAAATATTATCTATTTTTCTCTTTTGAAAGCATCATATTTGTAGTTACCAAAATGCTGGGTAGTGCACTCAGATGGAATTTCTGGATTCTCCTGCAGAGACCAGATGAATGTGCATGAATTGTTCCTATCCTCATTTTTTGCTTCTTTTGCCTATGTAGGCTAAAAACTACAGGAGAGAATTGTTCTTTTCCATCCTTTTGTATGATACTAAGGTATCTAAGAATGCTCCTTTCATTTCAGGCCACTTAAGCAGAATTTATTTAAAAAAAAAATTAATAAAAACACCAGTTCCTTTGGCAATACCAGTATGGTCTTTTTGTTTGTGACCCTTAGATATTCCTTGTGTGGAAATGTCTTTGCAGCTTTTTTGCAGCTATAATAATCTGACATGGCTGTAATGGAGATACCTTTTGTGTCCAACACCTGTTCAGCTGCAGCTTTCATTCACTAAAAACAGCTGATTTTAAACACTTTTTATCTTTTATATTTCTATAGCTTGCAAGCTCATCTGAGAGCCCCTTTCACATAGCAATACTTTTGTCGCTTCTCATATTCAACTGAAGTTCTGCCTTCTTCATTTATCTTTTGATCACTTTTTTAATTTGTTCACTCTTCTCATTATGTGTATCAATAAAATATTGTAGCTGTTTTAATTCAGATTTAAATATTGTAAGTTGGAGTGAGCAATAATCGAAAAGGCTGCTGAAAATTAAATCATTAAAATATGCTTTGGGTACAGAGCTGTTATTGACACCAGGATCTCAGGCTTTAAGTATTTTGAAATAGTTCTCAGGAACTTTTGAGGTAGAGCATCTTTCACTGAAGAAGTATGGATATATTTTTCTTAAAAAAATTCTTTCTTAAATAGTTGGGTATTTTTTTTGTTAGAAATATTTCTATTAAATACCTAAATAAAATACAAGCAAAAGCAAAGGTCTTGCTGAAAGTTCTGCCTCCTGTTGAAGATTCAACAAAGTATTTGTCATTTGGAGACTGCTCTGTGGCCCCTATGGAGTTCAGGAGTCCACTGCCTTCACTCAGTATCCTGTGGACTTTAGTTTAAAAAAAAAACCTTGAGTGGTAACTTCTGTCTGTTCCCATCAGGACAGCTGAGAGCTGCAGCCCTGCGGATAATTCTGATTTTGTCTGCATACCTCTTTTTTTCTGCTTTATTTGTAACACTTGCCTGCTGAAGAATCATCTTCCTTAGTATTTGTTTACTCATTGCAGGCTTTTCTGAAGTCTAAAAAAACTGCAATCAAACTCACCACATAATTAATATGTTTCTTCTGTGTAAAGACAGCATTATTTTTGTAATGCTAAAGCATTTTCTGGGAAACTTAATAACCAACTTTTTCAGGGACAGTTGCTCTTGTTATTCTCCTCCATTTACATACTCTCATCAATAAACCGCTTTTAACAGTTCAAGCACAAAATCTCTCTTCAAATTTAACTTATTTTCAAACAAGGAAAAGGTTTCAAGTGCTTCACAAGAAAGTTTGGTATTTTTTTAAAAATAGAAAGCAATTAGAGAATCTTCTAAAAAGGAGCCAATTGTCACGTAGCAGCCCAAGGTTTTGCCATGGACTGTGTTTTTCCTTTTTCTTGAGAAGGAGTACAATGTTGCTATTGTTCAGTTTCATGTTAGTTCTGGCTGCTATTTTACAAATCCCATGGACAATAGAGTAATTTAGGGGCCCCTTTGCAGCTGGGTGGGAAAGGAATTGCAACAATCATGTTTTAAATAATCTTAAAAAATGCTTGATGGTTTTTTAAGTTGTTCTGGTGACCTGATCCCATGAATAAAGACATTTTAAAAAGTCTAAAGGATGCACTTGAATCTTATCTTGCTTCCTAAAATACTTAAGAAGCAATTTTCCTTACATCTGTAATGTCTTTAGTCAGTTTGGCTGTTTTAATCTGGGTGAAATCTGAATGAGAATGAGTAATCTAGAGACCTGCAAATGAACCTTTCTGAAGTCTTTAAACTGCTGCTGAACTCATCAGAAATATATGATTATTGTATACTGTTATGCATCCAAACTCTCTTCCAAGTCTCAAGGGGTGAATATAGGCAGAAAGCTTCCCTTGGAGCCACCTGGTCAAGTGAAAAAAAAGCCACACAAATAATTTTCTTGCCCTGGGAACTGTTGAGAATTAATTTGGTCCTCTACTATTCTTTAGAAAATGTCACATTTGTCTCTAAAGAAAAAGAATATTTAAATCTCTTCAGAAAATGAATTTTAGACTAAAGAATTTTTTTCTGTAGCAGAATAAGGTTTTCTTAATTTGGTTTTTCATATTATAATGTTCTGTGGATCTGAGTTGCTTTTAAAAGAGAAGAGTAAATATTGGTTTTTTTTCATGATGCAGATAAATATAAAAGGATGAAAATTTCTTAATTGTCAGATGTGAGGAGTCAAGGTCAGTAAAAGCAAAAGAATATCCATTGATGTTTTTTCTCAAAGATGCAGATTTTAGCTCGACTCGAGTTTCATCTGATATTAATTTAAAAATATTTTCTTCCATAGAAACCTAGTGTGCAAAGAAGAAGGGAAAGTACTGGGAAAGTCTGGATGTAGCTGGCCAGAATCATGAGCCTTCTTCCATGATGTCAGGACTCCAGGCCTCATGGGTGTCTTGTCCCCAGTGGGAGCGGAGAAAAATGTGGCCGTGAAAATCAGGTGAACTGAGGCATGAGTTCTCATTTTTCGTGAGAGGAGAGGATCGCAGCAAGCAAAAGCTGAAAAGAATTGAACTCAAATGTTTAGGAAGGAGACACTACTGGGGCTTGTTGAAACTCGGGGAACAAAAGCAAATGAAATGTTGCAGGGAACGGTTATGAACACTGGAAAACTAACTGTAGTCACAATCAGGGCTACAGTTACGGTCAAAGTATCGTTTAAATCTTTGATATTTATGAAGTATCAAGTGACAAGGGAAGAAATGAATACAACACTAGGTACTGTTTTGTATTAGCAACAACATCACAATCAGCAGCTGATCTGCACGTGCCTTGGTTTGCAATAGTGGCATGAGTTCTAGAAGCTCATTAATTCATTGGCACTGATTAGAAAAATGGATATATTCTTTTTCTGTCAAAACACAATGTAACCCAAAGCAAAAGGAGTCTCTGTTCTTTCTCAACTCATGATGAAGTGCAAACTGAGTTTTCAAAAGCTCCTTTTAGATGTACTTAAGGACTTGCTGGGGGAGAAGTGGTGACATCTACTGGAATTTTAAAACACTTCATCATATGTTTCCAAGGCTGCTAGTGAGACATATTTGGTTTAGGTCTAAAGGTGGATGAATAATGCAGAAACAATTTCTACTTATATTTGTGCAAATTTGGAAGCAAATCTTCAGCCATCTTGGGGTTCCTTTTGGTGTCATTTCCTGCACACACTCACAGAGTTATTAAACTTTAATCGCATAACTGTTGGCAGAAAATAAATGTTAAGCTCACACAGGAATACTATGAAAAGTGAATTTCTAATGTGCTTTCTGTAAGCCTGTGTACCACAAAGCTGATTCCATGAGTTATATTCATTAGACTGGAGGATGGAAACAATATTAAGTGATTTATGGGACTAACTGCAATTGAACAGTGAGTTTGTGCTTAGAGTAGCAACCCTTTACTTTAAAAGAAATTAAAAAAGAATTCAATGAGGAACGAATATGTGAAGGAAATTGCAACCCGCTCCCCACATTTCATGGTAAGAAGGAAGGAAACTCATCCATCATTAAATGCATTCATTAAAAATTATTCACTCAGATCCATTTAAAACATGTTCTAACTTTAATCTCCTAATTTCTTGGGGCTAGATTGTGATGTGTCCTGCATACCCAATAAGAGCATGAAGGCTCTTCCTTCATCCTGATGTAGGTTACTTGGACCTTGGGACTGGGCCTGCACGAGCAGCAGGGTTATGGATGTGCTCCCTTAGAGGAAGTCTGTGGAGAGGAGAGGAAGGGGAATAAGATTGCAGAAGGGGAAGTAATCCCTCTTGACACAGAAATCCTTGCAGAAATCCTGGCTTGCTGGGTCAGGGTTTCCCAAAATCTTCCTATCATGAACCAGTGAATAAATAATTCCTGCTGGGACAAGGAAGACATAGGCAAAATTGGCCTTTTAGATGAACCCTGAAGGTGTTTTCCAGCATCATCTGTGTGCCACTGCAATTTGCCTGTCCCATGCCCTTCAGTCTATGCCTTATTTTAATCCTTACATTTCAAAGACCTTATGACTTTACAGTTTATGACCCAATTGTATGATGTGATTGTGTCATACAACTAAATGTCATTGAAAGCGAGGAGCAGGAGTTTTCCCACTCACCTTAAACTTAAAGCCAAATTACCAATGTTTGAAGTACATTTGTACTTTGCAGACTGCTCCACAGAGTTTCAGAATCTCTCTGTTTTACTGAGCTCTTTGCATTTTCAACCTTTGTATACAATGGACTAAATAAATTGTGTGATTTCTGGTGGGTAATGTTAAATGATTGCTCAGCAATATTTAGAGTAACAGGCACAAGAAATGCCAGGGGTGAAATGGAGAATGTTGCTCCTGTAAGTCCCACCATCATTTTTTATTCTTACTAAGAACTGCTTCAAATATTACACATAGCTGGTTCACATTATCGTGCTGGGTTTTTTACTCTTTATATCTATTTTGTTAAAAATTGTCAGATCTGTGAGAAACTTTCTGTAAGGCTTTCCACCAAGCTGTCCTTAAGGATTTTCTGCTGGAATGACCAAAGAGAGCCATTTGCTGCTCATCAAAGTGCACATTTACCTCCAGTCTTACCCTTAATTCTGAAAGTTTCGGATGTGCGGAGATTTTATGTGGATTTTTCCACCTGTGAGCATACGAGCTGTTGTAATATTCTATTCTTGCAGCCTTCAGTTGGGTCCTGGGAATCAAAGGAGATCCCAGTCACCAGAGCTTTTCCAGTAATGGGAGTTGTTTTGCACATTGTTTGCGGTGTGCTCTGGTTATGAGACTGGTTAAAGAGATCACAAGAGACAGTCTCACTTACCTGCTGCTAAATATGAACAGTTTGGCTGTCAGCATTGTGGTGGGAAATGCTGACATGACTGTTTTCTGACTTTAGTAATGAGTTTTAAGCCTCCCATTTTGTTAGTAAGTGTTGACTTTCCTGCACTGTGTCTCTGATTTGCTAAACTGACACGTTTCTATTAATATATCAGTCTCATTTAGCTGGCCTGCTGCTCTCACGATAATTTTTCTAAATTTATCCAAATAACACATTTTTAATTGAAAAGAGATTCCCTGAGTCTATATGCATATCCACATCCATCTCTAACCATTTTTGAGGCTTAAACCTACTCCTGTTGCAGTCCCTCCAGTATCCAAGATCTGTGGACAAAGTCCTTGTATATTTTCAATTAATACTTTTCATAATTACACTTTAGTGGATCAGGTCATTGCTGGGGAAACATACCTGTATGTAAGAAGTGCCAGAAGCTGCCTGTACAAGGATGCTGGCAGAACTTCTGGCACAAGTTCAGTGTATTTTAGTATTGCAACCACTTATACAAGCTGAAGATCTTGCTGAAGACATTAAAGCAAAAATACTCCTGTGTTCAGCTAGTAAGACAATAAATGATTGAGGGTGCAAGTACTAAAATCTTCCCCAGACAATAGCACATGATATCCAATCAATAGTTGCAGTAAATCTGTCTGAAGTGTATTCTATATCATTTGTGGCAAGATTTGCTTTCAATCAGAAAACAGAACATTAAAATTAACAGTGAGAATTACCCTGAATAACAAGCTCATTATTTACTATATTTGCATTTTGTTGAGTTTATTAGTTGCACTACCTGGTTATATTTTGTGTATCCTTTTCTATGCTTTCTGAATGAAAGCCCAACTATGGAATATTTCTGAAAGCAACAATTGTGATTTTATAATGAACCACAAGAGGGGGGAGAATGAACATAAATGAAAGAACTTGATTTTAATGAACAACTGTTACACTTAGGACAATGCTGTATCAATGATGAATTTAGGAATCTTGGCCAGGTGTTGGCTGTGGAATGAAGAGTTTGAACTAAGGGTGAGGTGTTTTCCCTAAGATTTATCTTTTCAGGTCTGCCGATTTATTGCTGAGCTCCTCTTAAACCTGCGGACAAACCACACTTCCAAAGTCTCAAAATGCCATGCTGAGTGTGTTCACCCCTTTCTTTATTGCCTCGATCAAACACAAACAAATGCTAATGAAATGATAAAAACAGAGAGCTCTGTGACCTGAATAATCAGCTTTATAGCTTCCTAACCTGCCTTTTAATTTTTTCCCCCATGTATACAAAGGAGCTTTCTAACTCAAGTAATCAAGGAATTCCTCCCTAGTGCATAGATGAGTTTTTGGTGTCAATATGAAAAGTAAATCAGCTCACTCTTGTGATTATGGACTGACACAGGACTGGTGAATTTCTGAGTGGTTTCAGCCTACTTTTTAAAGAAGGCTCGTAGTGCCCTGGTCATTGTGTGCAGAAGCAGCTACACTGATGACAAAGCTGGGAACTCCTAGAGATGGTACTCTAGGACTGTTCCTGGATCAGCCCTTGGGAGAGGATGCACAAGCAGTTTTGGCAAGGAATCAGCTTCCTAATCCCGGGACTGTGGTGGCAGTTCCTATAGCCAGCTGGAGGGCAAGGAAGGAAAACAGATTTCAAGAAGTCACTCACTCCACTGTCCACTTTCTTTTATTTCAAAGTAGATACAAGAGACAGACAACTTTTCCAATATTTAGTCCTCTGTATCTCATGATCATGTTCCTCCTGTACTAGGCTGTCAGTCCCCTGGGAGAGGGATAGGAAACAGAAAGATTCTTACTTCCCACAGGATTAAGAAAGATGCAAAGCAACAATTATAACAGTAATATGGGGATGGTATTGCAGCAGGTGTTTGCAACATGGCAAAAAAGAAAAAAAATAGTAGAACAGTCAGCAAATCTCAGCTTTTCGCTGCAAGTAATTACAAGTAGCTCAGTAGACTGTAACTCTGAGAGAACACCATGTAATATTATTAGGCAAAATGATAATGCCCTTAATTTCATGTTCAAAAGCTGAATGGTTCTGAAGGAGGCTTGTAAAAAGAAATTAAGATAGTTATACTAGAAGAAGACAGAATGTTGATTACCAGCAGTGAGGTATCCAGATTTGACTAATGGCACAGTTATTGTATGCATAAGCCCTAATGGTGTTTAAGTGGTTGCTAGAATGAATGCAATTAATGTAATTTATTTGTCAGCATCCAAACACTTATAATACTCAGAATAGGATGGGAGGTCCCTTGCCTAGCACATAACCCTATGAATATTTTTCAGTGTCTCTTTTCACAAGTACACAAAACCAGTGACTATGTGGGTTTTTGTGTTGATTCCTTTTTTTTTTTTTAATTTAATGATTCTCATGTTTTAAGGGGCATCATCTACATAGCTCCACTGATTTTGTTTTGCTTTGTTTCATGGATTTTGGAGGGATATTTTGGGATGTTTTAATTTGCCTTGCCACTTGAAGACAATAAGTTGCATCTATCCTGTGTGTCCTGAGTTGTTCTTTTTTAGAAAGGGATCCTGTTAGTTTGTCTGAACTACTGTAGGGTTAACAGTAAATTGATTAATTTCTTAAATAGTTTCAGTGGTTGATGGTGATTTATGCTTAAAAAAAAAAAAAAAAAGAAAGAAATCCCATGTATTTCTAATGTGAGTTTCTTTCAGCTGAAAATTGGAGTTAATCTTCATCTATGAGATCTTGTCCAGCTACATCAAAGAAACTTGTGTTAGTGGAGAACTTTCCTTTCCCTAAGTGTGACTGGGATGTAATCAGAATCTTTGAATTACACTGATAAAGCTTCTGTTGTTTCTCATTGTGTGTCTGTTGCTTTTAATTTCACATTTTTATGACATTCTAACCGTTTCAATATTTTCGCTCTGCATTTTTCGGGTTTCTTTTTTTGGTGGGGTTTTTTGTTTGTTCTAGATCTGAAGACCTCACTAATGTCGTGTCTGAGAACAAAACTCCCGTGGTGTTCTTGCTTGATATTTTCTTACTTACCCAAGGAGACAGGAGCATCAATCCTGTTGAGAGATATTCCTCTCCATGGTATGGCTCCTCTGAGAGTGTACAGCAGCTCTCCTGCAACACTCTCCCCTCTCCTTGCACTAATGTGAAAACACCCCAAGCTTTGGCATCGTTCCTCGCTGACTCAGAGAGAAAGCAGAGTCATTATTCTTGTAACAAGGAAAATTGATTGATATGTTAGGGTTAATAGCAAAACTTTATCAACAGGCAAAACTTATCAGCTTATATTTCAAGTAAGTTATTCAAAAATATTGACAGGCCCTCTAAGCTACTGCTGCCCTCTGCACTGAGGACTGACCTGGCAGGACTGGGATGAGACACAGTTGCCTTTCAGTCTGGATCCAGATCAATTACCTTATTGTGAAGCCACCAGCAAGAGACCTGGGTTGTATATCAAAGTGCAGCATAAGTAGCAGCTGTCAAAGCCATCAGATTAATTATTGTTCATTAATCATTTCTTGTTCAAGATGGAAAACCCTTCCAAATCAAGGCCCAGAGAACTTGAAATTGCTATTTAGAGCAGTGGACATGTATTTTGAAGAAGGTTTATAGATTTCATAAATGTTTGTTACTTACATGCTAAATATTTTTTTTTATTATAGTATCTCCCTTCCATACCAAACAACACAGTTAAGCTTCAGGGAGAGATATACCAACTCAGTTCCCTTATTAATAGGGGAGATATACTAATTTATATAACTGCTTTCTCTTTATTCCCCCTGACTTGTATGGCTCGTTTGAAGGGATTGTCATGTTTAGGAGAGCTTAAAGTAGTATCGAAATATTTCTCTTAAGACATTTTACTACAAATGGAAGGATTTTCTTCTTTGTCTTCTTTGTTTTTTTCTTCTTTGTCTTTTTTTTTACTTCTTTGTCCTCTTTGGCTAGAGAAATGCACAGAGAGAGAAGCATATCTAGTAGGGAAGCCCCTTGTAGTGGAACAAACTGCTACCTTCAATTCTCTTGTGAAAAACGGAAGACTAAAATTTAGCTCTGATTCCAAAAGACTAAATTACTAATGGTTTTTTAACTATCTGCTATATTGAAAAAATGTATCCTCATGCCTATGTGCCTCTGAGATCCTCATGGCATCTCAAAATCTTTGAATTGCTTCTTGTTGGTAGCTTGACCCTAGGAAAACCTGTAAGAAGCTTGACTTAGCACAGTGCTCAAACTCTACTCTGCATTATTTCCCATGCCTGCAATCTATACAATGATAAACCTGACGTTGCTTGAGTTTTTACCTCCAATAATCACAACTAGAAAACCACAAATGGGCTTTTCATTTCTCCCTTTCAAGAGCTATAAAAACTAAGGTAAACCATCCTGCCAAATCACTTTTATAGGGACCTCACTTTCCTGTTCACTAGTTTTACTCTAAATAATTAAAAGCAGCACTCCTGCCCTTCTCTGTGGTTTCCAAGGAATTCACAAGGTGCACATGCTCCATCCAAAGTCCTGAGTGAGACTGAATTGGAGGTCCTTAGTGGGTTCATAGCCCAGGGCTCCTACACCTGGGAATTTGAGCTGCAGTGTCCATAAAGTCCCCTTCTCCAAAAGATGGAGGCTTTAAAATGCTGAAATGAGCAGCCCACATACAATTTAATACAGTGATGAAGATGAACTTAGTCCTGATACTTTTGTGTTTTGTTTGCTTCAAATAGGATTTATCATTTTGATGCCTCTGTAATGAAAAGGTGAGCTGAATGTTTAAACCCATGGGTGGGTTGTTATTTTTGTTTTGTTTTGGTTTTTTTTTTAGTACATATTTCTGTCTGTAAAAGGTCTTTAAGCATTCTGCATTCTCCTTGCTTTCCAATTAAGTTTTCTGGGGTTTCTAATGTGGTCCTCTGGAGTGCTGGAAAGTAATAGCAACAAGAATGCATTTAATACCTGGTCTGGTGTCTTGGCAGCAAAGCTTAGCACTCCAGTGTGGGGAGTAGCAGGTTCAAGACCAACCCCAGGAGTCTCAGTACTTGGACTGGCAGCGGGCTGGTGTAATGCACAGACAGTGAGCTCATTCTGCAGGTGGAGTGTTCAGCTGCATTGATCTTATGGCAAACCCAGCCTGCTAAGGTTTTGGAGAAACATTGGCTCTGATCTAAAAGGAAATTGTGCTGCCTTTCCCTGTCTTTCCACTAGTTTAGCTTGCAAGCTCTAATAACATTAAAACATACTTTAAGCAAGAAGGCTGACGCAGCTACAGAGACACAAAGTAATTTCCTAGAAATAGTAAATACAATAAGCAAAACTCTAATCTCTCATTAGGTAATTGTATTTTCATGGGGTCAGCCAGCCTCCCTGGCCAGGTTGAGGTCAATTCTAAAATATGTGCATTATATACACTAGGCATCTGTTAATGAAGCATAAATTTCATCAGCAAGCTGGGTGCCAAAATCAACTCATTTGGGTACATGGTTTGCATCTACAGTGGTGTCTTATGGATTTGTTCCATAGCTGAAACAGCAAGTTTGTGTAGATGCCATGAATGGCATATAATAAGGGGAAAAAAAGGAATACCACAAGCATCCTAGACGAGCATAAATCTTCTGAATTTTAGTTAAATGAAAACCAGAATGCAGTGAGTTCCAAGATAACAGTAAATAAAAGGTAAGGAAGAGATCTTGTTGCCAGAATCAGGGTTAGTAATTATTCCATTTGATAATATCTGGTCAGTGCTAATAATTATTTTGCTTTGACAAAAGATGAAATAAAAAAGCTAACAAAAAAGCTATCTACAAAGCAAACCCTTCACTTTGAAGCACTGTTTCCTAGAAGGGGTTGAGTGGGGCTTCACTCTAAAAATTCACCAGTATTTTGCTCAGATCCATCACAGGAACCCTGGCAGAGCAGCAGCAAGATGACACTTCTCAGCAATTAAGCAAGAAGCCCTCATGCTTACTTCTCCTGCCAGCCTAAGGTGTCAAATGCAGGATTCTTTTCCCAAGAAGGGTGAGCGTAGAAAGAAAAACAGGCTGAATAACCCTAATGCCAAACCTTATGATGATGGTACCATAACACTCTTCCTTTGCAAGCAATAAGCAAAATTACTTGTCTGGTTTGGGAGTAAGGCTTGTGTTTCCTTTCGACATGTAGGCTGGGATACTGCTTTGTTTTATTTAGCCAACACTGGGTCTAAGGACAGCAGGATTCTTGCCATTTTTTATTGCCCATTAAAGTGGCAGAAGTGCTTCAGAGTAGTAGCCAATTTGAAAAGAAAGATGAAATAAAATAAATTCTTCAGATTTCAGGAGCATGCTCCTTTCATTCATTAAGTTTCCAAAGCTGAGCACTGGATCATTGCGTGCTTTGGCAGTGGAAAATAAAATTTCAGAAAGAGAAAACTTTACCAGTAGCACATGTTGGAACAACACTACAGGCTCCAAGTTGGGTTAAGCCAATTGTAAGTTTGACAGCAGAACTATATCATTCTCTTTGAACAAGTAATCCAAGGAATTTATGTAGAACCACGTGAGCTGTTCTCTTAGTTTCAATTCAATAACTGTCATGTAAGTGAAGGTGAGATTTTAGTAGGCAATAGAATGAGCAAATTATTGGGAAAAAGAATAGACCATGCCAAGAATTGTCCTGCAAGACATTGAATCCCAGTGAGACTGGCAAATGTGTGAGGGGAAAAGATGATCTCCTAATTCTTCATTCCGCTTTTCCAGTGGAGCAGAGGATAGGTAAGTAAAGGAAGTTAGTCCTTCTTGTTCCTGTGTATCCAAACTTCAGGCAGCAAGGAACTGAATAATAGATACATGGACAAAGGAAGGACAGGTATGCATAAATAAATTGATAGTTCTTCATTAGTAGAAATTAAAAACATGAAGTCTTTTCTATGTGTATCTACACCTGGATGTAAAGCACATTGTGACCCACAGAAGCCCTTCCACGTATTTCAGTGGGCTTTGGGACAGTGCAGGCGGTGCCCTGTTGGAATGAGGGTACAAGGAACCTTCAGAGAGGCTGTTTCCCTTCTGCTGCAGGTAATAGCATTACAGTCTAAGAGTTAAGAGGCTTTTCATGAATACAGCTTGAGAAGAAGCAGATCCTGATTGCCTCTGCAAAAGAAAGCAGTGAGACAACGTAGGTTTTGAATTCTGTTCGCTTCCAGGTTTAATAGGACTGACTCTCTTTTTGAAAATCTCTGTACTGTTGAAGTTAGTGCAAACAGTATCATGAGTTTCTTGGGGGGAAAAAAATCAATGACATATTTGCCCCTTTATCCATCCAGCTCTGGGGAATGTAATGCTGCTGAATATGCTGGCTTTTGTAAGAGATGTAAAACAGAGTCTGTGATCATTTGTGGTCATTAAGGATAACTTTTTTTTTTCCTTTTTCATGAATAGAGGTGTTAGTGAAGGTGTTCTGGCCTAATTCCAGCGCCAGTAATTGGATTTTTTTTTTTTTTTTTTTAACCTACACACATTCCTTTGGCAGTTTCATTTAGCTCTGTGTGTTGGGCTCAGTTCAGTGTTGCCACATTGGCCCCCCCTTTTTTTAGCTAGACTGATGCAAACAGACACTAAGACAACTGTAAGCGCTCTTTTCCCTCCCATACAGCCCTTTATCCCAAGAATATAATTACTGCTTAACACAGTTTCTTCAGATGTGCTTTCAGAGGTGTGTCTGCACCACCTCTCCAGCAATGTTGGGTAGGGGGACATTTCTAGAAGGCAATATTCACCAGGAACTCAAAAAGTGCATGGATTAGCTATTAGGGACTGGACATTGGTGTGGTGGCTGAGTCGTTCTTCTGACACAGATTTTTAGCCCTGTGGTGGCACACAGGAACACTCTGAAGTCAGCTTGTGGCAGGAGGTGCAACCCGCTGCGTGCTGCACAGTTGGATTTGTAGTGATGGGTGGTATCAGCAAGAGAGAAAGATAATTCTGTCTCTCTGTGTAATCTGGTAAAATGCTTCCAAAATTCATCAGAGAGGGGATGAGCAAACTGAAGGCGGAAGTGCAGTGTTAGATGGAAGAAAGGAAGGAACACATGAGGCACATGAAACACACGAGAAGCTGAATCAAAAGATTGTATCTTCTGCTCTGACAGATATGAGGACATAACGGAAAACAGGGTTGCTGCCTTTCTGCTGCTGTGCCTAATTGAAGTCACAAAGGATGATGAAAGGTCAGACACAGTGCAAACCTCTCATTTTTCATCTGGACTGAATGGTTTCCAATGTGCTATACACCACCAGTGTTAGCCCTTCTGCCCTACGTTATAGACGGGCTCTTCAGCCAGGCGTGAGATACCCCAGAATGCTTAAACAGCCTGGGGGTGGCTGAAGTTTGATGAATTTCTAAAAATGTGGGTTTTTGGTCTCTCCACAGACATCAGCCAAGTTAATATACAGCAATGCAACCAGGCTCAGAGATTTCCTCAGACATTCCTTTTCCCGTGTGACTCCATGCACATCACAGTTTTAAATCCACAGGTAAACCCTTGCTTTTACTCCAGAAAAAGTCCATTTGTTCATGGAAGAGTGATTAGGGGTTGCCATGTGTTTAACTAGCCTGGAAATTCCCCCAGTCCTCCTTGGAGTTTGTTATTAAACAAGAGAGAACCCAAACTGGAGCACAGTCCAAACCCCAGAGTTAAAGGCCTGCAATGAAAACTTTATGCTGGGTGCACCCTCACACCTTCAGTGACAAAGAGTGTTTCTGTCCCCAGGCTGTGACCATCAGCAGGACTGGAGATCACGGAGAGGCAGTACAAAAAACAGGTATCCAGGACAGGCAAAACCAAAATACACTGGAAAAAAAAGGTGTGTAGTTCTCATACGCATTCTTCTTTTAAGGAAAATAAGTGTGCTTGCTACTAGAAAACTTCATTGTAGGCTATCAAGGGTTAAAAAGCATTTCAAAATCAGCTTCTATTGGACTATTTTGTTTGGCCAATATCTGACATGGGTTGTACTGAGCACGTTTTGCCACCTGGCCAATTTTTTTTCCTGCCAAGCTATTCACTCAGGCTTGTGGTGTGAAAAATAGATGTTTAATAGTCAATGAAGTACTATAGTGGGTAATAGTTTATAAATTTCCATGACTTATTATGCTCAGCCTAAGTGACTGTTTATTAAGTGTATTTAAAGCCCCCCATCTCATTAACTTACAGTACTGGTGATTCCCTCCTCCCACCAGTGCTGTTTTTAATGGAAAATATTCACACATGTCTTTCTCCTAGGGCATGTGAAACAACCCTGTGGAAAAGAAAGTGCCTGGATAAGAACAGAACATCATCCTTGGCTAGGTACAATGTGTTTGTAATTTTTGGAAATAGAGTGAATCTGAAAATATTATACATATATATATATATATATATGTATATATATATGTTGTGGACCTAAAAAAATCTATAAATATACTTTGTAAAAAATACAGCTGCCAACATCCCACCCTTTTCTGATTCAAGTTCACAGTGAATGACACAGTTTTATCAATACAGCATGTCTCATGTAAAAAAATATTAAACCAGCAACTTAATTATGAAATACTGCCTTTATTTTCTTAATGGATTCCATGGTGCTTCGGGGAAATATTACATACTAAGGTTAAATAAATTCTCTGCTAACAAAAACCAGGCCCAGCCTTAACTTTAGGGATCTACTATTAGCTGTGCAATGGGAAGGTGAGTTTCTGTAGCAGGGAAAGACTGCTAATTATAAAAGAACATGTTTTGTTCCCCTGTATTAGCCTCTAGAATGAAAAAGGTCATTGGTTACTCTTGATAAATTCTGTGAAATCTATGAAAAGGATCCTGCTGACATCAATGAGATAGGGGTCCTTTTGTCATATATAATATTTTAGCAGTGCTGTGTAAGTAAAACTCCAGATTAATCCCTGAGGTAATTCCACTGAAGCTACTAGGAACATAATACAGTTAAATTTAGTCCTCTAACACTTGGCTTCGTGCTGTTTACATCAATTTCCTGAAGGTCACTTGGAAGACGAAGATAAACATGAGATAATGGCAATATGAAAACAGGAAAATCGGTAAGTCTTATGAAAATGTGAAGAGTTGGCTCTAATAAAGGTAAAGGAAGTTCTGTATAAAATCCCCTCCAGTAGAAAGCATCTGAGAATATAGTTTTTCTGAACGGGGATGTTAAGCTGACACAGATGTTACAGAGGAGCCCTTTCCATATAATCTCTGATGCCGTGTCTGGAAACAGCCGCAAACATCAGCAAAACCTGCAACAGCGACGAGTGGAGCAAGAGCAGGGCCACCTGTGCTGCAGGGAGTGAGCAGCTCTCTCCTGGCCTGCTCCCAGGTACTTCCAAACAGCAGATATAAAATACGTGCCCCCAGTGTTGAAGGAGTTAATGTGACACTGCAAAATGAGCTTTGCTATTTGCTGTTTTGTTTGGCCGATAGCTGACACAAGCACATTTTGCCACCTGGCTAATTTTGTGCTGCCAAGTTATTCATTCAGGCCAGTGGTGTGAAAAAGGAGGCATTTAATAGGCAACAGAGCACTATATAGGGTAATAGTTTATGATTTTCCATGACTACTTAGATGCTGCTCAAATTATTCTTGATTGAGCAAATTATTCTTTTTTAAAATCATCCCATTCATTTATTTACTAATGACTCTACCCCTTCTCTCCCTTACACCATTTTTTTAAAATGGGAACTATCAGCTATTTCCATGTTTAAGGGGATTTAGCCAAAGGAACACTATGAGGGTATTATAGCTCAGATCACAACTTTAAAAGACCTTTTGCCAAGATATTAGAGGTTGAATAAAATTCCTTTCTGAGCTTTCCAGGATGCCCTGCACAGGGGTGAGGTGAGCTGGAGAGAAACCCTGACATCTTGGTTCAGCAGATGAAAATATGAATCTTCTCTGTCCCCCAGTTATTCTATTTTTTCAGCAGGTGGTTGCTTGGTTGGTTGGTTTTCAAGCTGCACCACAGCCTGATGGGCTCATTCCAGTGGGGTCACTGGCTAGCTGAAAACCCTTCAGCCTTTGCTGACAGGGAGTCTTTGGCAAGACTATCCAAGATTAGTGTTGGAACAGCAAACCCCTTCCTCAGGAGAGCCTACCTGTTAATAGGCGAGTTATTTATCCTGCAAGGTGCTAGTGCAGGTGCTTAGATGCATGCCAGAGACAGCATTTTTGCTTTTGTGTGTACTTCCTAAGGTGCTGGAAGCAAGCAGGAGAGGCAATCCTTTGCCTGTCACACCAAACACACAGTGGCACTGTGTGTAAATTGATTTTCCAGACTTTTGCTTACCTGTGTTGAACCAAAGAGAGGAGGGCAGACCGAAGCATCCTGCTCTACAGATGCCAGTTTATTAAGCCATAATGCCAGAAGTTGTCAGAGCAAAATAGTGCAGGCTTTTGTGAGTTTATCTGATGTCACATAGTTTAGACAAACACTGGTGTTAATATTCATTGTATGGCTTAATTGGTTTGATACAGAATGGCAACACAAGTGTAGCGAGATGCTTGTTATGTAGGTCTTCATGTTGTTTCAAAGTCTTTATTATTATGACAGCGAAGTCTTGTTCATTAAAGTTTCACAATCCATTTTCATTAGGATGGAACTGATTCTGTAAATGAACAGTTGCTCTGAAAAATCAAACCCTTGCAGCTATCACAGGGGAGGTACAAAGTCTGTATTAATTATCAGGAATATGGTGTCGATCGAAGATGTTAATTGCCCTGATGGTTAGTTATTTGGGGAATTGCCATGCATTTCATGCAGGGATAATAAAAATGAATTTTTAAACAAAGAGATCTTAAAATAATATATAATCTGTAGAGAATACCAACATCAAAGGCTTATCTCAAAGCTTTGAATTTTATCTTTGTGGTCCAAAATGTTAAAGATGAACTGAGCAATATTTCAGCTGGTTCAAGTTTGTGAGAGGAAAACAAAACAAGAGTTAATTAACTGTTATTACAAACCTTTTCAACTTTAATTTGACTTTCAAATATTAGCATTTATCTATGAACTATGCTTCTGGGTTTGACAAATTAGCTTTCACAGAACAAGTTTAATTAGGCTTCATTGTGCTTTTATGTCACTTTGCACAGTTCCAGACAATGAATGGATTAACTTACTAAAAGTCATATGTTTAAAAGAATTTGTTGAATGCTAAAAAGGTTGACAAAGTTGCAAAGCTTTACCAGCCTAATGCAGAAAAGATGCATCCTGTTTAGCATGATAACACGCATTCTTTGCAGAGAACAGCTGGTGCTGACACACACAACCCTGCCTGGCTGCTCTCAGCACCCACGGGCTATGTCACCACCCTCTTCCCATCCCATACCACCCTGGGAAAGTCTGGGGTGTGTGTTTACTACCGCAGCCTGATACCTGTGAAAGACAGGAAAAGAGAGAGCTACAGGTGCACGACATGACTAAGCATGCTGGTTCTCTAACTGGAATAAAATAATCTTAGTGTGAACTTGTAGTTCTGTTTTAATTTTTATTTCTTTTTTTTACCAGTGGTATTAGGACTGCTCCATAATTGTGCCATATTTATGAGAGATTAAAAAAAAAAAAAAAAGGAAGAAAAGTATCTATGAGACTCTGAAGTGATATAGCAAACTGATGTGTCTCAACATAGTCACAGGTGAGAGTAGAGAGTGTTGTAGAAAAGTATAAATAGATATGAAGTTGAGAAACGTGTTGTTGCTCTCCTTCACAAAGGGATGTGTCACTTTAGAACCCACTAAATACAGATTTGCTATTGCAGTAGGTACTGTCTATAGGAGAGCTTGTTTTGTAGCTGGGTGTTAGACCTTTTCTGTTGTTTTCTGACTTCTCATCCTCCTCTCTAGCCACACATGTGCTTCTCTGCCCTGCTAGCTTTTGTCTAGACAAGCTAGCACAATCAGGAGACCCTGAAGAGATCTAAGAGGTGATTTAGTGAAAACTGTGCTTGAGAACAGAAAGCCATGGCAATCTGTTTTGTGGAGAGAAAGAACACAATTCTTCTGGGGATAGAGCACTGTATCTGACTGAAGAACATATTTGTGATGGCTGCATGTAGGGAGGCAGAAGCAAATGTTTTTAGAAGCTGGCAATGCTGAAGCAGCAGTGGGTTTGTGCATTTTTGCCCATTCTAAATCACATAACCCTTTCCTGGTGGCCAGTATAGTTTAGGCTAACATCAGACTGTGCTAACTCATGGTTTGCTGACTGCCTGCAGATTCTTCCAGGAGTGATACTGCACCAGGATTGTCCAGTCAGGACATTTACACTAAACATATCCTGTGTTCCATGGTCAAGAAAGGCCCGTGTTTATGTACTGATTAAGTAGCTTAATGCTAGTTAAGGACTTTCTCCATGCAGGAGCATTGCCTGGGAGACTCTGCTGGTCTCCTGGCTCAGTGCTGAGGGAGTGTCCTGTTAGATTTTGGGTAAGAGTGCTTTTGGACATTGTGGGATACTTTAGGATGCACACTGTATTTGATAGACAAGAAAAAAAGTCATATGTGAGCAAGTAACAAAAAAATGAGTTAAGGAGGATAAGGAAGACAAAATAGGGAAGCAGTGTAATGCACAAAGCCAGAGGCAACAAGGAGGCCATTATTAAGCAGCACTGAAAACCAAACAAAACTAGAGACATTGCAGAGGGGAGAAGAAATCAGTCAAAAAATACATTGCAGGGCAGTGATAGCAAGCTGAAATGAAACCAGAGAAACAAGCAACAAGCATCAGGCTGCCACTTAAACTACACTAGGCAGCAAGATGAAATATGCTGCAGTGACCATTTTGTGAAGGGTCCTTTAAATTTAGGAATGAGAGGCAGATTTAGCACTAGCAGCACACTGTGAGTTGCACTTTTTCCTCCCTCCCTTCTAGCTGGCAAGTGCCAGTTACTCTGTTTTTCTGTATGTCCATTATTGGAACTTTCCAGTAACTTTGCACAATTCGTATGAATATATAAAGCAGAACTCTGGAGGAAATCAAATGAGGAAGAAAGTAGAGGGAATATACAATATGCTTTTATACTTAAAACTCCCATCCCCCTTATCAGGATTTATGAGTGTTCAAGAAGGATAAGCCCACACTAAACACCTTTAACATTATCTTATGTTTTCCTGAAGTTCTACGAAAGGTAAAGATAAAATCTATAAGGCTATACGTATAAGAACTGGCTGGAAAGTAGAAAAAGAGTTTATGGAATACTATAAAATATTTGACATAATTTCTGTTTTATAAAGTTGAAAAGTGCATACTGTTTTCAAAACACAGTCACTGTTTTACAAATCAATTTTTTTCCCTGTCGCTCATATTTTTCCCTGTTGGTAGTGAGTCCATTAAAATCTATATTGTCTACACGTGCTTACTTCCAACTTTCCTCCTGCTTTCAGTCTCTCTTCTCTGCTTCAGCTACATTGGGAAAGTTATAATAAATAATAAAAAATAATCCCCTTCTTTTGTAAGCCCAAGAAATAAAGAATACTTTAGTTCCAGAGTACAAATTTGCATGAGACTAAGCACCTTATTCTGCTAAGGAACTTTGACGTGTAAGAATCTCATATGTAGTATCTTGGTCTGAAAATACCTTTTAGTGCTCTGTTTGTTACTTATCCTGATTGATTCCAACGAGAGTTTTCTGAATAAAAGTAGTTTAAAATATTAAGTGAGGATTTCAGGATTTGGTGTGCTTACATTGAAGTCCCCAGTGCTGGGAAGGTTTATACGCTTCCTTTAAATGTGTGCAGTGTAAGTATGTCCTTTGAAGTCAGTGGGAGAAATCCTCAGCTGATACGGACTGCTACTCTTCCACTGATTTCAGTGCAGTGATAACATTTATTGCAGCTGAAGACCTATCCCATAGAGACTGAGTGCTATTGTAAAGTTGCATGCTTAGAAGCTTTTTCTACATTTACCCCAAGACCGTTTCCTGGCTGTTCCCAGAATCTTTGAGCAGCCTTTTGTAGTATTTCATTTCACTGCAGTGCTGACATGAGTTCCATTTCAGTGATGGAAGAGAATCCTATACTTCTGTGGAGCATAAAATGTTATAAACAAAAGGCAAGTGATAAATCGGACCCACACGCTGTGCTTTACTTACATATTTTAAGTGTATACAGTGTGCAGCTTGTACTGGTATGGCATTCATTCAGGTATGGTTTTCATATGTGAAAAGGTTGTACTTCCTTGTGTCATTTTTCACTCTCCTGAATTTTACATGGGTTCTGCGAAAATGCGGACACTGAATTCTTTTATTTTTGTTTCATGTTGCAAGGTGAAATCAGGCAGGACTTTTTGTCCATATTGTCACTTCTGACGAAAGGATGCAAGGACGATTTATACTCCCAATTTATGGCTATGCAGCCCCTTCTCTTCATTCAAGTGTTAGGCTGATTTTAGAGCGTGTTGATCTGAAACCACTCTCTGAGACTTCCCCATATTTTCTCTTGTAACTTCTTGTATGCTCATACCGTGCCCAGTGGAGCCTGATTGTGTGTAAGGCCACAGTCTACACGTTTTTTATGGCTTATTCTTAAAGTTTCTCTGGTATTTGTCCTCCCAATTCAGTGCCTATGGTGGCATCAAAATGACTCTTTAGGTTGATATTCGTGGGTTTGTAAATAGACCCTAGAAATACCTCGAGAGGGAAACAAAAAGAAAGACATGAAGCTGTTTTTCCAAATGAGCTCTTTCAGAAGATAGGATGGAGCATAAGGGTTGGTACTGAGGATAGTTGTTGAGTTTCTTAAAAGATAACCATCTGAATAATAAAAATACAAAAAATCTGAATTTAAACTCTTCCATACTGAAAATCTCGACAGATGAGCTTTGGGGCAACAAACTTCAGCTGCGTGTGAGACAATTGGGAAAAGACAAGATCATCCCTCTCAGCCAAATCATTTTGGCATGGCAGTCCTTCCATAAGCAGAACATGAACGTAAGGGTCGGAATAAGTCTTTTATTGCTGAATCAGGGAGTATAAGTATTTTCACACTTCTTTTCTGGAAAACACCAAAACGATCTTGGGTAATTAGAAACAGTAGCCTTACTTGTAGACTCAGCAGTACATGAACTGTACAGCTACCTTTTTGTCCAAAGCATGGTTCCCAGAACCCAGAAGACGTGGCCCAGGGCCAAAACCCCTAACCCACCCTTACTCGAGGGAGGAATTACGGTCTCTTGCTGAGGGGAAGAATGTATGCCTCTTGCTTCTGAGGTAGCAGCAAATGTGACTGCACTTGATCCGGGGTGGGGGGAAATCTTCCTTTTCAGTTTTTTTCTGGAAACTTCTCCTGTCAGCTTCAAATAACAAGTTGAGCAGGATCCAGTTACCTTCATCCAGAAACTGATCTGTTGGATGAAAACAGTCATGATAAAAGGGGGTAAATACAGATTCTCATATTTTACAGGGAGGAGGGTGAATTATTCCCCCAACTTGTGTGAAAATATAAAGAATGGAAAGATGTATCCTTCGGAGATATTAACCCTTAACAAATGTGTCACTGATCACACTGAAGGCAGTGAACTTTGGAGGGTATTTACTCCGTGGAGACAATCTGTTGTTAGCGAATTGTGCACTCTGCTCACAGTAACCCACTGTTACTGCAGATTTTGCAGGTAGATTGTCACCCATTTGCTGAGTCGTTCCATGCCATCTCTAAATCATTGCAGGCCATCTATTTGAAAAGCCTTAGTGGAGGAAGCATAATGTGCTTTCATGGTAATGTAAAATGCATTAGAAATGAATTGCGTGATGCCTACCTCTCAAATTACAGAAAAGACAATGACACCCATATATGTGAATGCAAATTATATATAAAAATATCACAGATGAATCCCTGAGCTGTAACACTTGTTGTTCATTTCTATAAATATTAACATATCAGGATTTATTTTGACATACCACTAAGATAAGTGCTAGAACTGACAATAATAATGTATAATTTATGTCCTCCATATTACCTTAACATCACTGTGCTTACATTATTGCATAAATTAATTTAATGTTTCTGACACACAGCAGATTATTCAAGCATTTGTTCTTTTGTCTTTTACTGGTTTCTGTTGCTGTTTTCCAAATTACAGAATATTATTATACTCTAATGTTTATTTTATGGTACGTACAATTCATAAAGTCACTTTAAAGTTCTGAAAGCTTTTATTTAGAGCTCAGATAAACATGTGTTGTTATATGATGTGGAAAGAGCATTAAAGCTTTTGTATATTAAATAACTTTATGCTTGTGATGCAAATTGACAATAGCTGAGAAATGCAAAGCTCAGGAGAAATTGAATCTGCAGCCTGTACTTTTTAGGGTACTCAGAGAATATATGGTTGCTACTGCGGGTGTCTGGTGTGAAAATCTCCCCCAAATGCATGTAAAAAGTCCTAGATTTATCAAAAAATCTGTTGGTGTTTGTTGGTCTGAACTGCAGTTCTGTTTTCACCTGTCCCATGTGATAAGCTATATGTAATCAAGTGTGCATTTTCACATAGCCAAAAACCATTAAATGATGTACCTATTGCATTCCACTGGTGAACTTGAGGTTACAATTCAGCTTTTCATTTTACCCCCCAAAAAGGCAGAATATCCTCTCTGGACATGCAGTATCTTTTCTTTAAGTTAGAAGTAAATTTGTAATAATTGATAATTCAGTGCCTTAATTTCTTTGCGTTTAATAGAAATGAAAACTACTTCCCTAAAAAAAAACCAAAATAAAAAAACAACGAAACAAACCAAATCCCACAACAGCAGCATGTGTTTAATTTCCTCAAATGGTTTTGACAATGCGTAATTGAAGGCATTTAAAACACTCAATAACTGTTACTTGGTAGCTGTTGTGCATCTTCACTAAATGTGGAGAAAAGAAAGTGTGATAAAGCCAAGCTGTTCACAGCCCAGGCCTGGAGAACTCTGTGTGGGGGATTCCCAAGTTGAAGGTTTTGACTCTCTCAGTGCCCTAGGCAAGTACCACCCTTTTCCTGGGGCTAAATGAAACACAGTCACATTTTGCTGTAAGAGCTCCAGGGTGTGGAGGGCACTATACACATAGCACATAGTGTTTTTCCTGGTAGGCTTTTTGGATGGCTTCCCTTGGTTTTTAGGTCTTCATAGCTACATAATCACTGCTTGCTAGCGTTTAAAAAAAAAAAAAAAAAATCAAATTGAGGAACTGGCGTTTTTCTTACTCCATTTTGCCTGTATTCTGAAAAAAAGGGAGAGGAAAATAGATTTACATTTTAAAGGCCAGATTCACCTTTGCAGCATGGTAGTCTCCTGTGCTTGCTGTATTATCTAAAACTGCTATAAGCCTCGTTGATAATCAACTAGCTATTTTTGTGTTTAGCAAATTAGTTAATACCTTCCAAAATGAATAAAATTTTTTCAATGCCAATACTAACTAGCAAATAATTGGAAGTATTGCAGGCTTTCTTCTTGTGCTTGTTTACTGCTTTTGTTTGGATATTAAATAACTGTGAGGCTTCTCTGACAAAATGCTGCAGAAAGGCAGAGCTAAGGTCAAGATTATGTGTCAGCAATTTGAAAGAGGGAGATGTAACATATTAATATTGTAATAAACAAAAATCAAACAATAACAATCACTGAAAAGACCCACTAAACATTTGGACATATGAAATTCCAGTGCAGCAACCAACTCGTAGGCACCTCATCTTCAAGGTAGAATCCATAACCCTAAATTATACCTCTGGGTAATGACTAAGCAAAGTCAATTTTCTCTAAAAGACAATCTTCAAAGCAACTGTCATGTGTGCAGGGAGCTGCTGCAACCATGGCAGGGTGTTTGCCAACATTCTGCAGCTATTCCAGTGTAAGGTCCCAGGAGATGGGGAGAGGTTTCCATCCATCAGGGATCCCCATTGCAGAGTGGTGCATCCAGCTGCCTTTCAGGATCAGTGTAGCATTACTGAGGGGCTGGCTCTCCTTGCCAGTTCACATCCAGCTGATGTTTAAACACATTGCTCGTCTCCTGGAAGATTATCCTAGTCATGGTGATAAAAATTGCATGGTCAGGGCAAGCACTACTCCGTCATCTCTATACCCCTGTGCCAAAAAGGGTGCAAGATTCTTGGCATCAGGCTGAATTCTTTATCTTCTGGTGGGAGATTTCTGGCATTTAGTTTTATCTCTTAAGGAATAATTTTGTAAATTACCTACAACGATTTATCTGGGATAGGAGGAAAAGAAATATTTTTCTGAATTGCCATTGATTAAGTACTTAGTATATATCTAATCTATTTTTCAAATCTCACTCAAGACTTTTACTCTTTCTCAATGCAACTTGTTGCATTTGTTTGTTTGAGGACATCAATAACCAAGGCATTAGTTTGCTGTGCTGAGGGACTTTAACAAAGTGACTTTTTGTGCACGTTTGCAGAGCACCTCTAAAGCTGCTGAGTATGGGAGCCTCTTTGGAGGTGCTGGCTATGCCGCTCTCAAAGGTGGCTGATACAGAACAAAGTGCCCTGCTGGAATTTAATTGCTGCCTATGTATTTGTATATGAAACCTAACCCAAAAGCAGGCATCCTCAAAGCATGGTAGGAATTATAATTTCACAGTGCTCTGATTATCAAAAGTTCAAGTTAAATGGCAGCTTTAGATGGGTCAGTTTAAATCACAAGAACACCGCAGTCTTTGAAAAATAATGTATTTTGTGGTTGTTTAAATCAGCTATATACAGAAGCATTAAAAATAATATTTCAAAGAAAAACATTCAATATTTTAACAGTGTCATTGTTTTCCTGCTGCAAATGCTTGGGATGCTAAAATCTGTTTGACTGTTTCGCATTTTCACTGGAAACAGAATATTGCTACTTTTTTTGACTTATTTTGGTGTAAAAGGATCCCTTACTTTACAAGTCGTTTTTCTCCCCTACCAGCAGGAATAGTACCATGCTGTTTTTTTGTTTTTTTTTTTTAACTAAAGGTTAAGAACAGAGGAGTTATTGAAAAATGAAAATACTGTTCTACAGACACT
This sequence comes from Cnemophilus loriae, assembly GCA_013397755.1. Classification (NCBI taxonomy): domain Eukaryota; kingdom Metazoa; phylum Chordata; class Aves; order Passeriformes; family Corvidae; genus Cnemophilus; species Cnemophilus loriae. Next base: position 291,519 of record VZTF01001323.1, read on the forward strand.
GATGTGGAGCAACCTCTTCAGGTTTCTAGTGATGAAGAGGCGCAGGGGGTAATTGTGTTCTGTATCATCCAACTACAAAAGTTGCACTCTGACTAGAGCAGAAAACTGTCTTAAATGTGCAGGGGGAGCAGTCCTGCCTGATATCTGATGCAGAAGCCAAAATTTTTTCCCACAGAAAAAGGAGAGGTCCCAGTTTGAAAGAGGTCTAGAAGCTGGAAGCAATAATGCTTGAGGAAGACAGAAAAGCTGAATAAGGGCGTGTAGGTGGTAGTAGATCAGCACTTTCAGCAGCATATCAGAAATGCCACGCTGCAGAAGTCCTTTAAGATGAGAAACAGGCAGCTGTGCAAAGACCATAACTAGGTGATGGAACTGCAGCTGATAGCAATGATTAGCACAGGCATCAGCTGAAGTTAGAGCTGAGCTCAGAAACACAAAGGCTTCGTGGAGAGTAAAGGGAATGGGGAGAAGGTGATGTGCTTGAGGTTGCCAGAGAAGGAGGAGGTAACAGGATAATTTAACTTTCCTTCTAAATTTAGCTTAGTGTTCTGCGTTACCCCTACAGCAAGCAGCCAGGACAAGAAAGAAAGGAGAAAAAAGAGGAGTGAGCTTTCAGGACCCTGGAAGCAGCATTGGAGGAGCCAGGTAACTCTTTGGTTGGTTGTTTCCCTGTTAGACGGCCACGGTTGCAACGTGAGCCCAGGGTGTGCGCGCGTTGACAAACCAGGGTTCTGCTGAGACTGGGAGCGTGCCCACGCTTGGAATCAGCGGTGGCCGCTCTGTAAACGTCTCTAACACCAGTGATCCCGAGTCTGGACTCAGCTGTACCGGCAAAACCAACTCCCAAGAGAGAAATTAGCTGTGCTGGCAAGAGTTCCATTTTGCCGGTAAAACCACATCGATGTTAGGGCCTTCTGCCAGCACAGCTGTGCTGGTTGCAAATCCCATGTCCTCACACCCCTGACTTTCTGCTGGCAAAAGTTTAGTATAAGACTTGCCTCAGAAAGAAAATAATAGGGAGATTCGCTTGTGTTGATTCTAAGATACTTCTTTTAGTATAGAATGTAAGGCAAAATCTCCATAATGGTATAGTTTATTCAGTCTCTCTTCAGAGCTTTTCTCACTTGCATTTCTTAAAAGTTGATTTTTTTTTTTTTTGTGTATGTGTTTTGAGCACTTTAATACCAAATCATCAAAAATGCAATCTGGTAACCTGAACCACATAACAGCTTCAATGCAGCTCTGCCTCATTCTGTGCTAAACCACAGTTCTTTGATAAAAAACATGATAAAGAGCTACATTGTACAAAACACAGTACAGCCAGCTGCAAATATTCCAGGGCTATCCAGTAGTAAATAGCATAAAGTACAGAATGTGTGGAGGCTAATGCTCTCATTCATTCCTGGATATATATATATATATATATTTAAAGTAAGAATCAGATGAAGAAAACCGTGTAAAATCTGCCTACCATCAGCTGAAAGCACGAAGAAAACTGAGTTTTTATCACTTATCTGCAAAACAGGAACACAGTGCATATATAGATGTATTTCCAGAGCTCTAAACTAGATTTAAGAGTGAATTAAAGATCTAGATTCTTTCTCTTCCATGCTGCAAAAAACGGGTGTTGGGCCTTGCTTTTTGGAAGTTAAGTCATACTGATTTTACCACTTTGAGGAAGAAGAAGTGTCATAGAATCACAGAATATGCTGAGCTGGAAGGGACCTCATGTGGGTCTGCACAGGACTCCCCAAGAATCACCCCCTGCTCCTGAGAGCATTGTCCACTTGTAGTGTCACTGAAATGTGTTTTATAAAAACAAATCTTCAGAAAATGTGTATGCATAAGGGAACTAGAAGATGTGGGCTGTCTCCTAGAGGCCTGTGTAATGAAAGAGGCTGATGCACAAGACCTGTCTGCCCAGATCACTTCTTGGTGCATCTGGTGCAAATTCCCTTTCCAAATAGGAGCAAAAAAACAACGAACTAGCTTTGAAAGTGCACAGACATGCACAAGCACACCAAGAACAGGCTGTTTGTGAGCTCTAATGTTGCTGAGCTATGTTGATAAGAAGAACAACATGAAAGCTAAAAGCAAATAATTTCAGGAGTACAAGAACAATTGTGGACTGGTTTTCAGTGGAACTGCACATAATGCTTGATAGTGAAATCCGACATTTTCCCATGGTTTGGGAGGATCTCCTGTTTTTACCCTAGGGTTATCATCCATTTTTTTTTTCAACAGGAGAAAATGATTTTGGTCTCTGCAGTGTAAACTTTTCTAGGGACCAGTAAGTGCACAAGCCCAGCCTGGAACTTTTCCTTCTATTGACAGCCTGTTTTCACTCAACATGTCTTTGATACTAGTTCTACTTGCAAATGTGCTGATGTGGGAAGCTTTGGTGAAAAACAGATAAACAACTGTGATTGCATCAGTCTTGTTTTCTGGGGAAACCAGGATTAAAAAGCCATTTGCACATCTCTATATACAAAGAAGAGTGCTTTGGGTGACCCCTTCCTAGGAAAAAAAAAAAAAAAAGATTGCTCAGTAGGTAGAATATCCTTTTCCAAAATGTTACCTGAGTCTAATATGACGGTTGTAGGAAAACTCTCTCTTGCCAGGAATATCCTGAAGTGGTGCCAGAGGCTTGCTGGCTTTGAGACATGTTGGGAGTTATTCATAACTCAGTGTGGGTACCTACTAGCACTGGAATGTGCAAAGTGATTTTTTGAAACCCACACAGAATCTTCAGAAGATGGTCATATTTGATGTAGGCTTTTTCATGCGATGGAGACTTTGCATAAGAAATCATAGCATGCATAAATAGTGCCAGGACTTGAAATTACAGCCTTTTCCCTAGGAGATAGTTCCCACAACGGTTTTTTTCCTTCTTTTTTTTTTTTCTTTTCCCTCTCTTCTTTGTCTTTTGTGGTCATGCTGTGGCCAGAAGATGAGTAGGAAGGATAATATTGTATTTTTGACATGGTGAAAATTACACTTGTGTTGCTGTAGGTCTGAGTGAAAATCTGTGATGTTTAATTATGGTGGCAGCACCAAAGCATTAAGGAGATATTTCTGCACAGTCACAACTTGTCAGGAAGAAAGCAAAAACTGAGGTTTGTTTAGCTAGTTTCTAGTTTGTTTTCCTAGAGCTGATAACACAGTCTAGGCCTAAGACCAACTCCCCTGAGAAACAGCACATCTTCTGAAATTCCATTAAAGATACAGGTACTGTGGTTATTCCATGCAATTTTAATGATGACTTCTTTTTCAGTAAAAATAAGCAGCTTTGTGAGTAGATGCAAAAATAGAAATTGACCTGTTTGAAATTACTTTTTAGTCTGTGTTTGTCATATTAAAGTTTCTTAGACCGACATAGGGAACCACCTTAAAGAAAAATACCACGTAAGAGTGTGAATGGGATGGTAAAAATCTATGCAGCATGTTCAGAAACGCTACAAGAGACTTGACTTGACTCTGTGTGAAAAATTATGCAGCAGAATACATAGGTGTCACACTCTGTATGATAGAGATATATATATATATATATATATATGTCACACTCTATGATATATGTAGACTGTTATGATACCTGCTTGGGATCAGGAAAGGATTTCCCAGATTGACTGGGGATGGGTCATCAGCCCATCAGCAAGAGGGATCCCTGATGGACGGAAACCTCTCCCCATCTCCTGGGACCTTACACTGGAATAGCTGCAGAATGTTGGCAAACACCCTGCCATGGTTGCAGCAGCTCCCTGCACACATGACAGTTGCTTTGAAGATTGTCTTTTAGAGAAAATTGACTTTGCTTAGTCATTACCCAGAGGTATAATTTAGGGTTATGGATTCTACCTTGAAGATGAGGTGCCTACGAGTTGGTTGCTGCACTGGAATTTCATATGTCCAAATGTTTAGTGGGTCTTTTCAGTGATTGTTATTGTTTGATTTTTGTTTATTACAATATTCATAAATTTTATACTTATATTGTATTTTTATTACAATATTCTTATATTTTCAGTATTGATTACTGAAAAAGAGTGGCAGCTGTGAAGGGTGAAGGTCTCTGATGTGCCATGGGCATGATATCAAGATGGCAGAGCAAAGATGAGAGAGTGTGCTGTCAAGTATTCCTGCCACGGAGTCTTGGACTACTAGTTAGAGAAACATATATTTTTAAAAAAAAAAAAATCTGCAAGCTTTTTTTTTTTCCCCCCTCTAAAAATATTCAAGTAGTGAAATGGATTCTGAGAAGCTGTTCTTCTGAGTTCCTTTTGATTCTAATTTCCTGAAGATGGCTGTAACCCGACACTTTTCCTAAGTCTCAGGGCAACAGATCTCTGAATGCATTTCTTTCCATGGTGATAAAATAACCTCTTCACAAAAGCCCGAGTTTTTAGGGGACCTTTAAGTCACGGAATGCTTCCAGCCTCTGATAACATTAAATAAATTAAGAATTTGTCTGCTCTTCTCACCACAGAGATACATCCCATATGTTTGTTGTGCTTATTGTCAGTAGAAAGAGAGGTCAAACAGCTACTCCTTCCTGTACTGTTTCGTCTCAATGAGAAGGAGATATGTCAAGGAAGTTTGGGGTCTTGCATTCCAGCAGTGAGGAAGTTGTCTGCTCTGTGACAGAGAAAGGGTTGCTTGCTTGGCTTTTTTCTTTTGCTTGTGGAAGGTCCGTTGAAGCAGCCTCTGTGTTAGGAAATAAACAAACAGGATTTTGGCAGTCTTTGCAGATTACACAGAAAACGTGAAGTTTACAGGAGATCATTGGGATAAATAACGTCTTTTCTGCAATAACTTCTTTTCTGTGGTTCATTGCATGTCTGTAGACATGATAGAGCAATTTGAGCTGGCCTTGATTAAAGGTTAATCAGATGGTTATTCCCTTACTTGCCTTGGGGCAGATGCACGTTTCCATGCTGTAATTTTTTGTTTGAATTACCAGGTATACACCAATAGGTGATGAAAGGAAAGATTCAATTGCCTTTTCCTCTTTTTTGCTTACCTGACAGAGTATGGTCCTGATTTATAGAAATTCCCTAACACCTGATGTTTTTGATGTTTTTTCTCTTTGACGAAGGTGGGTTTCTTGTCCAGGCTCCTTTCTGTGCAATGGCACCAACTCCGCCAGGCTGCCTTACGAGCTGCGGTGTGCACAGTCCATGAGGCCACAATCTGCAGCCTCCCACCCCCTTGGCAGGGCACGAGTGCAAAAAGAGCTTTCTTGATCTAATGGCAGTGAAAAGCAAGCACAAGTGGAACACAGTCAAATATTCTGATATCGATTCTGAATTGCTGAGTGAATGCTTTCAAAAAACATTTTCTTTGTTGCCAGTTTCCTATGCCATGGCTTCCAACCCTTCCGGCTTGAAAGGCAAAAGGCGTTATTTCAAAACCTTTAGGGTTCTGGAAATCAATAAATGGGGAAGATTCTTTGCTTTGTTTTTGAGCAGCACAAAAGGACAAAAGCCACCCCATCTGGATGCAGATGCGGAGAGAGAGAGAGAATAGATGGGTTTTATTCTGTGTAAACTCCAGTACACAGAGCACCTCCTGGTGAGAACAGGGGATATGAGAAGAGGGAATGGTAAAACAGATGTTGTCTGCATTTGGTCAATGATCTCTGGGGGCTTCAAACAAGATGGCCTGAGCCTGAACTCTGTTCTCACTTCAGTGGAGCAGAATTCGGGGTTTGATGGAAAGCTGTTGGTTTTTCCTTCTCTTTCTTGGGCTATCCTCCATGGCAAAAGTCCTAGTTTTTAATAAAGATGCTCCAAAACTCCTGCCGAGCAGGGTGGTTTTTGGAACCCCTTATGTGGGGTAAGACCTCTGGTTAAAGAACACAATTGGAGTGTATTTGTGGCTCCATATCCGAGGAATCTGTGGTGAATCAAAGCAGCAGTGACATACTTGCTCTCCATCCTGGTAGGGAAGGACTTGGCCTGTAGGAGCAAAAGTCTTGCCGATACCTTCACAGTGCGTGGGACACCCCAGTGCTGGGGATATCCAGAGACCTGGTGTGGAGAGAGTCAGAGTGAAATCCAGAGGGGTGCTTTGTGCTGTGTGTGTGATGAAAGGTGGTTGTCAGGCTGGAAGCCCTTCCCTACATGGTGGGAATGAGATGCCCCTGGAAGGAGGACTCACTTATATGGAAATAGCTTCAGAGAGAGAAGTGCAGGAAATGAGGTGGATCTCCAGTGAGACAACACGTGTCAAGGAGGAAGGTGGACAATACAGAGTATACAGAGTCAGGAGAAAAGTAGTGCATGAGAAGGGAGGAAGGTGAACAGAATGAAGAACAAAACAAGGGAAAGCAACTGTAATGGCAGAAATGAAGTCAGTGTCAAAATATAAAATACATATTTTTCTAATCAGCTGGAGCTGCCAGATGAACTCCTTTCTACCAGCTTACCAGGATAATCTCTTTATTCTATTGCATCCCATCTGCTAGTCTAGTTGGCATGAGTTGCAGCCCTTACAAAATGGACATGTGTGGGAAGCAGAGCTGACCTGTAAAATAAGAGTTTTTTTAAATGGGAGATAAGGAAATTATTTGGCTCCACAGGCAAGCTTGCGATCTCCTTTAAAGAAAGTTTTGTTTTAAACTTTCCAAAAGAGATAGAGGGAGGCCTTGCAGCAATTGCATAATTTTAAATATTAAGGGTGTAAATTTCATAAAGCCTCAAACCATGCACAAGGCTTAATTTTTCCATATTTTCAAGATGGCTTGTACATTGGCTAATGAAGTTCAACTTCGCTTCTGATGTTTTAAAGTTGAGTTTACTTTCTAGTACATCTTTCATGCCCTACCAGTTAGTTTCCTGGATTACAAGCAGGGAACACAATAGAGATATGGTTACATCCTGTTATAGATGTGTCTTTGAACCTCTGCCAAATTCTGGATGTCCTTGTTTCCTTGTAGTGGTTTTTCAGTATTTAGAGAGAGAAGAATGTACAGTCAGTCTCTGCTAATTTTTTTAAAGGTAGTTCTCAAAATGAGGGAGAGTGTGGGACAGACACTTACGTCAGGAACTTGTTCACAAACCTGAGCATTGGCCCAGGACTGCAACTGCAGTAAGAGCTGCTTGCATGACACTTGCTGGGGCAAATGAATGGTGTGTTTAGTTCAGTGTATTTTCTTTGACAATTGCCAGAAGCAGAGATAATTCAGAGAAGAGTCTTGACTCCACTGTGGTAGGAAACCACCCTGAAAAGAGACTTTGCCATAAACAGAACTAAGACCAAAAAAATATTTTCTTGCCTTAGTGAGTGTAAGTGTTCTTACTGACACAAAAATAAACTCTCTGTTTTGGCTTGTGTCACGTTGATCTGTTTGATAATTCAGTATCTAGTAACAATTGTGTGTGTTATATGTACACACATTCAACAGGATCCTTAAATAAATTACTTGCATAATTGTGCAAAATGGAAATGAATAATTTGTTGTCAAGTAGGTCCTTGCAAACAGTAATTTACCCAAGAAACTCTCAAGGACAGCAGGGAAACAGGAAGGAAAGAAGAGAGAGGGAGAAAAATTTAACAGCAGAGGAAGCAGACTAGATAGAGGAAGTGAAGATGCAAGAAGACTGAACACTTGGGAGCAAACGGGACGAGTTGGCCAAGAGTACATTCAGGTTGAAAATCAAGAACAAAATTATCAGAGCAGTGGGAGACTAGAACTGCCTGCCCTGAGCCCTATGGACAAAACGTGCTCTTTCCAAGATGGAGATTTAACCCCTTCAGGAAGACTTTATGTGAAGTATACACCTATGAGGCCAGGAGCTGATAGTCCAGGTAGCACCCTCACATTCTCTGTTTCTGCAGGAGGTTTGTGCATATGGTTATCCTGTGTCTGGCTTGGAACCGAACAGAAAATGACCATATTATGCCTCTTTTTCCATGTTAAACTGCAAACTTGAGTATGAACAGTAGACAGGTAAGAGTTAGACTGAATGTTGCACAAAACCTGCCTCAACATAGCCATTTATTTCCAAAAATATACGATTAATAATAAATGTCACAGCAATCATTACGAGGCTACAGCTCATCTTGCATTCAGAAAGTGGAAGCCTCCTTTGCTAAGTATTTCTGGGTTTTTGTCATTAGCAGTTGCTATTTTATATGCAGTCACATAGTAACTCTAGACAGTAAGTGGTAGTTGTCAAGCAGATTTCATTAGGGTTTTTTTTAAAGAACTTTTCATGTGAGACCCAGTCCTCACCTCTGGTGGGAACTGGCAGAGGTACACGGGCAGAACCTTTATTAAGGTTATTGTAGTTCAGCCTACAAGGTTGGTGGGATTCCATTCTCAGTTTTTGTGTAGATCCACACGTGAAAATCATACTGATCCTTTTTTTTTAAATAATGGCCGAGTTTGCGCACAAGCCAATTGATTCCTAAATCCATCTGTTCAAACCAGCATGTTATGCACTGTAAATCAGGAAACTCATGAAAAATGAAAAGTGCTGTTATCATATTAGAGAATTTTGCTCTCTTCGGCAACACATATATAATGCCAGTTCCCATAATCGACCAGACTTTTCCCTGTACTTTCAGAAGCCTGCAGGCTAAGTGGAAGTGGATGCCGTGGGCATTATGGTCTTGATTATATGGTGTATCCATTTTCATATCCTGGATGTCTGACCATAGCCTCTGGGCATCTGTAACAGAGGAGCAGGTCCTACTAACTCATGCATTTGTTACTTGTATCTACACCTGCACTTTATATTGGTTTGGAGCACTTCTGCTGTTAAACCTGCTCTAAGAACTATTTTGAGTAAGTCGCCCTGAATGGCTGATTCTGTTCTTGCTATTAGGTTTCACAGGTACAACTCCTCATTAGATCCCAACTATTCTTCCCTGAGACTGCCATGCTTTCCAAGTTCTATTTTCATTCCTTTTTTTTTTTTTTTACTCCTGTTTCTCTAATAATCAGCATCCCCATGGGCACCTAAAAGCTTACACAAGCTTGAATCACTCAGAACTATGTCTCAGTATTAGGTTCCTGTCATGAGAATGTGAGGTGTCATGCAGAAAAATCATAAAATATGTTTTTATAGAGACAGAATTGGAGGTAAGGGACAAGGGAAAGGTATAGAGAATTTGTATTTTACTTTGTCAGTCTTCATGGTATCTTGCTTTTCATTCTAAACTCAATGTTTCTATTGTTGGGAGGAAAAAAGTAAAAGAAAGGAAAAGTTTAGTTTTTCTACTAAATGTACTAGTTTCATTTTCTGGAATTTTGTCTTGCTCAGTGTTTCATTTTACCCACATGAATGTATGCTATTTAGAGTTCAAGAGAAGATATTTTTCCTCTGCATTTTGGGGACGAATCTTGGTGGTGCTAACAGGAGCTAACCAAAGAAGCTGAGAGGTGTTTTTTGGTTGTTTTGGGTTTTTTTTGGTGACGTGATTTTCTTTCCCATCTTGAAAGTCCTATTTACTTACTATCTTCTCTTGTACCTTGTTCCTGAAATAATTCTGTTTCTTCTCAGTAAAGTGTTTTCCTCCAAAGCCTAGTGAAGCCCAGTTATTGATAGTGTCCCTTGAGCACACATAGCAAAATGCTCTCTTGGATCGTGGCTGGTTGAAATTTTCATAAAGAGTTTTGTCCCCAGAATTCAGTTTCTTGAGCCCTTGGGTATAAAATAATATTTAAACAACAGTTGTGAAGGTTGGGATGATATTGGTGTGAAGTTTTATGTTGTTTTTAGATTGTGGGATATTTTTAAAGTGATTTCTCCTTAACAGTAGTATTTTTAAATAAATGCATTTCTACGTGGAGGCCTGAGGCTATTTCCCCTGGCTGGCTTGCTTTGTCTAGTTTGGTGAACTGTTCTCCTGCATGGAAGCAGGTACAGTATCTCCATTTGCAGAGGCTGAAGATCCAGTCCTCTTGGCTGGCTATGCAGAGGAGTAACTTTCTCCTCCTGCACTTCATCGATGGTGGTGCTGCTTGGTGTGTGCATCTCCAGACAATGTGATTCCTTTTAAAAAGGCTTTCTGACAGTCCTGCAACATTCTTAACCAGGCTACTGCAAAGGATGAGGCACAAGACATGCTTTCTCTATCCTTGAAGAAAATTGTTCTGTCTATGTGACTAACCTACCTACCTGATTTTTCTACAAGGCTGCAGGGACTTGGGAAACTCATGAAAAATCACAAGTGAATAGGCTGATTGGGTAAGGATGAGAGATGAAAAGCTGTTGTGCTGAAAGTATCCCGTGGAGATACTGGAAATTTTGTGTGTGAGTTGGAGCAGTTGCACTTGACATGAGCTATCCTCAGAAGAGGCAGGCTTTGCATTGAAGCACTCTGTTTCCAAAGGCAAAAAACCAAGTGAAATATTCTGCTATTCCCATTTTACGGAAAGGAGCTAGTGAGATATGAGATGTTTAGCTCCAAAATGCCCAGGAAGCACATGATAAAGTAGGAGACGGAGCTCAAAGCTTTTGTGTCCCAGTCAGCGTTCTAAAGAAGGACCAGCTTTTAAGAGGCACATGTCCTGAATATTCTGTTATTAACAGTGATTTACATAACAGGTTGTAGCCCCATTTCAATATTACAGAATAGGACTCACTCTTCTTTGGTGAAAATGACCTGGATTTATATCAGCAGTAGTAAAACACTGTTGCAGAGAAGGGCTGTGAAGAGGGGGGAGGGAGTATGAAACTAAAAATAAGAAATATGTACAGTACATAATTCTAACAATGTTATCTGAAAGACAGTAAAAATAGACTCAATTAGATATTGTCAGAGCTTTTTTCTCCATGCAGCTGCCTAGCCAAATATGACAATTTTTCAACAATATAAAAGTTCTAACACAATGCATGATACATTGTACTGAATTCATTAACACTTTGCTACCTTAAACATCATTGTAAAGAAGGAAAATAATGTAAGAGAAGCTTGTCATTTTTTGTTGTTGTTCCTTTTGTTTCTGTGACATGTTTGGAATTGTATGCCTGTGAGAGTTTTGTGATCTAAATTTAATGATCCTAAAAGGGATTTAGTAAGATATTGTTCTTTTCTCCTGCAGACATTCCTAGGCTGAGTGCTACATGAAAAGTGTGACTCAATTATACAAAAAATTTAATTTATCTTTAAAAATAAAAAGCCTTTTCATGCAGTATTTCCACAGGGATGTAGCCTTAGCGTAGAGCTTTCCTAGCTCTGCTTTGCAACAATGTAATTCCTGTACAAAGAGAATTTGCGTGCAGTGCATAGAATATCTATGTGCACAAATGTGCCCCCCTTTTTGTGAATAAAGACATTATGATGACAGTTGACACATTTGGCTTTGATTTGGCAATGGAATCTGCAGATCTCTGCTCTCATTCAAAGTTATAAATTTACAGAATTACTGAAGTGGACACTTGGTCACACACTGTGTAGATATTAAAACTTTAAAATCCAGATCTTCAGCATTAGACTGAAACTTTTGGTCCAGTTCTAACCCAGGTTTTTATCTACCATTCTCTTACAAAGTATTACACTTGAGATAGACAGATAGATAATTTGCAAAATTATTGGGGGTTAATTTGGAGTCAAAAGCAGGAATAACACGTTGAACATATAAAGTAAAAAAATCATTGGTTTGGGCATGCCATTGGGCTTTAAGAATATTTTTTGTGGATGTAATGTGCTCTGTCATTTCCCTGTGGCTTGGCCATCACACTTGAACTACAGAGAAAGAAAACCCCCAGGAATGAAGAAGAATCTGATGCTTTTTTGAAAGGAAATAAGGCTGATTTTTGAGAAAACTTTGCTTATCAGGCAACATAATACATTTATAAATCTCTTATTTCCTCTTTTTTTTTCCAGTTTAGTGCAATGTGTACTTCTGGAAAATTATATGGAATAATGCATCCCAAGTTGGACAAAACTTAACCAGGGTTCTTTTGCCTTGCCCTTTAACCCTTAGCCCTGGGCATCAGGAAGGATATCTATTCTGTGTGCTCAGAGCATGCTGTGATTACTTAGGATACGGTAGGTGATAGCAGTAGTTCCTGGGAGCTTAAGCTAGAAACCTCTTCACTCCCAACAAGGAATTCAAAGCTGTGTAGCTCCAATTTTCCTGTTGCTGAACTGCTGAGTGTCAGACTGACGTGGAGTTTGCATTGCTATACACACATGTGCGTGCAAGTACTGGATTGTCTCTGCTTCTTTCTGAAGTGAACTTGAGAACACTGCTGCTTCTTTTTGGCCCTGGTCACCGTCTCTCAAGGTATTTATGAGGCATGCAGCTGTGGCATCTGGGGACATGGTTTAATGGTGGCCTTGGCAGTGCTGAGTTAATGGTTGGGCTCAATGAACTTAAAGGTCGTTTCCAACCGAAACCATTCTATGAAAACTGGGAGGGAGATATTGGAACATAAAAACTTTGAATTTATATATCTCTGGAATGTTCTCCACACCAATTATGTAAAAGCTTCATCTTTAGTTGTGGCATCTTGCCCTGAATTGAACTGGGTTCTACGTGGGAAGATGCTGTCCCAGTCAAACACTGAAGAGATTAAGCCAGCAGAAAAGGGAGTGGTGTACACTGCCTGCTACGTTATATGATTAGCATGAAAAAGCAAGACAGTATTTATTAGGGAAGCATTAGACAGTGCAGGCAGTAAAAATGATGCTGGCAGTTGGGAAACACCCTGTGCCAAGGCAGTGTTTTCATATTTCACCTCCGTACTTCCTGCATGAATAAAACACCAGTCTACACAAGGTAAAATAGAGGAATAGGAGAAAGGGCAAAAAGACCAAACCAAATCAAAATCAAAACCAAACAAAACATAAAAGCACCCCTAAACCAACACCACCCCCAAATTTAGCCTGGGAATCTACCTGAAAGCCTAAAAACAGTCTGGCCAAACTAGAAGTATTTCAGTCACCACCAATATCATGAGAACAAAATGACACAGTGGTTGATCTAATAGCACATCAGTTAGAAAACCAGAAATTATGGAAAACATGTATTTTTAAGTTGTAGAAAACACATGCCAACACTCAACATTCGTGCCTATAGGTGTAAGAAAATTAAATGTATGCCAGCCAAACACAGTACAGTGTGTGTCTCACTTTGGAAGTAGTTAGTTTATGCTATGTCATGGTGGAAAACCATAGACTGTCGAAGAGCAAAATTATTTTATTTTTTAAAATGTAGAGGGACCGTTTAAACTCAGTCACTTTCTGCATGAGCTTACTGAGTTCACTCTTTGTACCATCCCCCACTGTGTAATGATTGCTTCAGTTCCAACTGAGCTGAAATTAAGCCTGTGTCTTCCCCTGAAGCTTTGTTTTCACAAAGTCTGTAATCACAATTAAATTTAAACCACGTACATTTGTATGTGTATCCTTGTGAAGCCTCCTCTCTAGCATTGCTGTGTGCCCATGGCATACACCTAGAACCTGCTGACATCTGCTGAGGATCCTGGCTGATGTGGCAGCCAGATTTTGGTTGTGGTTTTGGTTATTCTTTGCTAATAATGAAGTGGTCCAGTGCTCTTCAGAGAGTAAAACGGCAACATGATTGAAGGTATGTGCTACTAAATTATGTAAGGTATGCACAGCCATTTCTAATTTGGGAATATGCAGTTTACTAATCCTTTATTTAGGGATACAAGGCCTGATATCTTAGAGTCCAAAAGAAGTAATTACACTTCACCAATCAGCCTCGATAGTTGATTTGTTTACCTTATGGATTTTATGGTAAGATTCAATGGGAGCAAGAGGGAATGGGTCTATATTGCACTAAATTCCACTGATGTTCACTAAGGTGCTCTTTGCTGCTTTTCACAGCTTTGCTGTGGACTTTTAAACAGTTGAAGGATTTCTCTTCCAGGGAGGTTTGGGTTCGAATAGTGAATGAGTCTCTCATCGTAGTTACAAAAGTGTCTGTTTGTTAGAGCTCTCCAAGTTCCTTTCAGATGAAAGATGCTAATAGATGTAAGATAATGTGTACATGCAAGAATGTCGTCATTAATAAATATTGAAGAATAAAAAAAGCTCTCTGTGAACGATGTAAAATAACACCAATGAGTATTTAATCTGCTTTTTAAATTGAATTTTCAGCTTAAAGAGGGAAACTTTTCTTCTTGTTTGAAAAATTAAAATAGAAAAATGAATATTGAAATGTATTGGCTTGGGATTTTCAACGCAGTTTAAATAACTAATTAAGAAAAAGTTGCAGGGAGGAAAAGCATTAAAATATGCAATAATTTATTTTTAATAAGTGTAAAACAGATTATTTTAATTACCGCATCTTTAAAAATATGGGGTAAATAAAATGCCTTAAATTGTCATTCATAGAGATTTGGAATTGAAGTGTAGAGATTAAAGCCTTTTATCAGTAGATGTAGACAAAAGACTTAATGAATAACGAACACAGAAATTAACTGAAATGACAGCTACATGTTTTTTTGCTTGGTTTCCCATGTCCACTGACTTTTTTTCCCTTCTTCGGTTTTGCTTTTCAGAATAAGCTGCTAGCCAGGTGAGCTTTCACGGTATCTTCTCTATCACTATTTTCTTTCTTTAAAGCTTTCAAGCTGCTTTTAACTATACCTCCTTGCCTTTAGAACAGCAGCTGCCTGATTGACCTCTTCTGCTGCACAAGGACTTGAAGGTAGATTCGAGTCTATATAATTTTTTTACACTGAATTTTCAGTCGCCCAAGTTTCCACTGAAATCTTTGTAAGCAGTGGTGCCAAAACCACCTAACACCAATCAAGCTTTGGCAAAGCCTGCACACCCTGGCTGGAGTTAATATTTTATATTACTACATAAATGTTGGGTCCAAGCGCTCCCTATTTATTGTGCAGCTTTTTCAGAGGGGTTTCGAGGAGCCATCGGGGCTGTCTGTCAGTGCATGAACTCTGTTCTCTGGGCCAGGGTGACTCTTGGAGAGCTCTGGCTGGTAGTGAAAATTTCTCCCTTTTGATGCAACAAATTCTGCACAGAAATAGAGCACAGCAGAGCCATACTTGCTGTGTTATGTCAAGCGGGGGTAAAGTTCCCTTCTCTATGCAAGCACGTGCTTTTTGTGGACTTGCTCAAAACCATCTAAACGACATGCACTCTGTGTTACTCGCCTCGTGTTTACCCAAAAGCAGAGTCTGACCCCGAAGTGCTGTATTTGTCCTGGTTGTTAGAAGGTTGTAGGTTCATTGTGCATAAATGAGTAATTGTCCTTTAGAGGCCTGGGCTCTAGTTCACCCTGTTAGGGCTGCTGAGCCAACAAGCACAGAAAGAGCTGTACTTTGGCATCATCCCAAAAAGTTAGAGGTCGTGAGCCAAAAACCCCAGGAAAGCCTTTCAGCTTTCCCGTCAGCCCGGTGTGCTGGAGTTCAGAGCTGCTGATCTCACCTGGAACAGGACAGCAGCAGGAAGGTGGGGGAAGGGACAGCTCTTTCCAGGGAAGGGAGTGGACAAGCTCTCCAAGTCTTCCAGCAGCCGGGGAAGGTGTCCTCCCAGCAAGCAGGAAAACAAGTCATCTTTTGCCTCAAGTTTTTGTGAGAAATGTTCGTTCTCCTGTTGGCTTGTTCTGTTATGCGTCTGACTTTCCTACTTCTTTAACGGGGAGGAGATACGCCAGGAAACCTCTGTCAGTAAGCCAGATTAGTTCTGTCATGTCTTCCTCTCATTTTAGTGCTCCAGCTATTCTTCTAAGCGGGGAAAAATAATTTGGGAGTCCCTGGCAGTTTTGCTGTTTTTTAAAGAAACTTGAAAGACAGGAGGATTTGGCCCAATGGTAGCTCAAAGCACTCAGGCTCTGCCAGGATTTAATTCCTTGTGAACTCTGACCTGGAATGAACACAACATATGTGCTACTGTTCCTCTGTAATTTAGCATCCCTTTTTCCTGTGTGGGTTTTTCTCCTCCCCCGTTTGTTTCTGTTAAACCTGGCTGAGTGGTTTATCCTTTATAACTGGTATCCGTGCAAGGGAGAGACTCTCACTGTTTTAACAGGCCTCTCAAGACTCCCGCTAAAAGGTACTGGAGGTTTGCCTTCGCTGGCATTGGTAATGTTGCTGTTTTTGGATCCCAAGGCCTCCAGTTCAACCCCCCCCAGTAGACTTAGATTCCTCACAAAGTAAAAAGGCACTCCTTGGATTAAAGGGACTGATTGAACGCTGCTGTGTAGACCACTAATGTGTTACAAGGGTACTCGGTTCCTCAGCCGGAGCTGCGGTGTGCTGCTAGGGGACTTCTCAGGCACTGTTACTTGGAAATTACGTGGTGCTACACCAGCTCTGGGACTTGTAGATTTGCATTCACTCTGCAGCTTCATTAAAAATTTTAACTGGGACATATTTAGACTACTCAAGCTGCTTCTATAGAGTTGATTATTTTGTCTTGTCCTTAGAAAACAGCTTATCCTTGTGAAAATAACATATAAATTGTACTATTATATTTAGTGCTGCAAGCTTTGCTGTTGCTGTTTAGTTTTCTTTTCCTTTTGAAGCTGTGGAATTTCTGACAAATAATGTCTTCTGAGTTAAAATCCACCATAGGAAGAACATATTCTGTATCTTTTCCATTTTTCTCAGTGAATTCTCTGAACCTCTGTCATTAGTGTGGTTATCACCTAGAGAATAAAGAAAAGAGAGAAAAGATGTTTCTGTGAGTAAGACACAAGATACTTCAGACCTACCATTTCATCCAAAGGAAGTATTAAAACCCTGTGTACCTCCATGCTGTCTACGGCATGTAGTAAGATCTGCTCATTCTGGAGCATTGTTTGTATCTTAATTTGTTGAAGAAAACTGATTCTTTCCTAAGGAAGCTTTTCTAGAAAGACAATGCTCTAATGAACACAGGTGTTTTGTGGTTTTCTGAATTCTGTTGCAAAACACTCCTTATGGGGAGCTGTGGTCAAGAATCTATGATTTAATTGTCAGTGTTGAACCACAGAAAAATATGTATTGTGCAAATATTTCCTTTTCTAGCACTCAAGTGTCCAGAAAAATCTCTCTAAACACAGGAGCACGTAAACTTTACAGATTATTCCATTCACTTCATTTTATATTTGAAAAGTCCAGTTTATCTGAAATTGGATAAAGCTGCCACAGCATTTTTACTCTATGATGGCATTTGAGACTGAATTTCTCCTGTGAAAGCACTGTTCATTTCTGTGGAATTCTGAAGGTGCTCTGTGTTTGTGAGATCCAGGAGGTCTTAAATTTAGAGATGTTTGTTACAGTCAGTTTCATGCAAAGCCTGTGGTAAAGCAATCTGTCAATTAAAGAATATGCCTCACCAGTTCATCCTTTTCAAGTTTCCAATGTATACGTTTAAACAAAAAAAAAGTATAAGCCTAAATGCTGTTTGCTCTCTTTTATTATTTTCTGGGAGCAGCAGGAAATTATTTTCACACTTGATAAAGCTCAACCTTTAAAGAAGGCAATGAAGAGCAAACTATGACCCAGAGCATAAGATAGCTTAGAGCTAAACTTGCAATACCAAGTAGGTTTTTAGAAGAAGCTTCTCTGAGAAAAAGAACCTGAGTTGTTTCCAAGGATTTTTGAACAAGCTTTTTGGGTTTCTTATATTGCCTTTACATTTTGTTGTAATTCTGTGCGCTGGAAATCTAATTCAGGGTTGCATAAAGGCTGTGACTGAGTAAGATGTCTGGGGATGAAGTTGTGAATTTAGCTCTCCTTTGGGAATGGCCAGCTTTCCTGATACTGCAGTAATGTTTGTTATCCTGTCTGAGGAATGGAGGAGATGTGGGAATTGTTTATCCTCTTACATTTGCTTGAGGAGTGGCTGTATAGGGGTTTTTTGCAGGGGGAAGGAGTTCGGCATTTTGTTGTGTTTTTTTAAGTTATCCATAATATATATCATGGACCAAGTAAGGGTTAAGTAAATTTTCTGTGGCTAAGAAATCGCTGAAGACTTTTTTTCCTTTTCTGCTTTGAAGCCACCTATTCCTCTTTCCCTAGCTGGTAGAATTGATTAACTTTTACCCTTTACTCTGTAGTTACACACTGTAGATCAGCTTTCCTGTCACAGAAGGCCTGACAATAATGCCCATCTGGTTATGAGCTTTGATATCACAAGAACTGTGATTATTTAATGGTATTTAAAAAACAAAACAAAACAAAACAAAAACAAATACAGCATTCAGCAAACAACTTGCTTTACTGTGGATTTTGGACAGCATTAAACTCTTTGCAAGAATCACACTTGCTGAACCAGTTTAAAACATGTTTTAGAGAAGCTAGTTAGTTTTGAATAAATACCTGCTGATTAATTTCGAGAAAACACTCACTGCTTCTTTTCTCTAAAATGTTTAGGTGTTGCTAATTTCTCTCAATGCATCTGGAAGAACTTCCATCTGCATTTCTGGTGGCTGCCATAGGGTGGTGCCAGGCCATCAGTATATACTGTACCAGACAATGGTTTGGGCTTTGAACAGATCAGAAACCAAACGAGCTTTAAAATCTGATCTCAAATAATTCACAGTGCAAATAAACGAAGCAGCCAGTGCAAATAGTTACTTTGATGCTTTTTTTTTTTTTTTTTATACTTAGCATAAAGGAAGGGTCTGTCTTGTACATCCTTCTTTATGTGTGCCTGTTTGTGCGTGTGTGTATAAATATATATTTATATATATATATATGCATGCATGTATATATGTGTAAACTTTGACCTGAAATGTGTTTTTACCCTAAAGATACTGATGCCTTGTTTTTGATCACATTGTACTAATGTGGCTTAATTAATAGCCCTCTTAACATCTCTGCTAATGTTCAGGCTTTTGTTGCTTGTGTGTGTATTTATTACAGACCTGCTAAGTGTTAAAGCTGACTGGAGACAAATGATAGATTTCCAACTTTAGAGAAACAATATCTATCTAATGCATGTTTAAGAAAGACTAATTTATTGCCTTAAACTCAGCTCACAATTGAGTGCCCAATGAAAGCATGAAATATTAATATTTTAGAGTCATGTTTGAAATATCTCCTGTCTATCTGGTTCAAAAATCTATATTATATTAATTATACAGACGTACTAATTTATTCTTTGAGCTATCTAAATCAGTTTCTGAAGTATTTGGTTCATAATAACTGAGAAGAAGAAATTAGGCCTGTGGTTAATGAGAGGGATGTACAATTGTTTATTGAATATCAGATTTGATTTTTGTGTGTGTGTAAGATAAAATAATAATAGGTGGAAATGAAAAAAAAAAGAATATTATTGGCAATAGATTACATATATCAAGTCTAAAATGCTTGATTTCACATTTCTGTTTATGTTCCCATTTAATAAAGAGGTTGAAGGTTTATATTTCTAGAAGCATATCTTCTATGGGGAAAACATTGACATTCACAACTCATTTGCTCTTGAACACCTTTTGTTAATGTATGAAATGAAATGCAGCATGTGGCCTGGCAACTGAACAAGCTAAAATTGAGAACGATTTAACTTACATGCATTTGTAGAGCTTTGGAGTTACATGGAGACAAACACAGTAATTCTTCTGACAAATCCTAGATGATGCTGTATTCTTTGCCAGGTAGTGGTAACTTAAAAAACACAAACAAACACGCAGACCTCACCCCCCCAGCCCGCCGAACTCCAAACCCAAAGCAAATAACAAAATATCCCCCAAACCCCTCCCCACAATTCTTCTTCCTTTCTAATTTAAAAATAGAACTAACTTAAACAGGGCCTACTGAGTTGAATAATTTCAAATATGTGTGAATAACTTTGGAGAATTGATGTAAGTAACCAACAACAGCCAAACACGAATCCTTTGTGAATCAGACTTTTTACCACACTAATTTTCCCCTCAATGAATGGGAATAAGACCCACTTGTGTCTGAGAAGATGCCGTGAGTGACATTTTGAGGCTAAAAGCCTCTAAAATATTTGTAATAATTTAGATAGTGATTATCCTGTCTAGACCTTTTTACTAGACTTTCATTTAAACGTTGGACCTTTTTTTTTCTGACTGTAAATCAGTGGCAAATGTGCAGATTTGGACTCTCTGAAGTTTTACTTTGAGAATGTTTTCTTAAAGCATTCCAAAACACTGAAATCCGGGAATGGCAAGGGAAAAAAAAATCAAGCCAAAGGTAAAATCAAAAATTATTTACGGAGCGCTTTGTCTCTAATCCTAAAACTGAAAGTACCAGTGGCAGCAGTGATGAGCTTAGCTGCTGCTTGTGCCTAATGCTTGTCGTGAAGTCAAATTTGATTGACATTTCATCATAAATTTCTATTCCACGTAACAAATATTTCTTTTTCTCTATTTGTAAGAGCCTTTTTAAGATGCTTCCTTAAAACAATGTAACAGTCATTTGCAGCTTTTATGGCATCTAAATCTATGCCTTTCTGCTGGCTTGGTTCTACTGACATTTTAACATTGTTAATAATCACTGGCCATTTGTGTGTGCTGTGTAGAGGCATAATGTGCTTTTATATAAAACACTGTTATGAGGGCTCATTATCTCGTGAGGCAGCAGTTATAATGAAAATTAAACAATTGCAAACTCCCTTTGCCAAGTGTTTTTTTTTTTTTTTTAAATAAATTTAGCCGGGCTGCTTCACAGCTCCTACCTGCATCTGCGGGGTTATATATCAGAGCTGCTGGAGAGTTGCACGCATAAATCCCTTCACGCGGCGGCGGTGAGAGCTGCGCGCAGCCCGCTCCGCCGTGCTCCGCTGAAGCTGAGCAGGAAATGCTTCTTTCACAGGCAACGTCCTAGCGGGGCATGAAATAAGTGTAAACCTTTTGGAGGGAGTCTCCGTGGTATCGACAGTTAAATGGACGTTACAAATGACCTTTTACTCAGAGGTAGCCACTGAAGTATTAGATCTGCAGTCTGCAAGCTACTCCTGCTGTTTTGGAAAACCACTGGCTATCTACAGCTGTGTGGTCAAAAATTACCAAATTGGCTGAACTTCTCAGGCTAAGAAAGGGTTGAGAATGTAAATATGGGCTATTCAGTGTTTTGTTTATAGACTGCAAAGTTTTGCTAAATGCTATACATAATGAACATAATTTTTTACAACTTCTTCAGTGTTTCTACGTGAAAGTATTTGAATGGGAAGTACTTTAATAATAAAGTAAATGTATGATGAGAAATCTGGGTAGGCTTCTGCATGGTGTCAGCACTTTAGCAGAGTTGATCTAGCTGAGGGTCTGGACATCTGAAATTCACTTTTTAAATGACTGTTGCTTAGCTAGCCGGGGCAGTTTGTGTCATTTCTGACATGCTTCCCTTCTGTTATGTATGCAACCAGATTTGTCCTTATAGGACTTGTATTCAACTGCTCCTCTTTTATTTTAATGCAGCACTTAGAGGCAGATTGTTCCAGTACTGCAGTAGGAAGGGAAACCAAATATCCATTTTCTTTTTTTTCCTCTTTGCACATGTTTAATTTTGAAAGCTACCATGGCATGAAACAATAATTCAGAGAGGCTGCGTTTCGAATTACCTTTCTTCATTAAAAAATGAAATAAAATAACCAGGAGGTCTAGCACGTTATGTCACTAAGTCACACAGTAAGAGGGACCATCAAAGAATGGTGGGAATTATCACAGCAGCTTGCTCCTTGTTAGAAGCATTTACCTCATGACCCTTTCATTTGCCTACTGCCACTTTAGTTTAAGAGTGACAACACTGTATAGCACTCTGCCCTTTCCGCCTGCCCCCCCTCGCCCTTTCCCTCAGCACCAGATGCCTTTGTAAAGCAGCCTGGCGAAGGAGTGAACAAAACCTTGTGAGATAAGTCTGACACTGGAAGTTAATGATTATCAGTCGAAACAAAACACTTGTTTACATGTTGTAGTCATTAGAGGTTCCAGTCAGTCATACCTCGGCTGGGATTCCTGCCAAATGTTTTGAGGGTTCTTTCACAAGCTGTGCAGTTTTGTAAATACAAAAGCACTCTTATTAAGCCTTTTTAGTATTAGACTGTGCAATTAAGACTACGGGTAATTAGATTCCTTTATTGGGAGTAGAATGGTCCAAGATACACACACACACAACTTTCTTAGCCACAGGATACCATCGTATCTCTATTTGGGTGTTCCATTACAGATCAATGACTAAAAGAAACACTTCTGTATTGCGCACATTTTTTCTTTATTAAAAATTGTGCTCAAAACTTGGGGTGGTATGGATTTTTCGTCACCTTATTGTCATCACCTCTGTTGGAGCCATAAAACTTTCTTTTTTTGATTAGCTTGTCTCAATTTGCTGGAAACATTTTGCTTGTATCTCTTTTAGTATTCCTGGCTTTTCATTTCAGCCTTATTACAGCTAGGATTAAGGAGGTGATTTGGCTACGAAGGAATTTAGGAAAATTTCCAGTAAGCTAAGGATGATTTTACGTTAACTGCAGGATAACAGAGTTGCAGAAATGAATGTTTCTTTTAACACCTGGGAATTAGTCCATACCTGAATAAATATATGATCCCTTTGGTATTTGAAGTTGATATAAACCAGCTCAAATTTCAACATTTTCTTGTAAACACTCTAATCATGCAAAAATGTATCTAATACAAATAGTCGTGTGAGCTGATGAACCTGTTTCATGTACCCTTCTGCTCAGGGAGTATTCTCTGCGTTGAGCACGACGGTAAATTATTTAAGATTTGCGAGGCCATTTTTTGTAACTGTGAACTGTAAGACAACGGAATCATCCATACATATTTTATCTCTATTTTTTTCTTTGCCAGAGAAGATATCCGTTTTAGTTGCTCCAGTGCAGGACTGCTCGCTTTGACATTTCCCGGTTGTCTGTAGTGCTAGGCAATAATTAAATATCAGGTGCATAAGCTGCTCTTTAATTTGACATGTGTGCTCCAGGCAATAAACACATGCAGTGCAACGTGGGAGTGTAATTGCTAAGGAATAAAATCTTGTACCAAGTGAGATCATTGTATCAGGTACTGTGTGACAGCTCATTTGATCATTATGCCCAGGCTAAAGAGGTTGCCTAATTAGTTTCCATTAAAACTCACCCTTTAATCAGGAATTATTCTTGCATAAAGAATGTCACTTGGTCCAGATGAATGAACAATGGTTCCCCCTTGAGATTCAACTATCTGTTACACTTGGGATGCCATATGTCTTTTCAAACAATTCAGCTACCACAGTACTCTGTGAATCCGGATCTCGCAGCCCTATGTGGTATTTGCATTTCCTCGATACCAGCTCGTGTTCTGTAGAAAAATCACAATGGTGCTCTGTATATACTTCATCAAGTCAGAGGAACTATGTTCAAGCAGCAGGAACTGTGTTGTAAACACACAAATGACTAATGGGCCTCTCTTAACTAATGTGTCTTAGTTGTTGTATAAATTTCATTAGTGACATACATAGCATGAATGCTATTACCTGGAGCTAGACTTTGGTTTCTCACCTAGAAACGTCAAGGTTCATCTAAATTTAATATTTTGAAGAGAAACAACTCCCTAGCTTTTTTTCTTCTTGTGACAATAGCTTTGTCATCTGAAGCTGATCACAAAAGTAGCTGCGCTTTCTTTTTTTCTCTCCTCCCAAAAAATATCTTCTGAGTGCCTTCCCCTTGCTCCCACAAGACGTGAGGTTTGGCACATAACTAGATTCATGCACAGAAGTGGAGCTTAGTTGTTGGGTATGTTTCAGTCTGAGCCATTTCTGCAAGTTCCAAGTTGTCTGGCTGAGCTGACTCTTCTGCCAGGTGGAAACTGCAGTGAGAGACTCCTTTGAGCTGTCCAGAAACCGCTCCTCAGGAGAGGCTTCCTCGCTGTGGCCATACATACTGTGGTAGGCCAGGTGGAGAGAAAGAGACTGTCAAGTCAAAGCTCAGCACTTGCAGTCAGTGGCCTCATTCAACTCCCTCGGTAATCTGCTGTACAGATGTGGACTGATTCAGTGATGTTTGAAAAATGCCATGGGCTGGCCTGGCAGTTTGAAGTCTAGTGACAGCAAGAACTGCTTGGTGCTCTTGCTTTCCCCGGAGGTGTCCTGGGACAGTGAGCTGAGCTTCCCTTCTGTAGTGGAGGGATGATCCTACAACATGTTGATGTCTTCACTGACTGTCTGCCATTGTGGTGTCCAACCTTCTTCTAATCAAATGGTTTATGAGACACGCAGGTATACAGGTCTCAAAAATACTTCCCTATTTTTTTTTTTCATCTCAGATTGTTGCAGACCCCTTGTTGTGTTGGGAGAAAGGTAAAAATGTTTTGTGGGCTTTGTGCACATGGAGGCAATGCCCTTTACAGAAAAAACAGCAACCCAAGGTTTAGTGAAAGATTGCCACAAACATTAAGCAAGTATCATGCAGGACACCTGCTCCAGGTTCATATTTGGTAAACCTGAATGTTCTAACCTTCATACTTAAGCCTGAGGTATATAAGCTTTTACACTCAAG
Source organism: Cnemophilus loriae (assembly GCA_013397755.1). Taxonomy (NCBI): domain Eukaryota; kingdom Metazoa; phylum Chordata; class Aves; order Passeriformes; family Corvidae; genus Cnemophilus; species Cnemophilus loriae. Next base: position 315,900 of record VZTF01001323.1, read on the forward strand.
AGTGTTCAAGGCAATGGAAGGATGCTGATGCAAGATGGAATTCAAATCCTTAATGTTTCCTGGTGCTACTGCTCTGAGTGCCCCCATTCTCCATACCCAATGTACGACGTGTCACAGCCACAGTGAATGAAGCAGGTAGGAAAGCTGCTAAAGCACATGATTAACATCTACAATCAGGAGAAGAGAAATGATTTGATGACCTAATGTGACTCTCTAAATAGCAGAGGCTTTTGATTTATTGGTTTTCATACCTTGAGCTATGTGTCTAGGAAAATTAGTATTCTGTGTTGACTAAGAGCTGTCCACCTTTACCTGAGACATTCTTTGTAGTTGTGGTCAATTTCTGATATATCAGAGAAAGATGGAGAAGAAAGAATAAAAGCTTCTTTGAGCACAGAAACTGAATTCTGATCTGCTCTGGCAGAATTCTCCTCTGGTTAATCCATACTATTTTGGCATCCTTGCATACATTTTACACTCCCTTCTAATATTTTCAGCAAACATATTCTTACTTCTCTTTCATGTTCCCAATGCCATTTGTGATTTCTTTCCACGTGCCCCGATTGTATTTGCCCAGGCTTCTGGAGAAATCTGTTGCATCTGATTCAGTTACAGGCCTCGATTGGTGTCAGTTGCTGTCTCTTGACTATTAGTCAAAGAGGATTTTTTGCACCTCAGTTACTTCAAAACCCACAAATGCCTAGAGGGGCTCCATGATGATGATTTATGCAAATACTTTAGTGAAGCTCCTAGATGGTATCCAGACTGCTCTGGTGGTATGCAGTGATAAAGATCAATTATTGCTGGAATGATCTGGATTGTCTGGCTATGATATCTTTATTTTTAAGGAGATTGTTGATAGCTACAAAGCAAGGAGATCTATCTAGTAACCATGAATGAAGTGCCTTCTCGAGTTCTGCAGGCCTCTCTCTTTGAAACCTGTGTGCTGAAGAACACACACAATCTGCAGGTTATTAACCTCAGAGCAACCCTTTGTCAGAAAAAATTAAAACGAAAAATTAAATAAAAAATCTTAAAGTAAAATGATAAAAAGTTTAGTGGCATAACGGGGAAATAAAAATGCTGAATTAAAATGGGCAAATTTACATTATAATGGTAGTGGTATTATATGGCACAAAGGGCAACCTGTCCAAGAGGTGAGTTTTGTCTTGAATCAGGTTAACTTCTTTAGCCAATCAGTTTTTGCACTAATTATCATGGTTTATATTATTGAGATTGTCAATGTAATCACTTGTATTTTACCTAACCAACTAAGGTTTTTTACTATAACAATGAATTCTACAGGTTATTTATAATATGTTGCTAAAAAAAATATTAAAAAACAGCAACTTTTTTTGCAGTTTAATTTTTTACGGTTTTAAAATTACAGTTTAAAAAGAGTGTTACACTTTAAGAGGAGTATTTTTGCAATCTTTATTCTCATATAATGATAGGAGACATGGGAACATCTGAAATCCCTCAGACTGTGTTCAGTGCAGTAGCTCTAGCATGTTCCCTCTCTCTTCCCCCTGTGTTTCCTCTGAAAAAAAAAAATTCCTAATATTCCAAGCCTTCCTTCTGCAGATGTATTTTTATGACTGCAGTCTCGACTGTTGCCTGGTTTTTAGTCCTGTCATCAGCCTGGGTCTTTCTCTATGTTCTTTTCAAATCTGGATAGACAGAACATGGAAAATTATTTCATGAGAGGGCATCCCATTGATTTATAATATTGTGACTATTATCTAATTTTTGAACTTTCTGAAGATAACAAGATGCTTCCTTTTTAAATGCAATGCCATAAATCAATCTGAGTTCATTTTAGACTTGACCCAATTTTACCGAAAGGTTTATGAACTTAGCAAACTTGGCTCAAATATGGCTGAAAAGCTGCAAGATTAAAATCTTGCTGTATCCCTACTCTAATTATTAAGTATATCTAAATATCTTCAGTAGTGAGTTTAAACCAGAAATGACCTAAGAAAATTACTTCTGCTATAAGCAAATATAGCGGCTAAAACCAGTTTCGGGTGACCATTCAGGGCTACTTCTACTTTCTCTGAACCTGATTGCCAAGTTCTAAATTTTATGTCTTTTCCACAAAACACATTTTCCCATTAAAAATACGTATGTTTATCTTTGTATTATAAAGTGGGGACTATTTTTATTACTCTTGTTATTAATCCAAGTAATCTTTAGAGTTTCTATAAGAAATTCACTACGGTGGAATCAAAACGTTGTTCAGTACAGAATTAACCTTTCCTATATGCAAAAAGCAAACTAAGCTGCATTCAGTGTAAATAGAGTAAAGACCATCAGCATTGCTCTATGTAATATCCTGATCCTTTACAGCCCTTTTGGACCTGAACGTATCGGCCATACTTCAGAAGCCTCCATAAACTTATATAAATGTTTTCTTTTGAAACGATTTTTCAAAGTTTCCAGTAACAATCATTTATTGGTCTCTTGTGAGTTGTACTGCATGGACTGAATATTATCAAGGAAAACAAACTGGTTTTGTTTTATTTCTCTGAACTGCTTTCTAAAAGAATTCTATTCAAAATGTACGTGTTGGATCATATTCTGCCCCTAGCAATGGTGTCTGATAAAATGTCATTGACTTTATTACCATCCGCTTTGACTCTGGCCTATTTCCATGCACTCCAGGCTGCCTGTGTGACTAAGGAGGGAGAGCTTGACCTGGGGTGCGTGCTTTGCTTCAGAAAGAGCTGCAGTATTTGCCCTCAGTGAGGCAAGTACAGTAATTCACACGCTGCACACACTTAGGCAGAATGAGTCCTAGGGTCCTGTTGTAAAAGCTGCCCCTTGCAGAGCTCCCCAGTAAGGTACTTCTCAGAACAGTCAGCACTTGCACGGGGAGAACAGTGCTCAGCTTCAGGTCAGGAATGCTCCGGGGTGTGGAACAAAAATTGCTGTGCCGGTCAAGGACCAGGGTGAGTCCTGCTATGAGAAAGAGAGAGGTTGGACAGGCACACTGAGGTGCTGGAGTGGCTGATTCTGTACAGATGGAAAGGATGAGGGCAGCAGAGGTCTTGCTGCAGTGAGGAGGACCATGTGTCCTGATGCACCCCAGTGTCCCTGGTGGGAGTCTTGTAGGACTGAAAAGAAAATATAGAAACTAGGTTCAGGGACAGCAGCCATCCTTGACATGCAAGGTGATTGTCAGCCTAGAAAATGGCCAAAATTCTTTATGCCTAGATCTGGCCAAAATTGCCCTCCACCTCTAAGAAATTTTGATTGGTGAAAAAAACCAAAAAATCTCTGCCGGTCTAGACAGGTTTCACCATTATTTCCAGGTGTAGTCTGGAAGGCCTAGCTGTAATCTACATAAGAATAAAGAACTGAAGATATTTTGCAAAAAAATGTGAAGTGGCACGCCATTTCCTAACTGCTGTCCCTGTGTGGCTGCTCTGTCACGAAACAAACCCCATTTTGCTTTGGAATAACTACTGTGAGAAAGATAATTTATTTCAATTGGAATATATTTTCGGAATTTTATCTGTGTGTTTACTTAATGCTTTCCAGCCTTTCTCTTCTACCGTGAGTTTAGAGTTTTGTGTTTTTGTTGCTTTTGAAATGAATGCTGCTTTCAAAGTATGTCATTCTGGAAGAAATAACAAATATACTGAAATTCAAGATAACTGTTAGAACTGGGACCAATCAATCTTTGTTTTTTGAAATATGCAGAATTTAAAGCATTCACAGATCATCCTTAAACACCAAATTAGTATACTGAAAAATCTCATTTTAACAAGATGATGTATTAATTTTTGTATTTGCTCTAAAAATATGGAAATTTTATATGTGCTATGCCTTCATTTTTCAAATATAGTTGTCTAACTTTTTAAAAGGCCAACTTTCAGGGGAGCTTACATCTTAAGTTCAAGGAACAGTATGCATTTACAGCTGACTAAATTTTGAAAGCTTTTGCTGTTCATTCTTTCGCATAGAACATTGAACACGTAGTATTCACAGCCCTCATGGTAATAGGTTTGTTGGGACAAGACAGGCATCTTTTTCTTGTTCCATCTGAGTTAATATGTCTGGTTTAGTCACTTGAGAAATAAAGTTGGCATCTGCAGCCTCTTGTTTAGAAGATGCCTAGATCACATCTTCTGTGATCCACCGGGTGTGGTTATGAAGGGGTCTCTTTTGGGCTTTGAAGAAAAAGTATTTTTATTCCTGTCTTAAACTTAGTTTAAAACCGAGTATCATATATTACTCTTCTTTTTTTCTTGTGTTTGGTAAAGGTACCAACTGCTAAAATAGTACAGATGTACATGTTAAATTCGATTGAGAAGTGAAGCAGAAGCACACAGATTTCACAAAGGAGATGTGGAAGATCTCTAATGATTTTCCTTAGGAAAAAAGGCACTAATATGGGTCCTAGAAAGTAGACTGTAAGCTTTCAATGGCAAATGACTGGAAACATATTTTTCAGTTGGCCCGAAACACTGCAATAACTAATATCTGTAGGGAATGAAGGAAGAATCAATAAGTGCAAGTACTTTGGTTATTTAAGCATTTGGTGAAGTGGTATGTTTCTCTTAAACCACAAGAAGACACTGCCATTATTTTACCTGGAAAGTAATATAAATAAGAATTTATGTCTATATATGTATGCTTAAAGTAAACCACGAATTCATGCACATCACAGTTTTAATGCTCACTTGTGTTGGCAAATTTTAAGAACTTGTTTGACATGCCTTCAGTTTGCACATTACAGCTCCAGACTGCTTGGCTGGAAAGTTGAACCAGGAATAGCATCTAGGCTGGCTACTGCCACAGTGCAAGAAGCAGCTGCGTGGGTACCGAATGGCCCCGCTGCCACCCTGTCACTGGCAGGTGGCCCCGGAAGGCTCCGGCTGGCTGATGCTGCCGGAGAAGTGAAGAACATGATGTGCTCTGTGGTTATGGCTGGCAGGTGGCAGCTGCACCTGCTCCTGGCGGCACATCTGGCACGAGGATAGGCTCTCCGCTGGGACAGCCAAGGCTCCCGGCCTCTGTGACAGGAGCAGCTTAGTCCCTTCTTCTCAGGGTGGCAAATCTGTCTCTGTCTACTTGAAAGAGTTCCAAATTACATTCACAATATAATGTTTTAACTTTTTATTAGGTTTTGTTGAGATATGAACTGCCTGGGTGGGCTCTAAGGTGAGTGGGAAACTGGCTGCACCAGCAGTTTAAAGGATTGCCCAGTCAGGTTCCAGCTAGTGGCATTCTTCAAGAGGAACTACTTGGGTCGAGGTGCTTTAATGTCTTTTGTTACTCAGCTGAATGTGGGATGGAATGTACCTGCACTCATTTCATGGGTTACACTGTGTTGGGAGGCAAGAGCAGCAATCCAGAGCTACCTTGGCTTGCTGGAGGACTGGGGCGACAGGAACCTAGCTCAATACAGAGTCCTGCACCTGGGACTGCAGGCTGCTGAGGATGCACTTCTGTGGGAAAGAACCTGGGGCCTTGGCCAGTGACAAATCAAATCTGAGGCAATCGCATGTGCTTGTGTCAGGAAAGGTCAGCAAACCACTGCTCTATCAGCAAGAGAGCAGACAGCAGGCTGAGGGAGGTGAGCGTTCCCTCTGGTGAAATGAGGAGAATACTTTAAGTGCTGTCTCCAGTGTGAGGATTGCTGGGAGACAGCAGAGAGGCAGGTCCAGCAGAGCTCTGCAAAATCATTGTGGAGGCTGAAGCACATGAGGCACAGGGAGTGTCTTGAGAGTTGGTTCAGTCTGAGGAAGAGAAGGTGCATCATATTGCTGTCTTAATAAGTTTGTCAACAAGATAGAAGCCACTACTTTAATGCCTTCAGTAAAAAAAAGAAGGGGGGCAATGGACACATGTTAAAACATATGAAATCCTGTTTTGGTATTAGGGAATTTTCACACTGAAGGTGCTTGAGCATTGATGCAGAGAGGCAGTGAAAGCTCTGTGGAGATGATCAAAACACAACTGAGCAGGGCCGTGACAAACCTGTTGTAACTTTTGAAGTTATCTTTAACCCTGTCTCTGCCCCTGCATTTAGTGGTGTGTTTGGACCACAAGTCTTCTTGAGCTCTCTTCTGAATTAAATTATTGTGTACTTCTGTTTTACATCCATTTTCACATTATTAATAGCAGCCTCTGCAAATGGAAGATGTCACAATAAGCCATAAGCTTTAAAATGCAGATCTGATCTGAAAATTAGTGCATTATTTTACACAGTAACGTAAGACCCACAGTGTAAAAGGCCCCTGATGGTTTAATTTTTGCAATAGATTATTTGTTTTTTGAGCAGTTTGAAACCTTTTGTCAGATATCCTGTTACAGGAAAATCCCCTTCTCACACTTTTTTTTTACTGTGGTGTAATTAACTGTTTGCTAAAAGCTATGGTCACTACAATATACTCATTCTAGGCTCTTGTCAGTGCCTCCTCGTTCTTACTTGAATACAGGTCCCTTCAATTTTTGTTATGAAACTTCAAAAAAAAATTCTTCTTTTCTCATCTACCTGCTTATCTTGTAGTTGGCTGCTGTTCATCTTGCTCCAGAGCTTTGCTGTTGTAGGCAAAACTGAGTGAACGGATGTACTTGGCCGTAGCTTCCAAAAATCAGAACCATGTGTTTCTGGTCAGGTTGAGAAGACTGAAAATTGAAGAGAAATATTTGTTGTTCTGAATGTCTTTGAGTACAGCAGTACTCTGAGAACATGTCTGAGAGAGAGAGAAGTGGAGAGACCACTTCAAGATAAGTGTGGTGTGATAAGAAGTGGACATCCTGTGGGATACTTTTATTTAGAGGTAGCTTGGAGAGCTCAAAAGATGCGTGAAAAAAACAAGACTTGATTGGTACTATTGCAACGATATCATTTGCTGTAACTGTGAGGGGTTGTTATAAATATTTTGTGCCTTTATGATCTGAAGCAGCTTCCCTAATTGATTTGCATCATTCTAAGCCACACAGCTAGCTTGTAAAGCTACAATACTGATATGATCATTAGTTCACATCCAGGGAGTATTGCAGAATTCCACTTCCAAGTCAAAGACTTCAGCAGAAGGCCCTGTTGACTTGTTGGAGAATGTAATTTTGCCAGGACAAATCCCTAGTGCTTAGAAAGTTTGTCAGCTTAATTCCAACAGCATATGGCAAGCCTAGTTTCGAATTCTTAGAAGTAAAAGATGAAATTTGCTGGCCAGAGGACATGAGAGTGATCATAACGGTGACAAAGGTCGTTTAAATTGCTTTGCGTGGATCTGTATATACATTTACAGAGTTCAGTCATAGTTGCATGAATAAGGTGAGCAAAATTACTGATTGATATTGTTTTACGTAAACTATCTGGTAAATAAATTTATGCCAGAGAAACTTTTGCGTTGCTTTTAGGACTTTCTCAGGTGTTTATATCTGTTCAAAAGCTATTGGCATTTTTTATAGCCCAAGAATATTAATTAATGTCTCCTGTCAGTGAGATTGCCTTTTCTAAAACTATCCACCCATGTTAACATCAGGCCTGAATGTAAGGATTTTTTTAGTGTTGCATGAGTGCTATACTTTAAACATATAAACCAAAAACTACCCATATAAAAACTTACCTTACTTCAGTGATATAGTAATTTAAGTCATGTCTGTACATATTGTAAGTCTATGACTTTCTCATCATAAGCCAAATCATGTTTACAGTACTGCTACATGAATTATTTAAATTCAAGTTGAGGTATTTTGGCTTTAATTTCATTGGCTGGTCAGAAATTTTCATGAGTTATCTCAGATCCAGCTCATCTGAAATCAGATTCCTGGTCAAAACCTTACTTATAGAGGTTCCATTGAGCACTCATTACTCAGTGCATGAAGAAAAAGGTGCAAATCCCATTATGAATGAGAGTTCACCTCAAAAAATGTGGAAGAAATGTCTTAGAAATGGTCTAATTGTGGTGTAGGCGTTATGTGGCTTTCAGAAGCTACTGTACTTCAGTGCAGGCCATTATCTTTGAGAATGGCTCAGGGCAGTGTGTCTCTTTTTTTTATGTCTAGCAGGATGGAAGTACTCGTGTTGTCTCTCTTCCTTACATGGTCTGGATACAGGAAGTGGGGAGGAAGTTGAATTTTCCAAAGCTTTCTCCTAGGAACACGTTCTTCTCCTTTTCCCCCCATTCTGTCTTTATCTTGTCTCTTCATCCTGAACTCTGCGATTTGTTTTCCTTCTTCCTGTGTCAGGAGAAAGAGAAGCAAACAGGAGTGATAAAGGGAAGGATGGATCTTGTTCCTGATGGTCTAGCCTGCATCCTGAGCTCTGCTGTCAGAGCAGCTCTCCATTGCACATTGCTATGTCAACATCTGAGCCAGAGCTTGGTCTGTTGAGGTCTACAAGTTAACCCTGTGCACCTCCTCCTTGCCTCATTTGGGAGTAAGACAGGGAATAAAGGATCAGAGAAGCAATCCCATCTCGGTGGCTCTTCCCTGTGGGAAGACAATGTTAAAATAAATGGAACTTATGCAGAGACCATGTCATTCCCCAAGGCTGCAAGAGGCAAAAATCAGAATAGCTGGAAAGCAACGTCATCAGAGGGATGGATTGCAGAGCTGGAAACAGGCCCCAGGAGCTGAAACTTTCTTTGTGTTTTTCTTTGCTGAGAAATTTTGTGAGGAAGCTTATTAGAAACCTTCAAATCTCATCAATGACAATAGCTGGAAGCTACAGAGAAACTCAAATTTTCGCATTTCAGGATTCATGCAAATAGCTGTTTCACTGAAAGAAGAGGAATTAGTTCAGGTTTTTACAAAGCACCTCCTGAAGTGAAGATCACTAATGAGTCATTTGGAATTGTTGTCAGGTCACTGGCCAGATAGGAATTTGCAGTCAGGCACTGATATTGCTGTCTGTTAACAGCAATCTAATTAGTAACAGTAGTTCTAGGCTTTATGCATGTGATCCCTCTATATGAAGAAGTTTTCTGGAATTATCAGGTGCATAGTCATTATTGTCAAACAGTTCATATATTTTTGAACCTGAAATATTTTCTGAGCTTTTTCAAAAACTGATTTAACAGATTTCTTTTTTAATGTTTCCATCTGTACTACTGTTAAAATTGACTAAGGAATTGTGGTACTCCTTTATCTTGAGCTGTGAAGCTACAGGTCAGATTCTAGCTAATAAGACATGAAAGAGGGAGCTGAAGTGCAAGTGGATGAGCAAACTGATATTATAATAGAGACTCATGGAATTAAGTTTTCAATTGTTCTTTTTTTTTTTAAAAGAAGATAAACCTCCTTGCTCCTCTTTTTTTTCTGCCTGCTGATCTTCTGTAATGAAATAGTTGTTTATGAACAGTCTGAAATGCTTTTCATTCGACTTCCAGAGGGAGTCAAATGCACAATTTGCAGGCTTTTACAAGCAAGCCTAGAGAATGGTTGAACAGCATTCAGAATATTCAGCTAAGACACATAACTTTAATGTTCAGGAAGCTGATTTTTCTGGAGTGAATAACAATGGACCTCTCAGCCAGCACTGAGTGCTGACTTTCATGAGTGCCGTGCACGTGTGTCTGTACATCAAACCTGGTCCAGGAAACCCACGGTGGTTAACTTGCTGTTTAAAAAGATAAAGAGTCTATTCAATTTAGAAGACAATAATAGTAATTTAACATACTTGAGCTGAAGTAATTACCTTTCACTGTTTCCGCAGCATGAAATTACAGTCTATGATAATTTTGAAATATTGATCCTTTCAGGCATCTGATGTTAGAAGTGTTTCTTGAATCCATTGGGTTCACTGGAAGAAAGTGAAGTTTTTTGCATGCTGATATGAACTAATTTGACTTCCTAAACACATTATCTACTGTGCTGTTTGAGACTGTCTAGCAGCTGCAGAGAAGTTGCCACTGAAATTCCTAATACATGCACCTCAGGTGCCATCAATTTTTTGGTTATCTTTTAGAAATTTCTAATGTGTAAAGTGTGCATGTCGCCAAGAAAAGCTTTATTTCCTGGTTTTTCTTTGACTTTTCTCGTTTCTGTATCTTACTGAAAGAAATCAGTTTTGCATGGAGAACACCATTAATAATGAAATGCAGTCTGTGAGCTTTTTAAAAGTCTATTTCTTCCTTATAAATAAATGGTAATTTGTTTTAAAGCATCATTGCACACAGTGTTCAGCTGGCTCTCATGCATTCGATTATTTTAAATAAATGTACCATAAATGGAACAAGTTCTTTCTAATTTGCAAACGATATGCAACATTTTTCAAAAAAAAAGAGAGAAAAAACTGTAAAATTTGTTCTTAACTACATCTCATTAATGGGAAGCTGTTCAATGACCTGTAAAGATTAAAGAATTAGTGAATTGGTAAAATTATCAGAATGAAAAATCTGTATAATTTTGATTTCAATTTAAAAATCTGGTAAACAGTCTGGGGGCTTTAGAAAAGTATATTACTTTTTAATATCGGTTCCACAAATGTCCTAGTATCAGTGTTACAAATGGACTGAAATAAAGGCAACAAATAATATGTTTAAATGTACAGTGTTACGCATTCTGTTAAATTCTTTTTTTTTTCTTTTCATTAAAACAACTGAAGACATTTAATTAAGTGACCACTCTGCTAAGTGGAGCAAAAATTAATATACATAAATGAATTTATGTGTAGGCAGTGATGCGTAATTAAAAATATGCTTCAAATAAGGAGTTGAGAAGAAAGAAAACAGTTTAGCAAGAATCTTCAAGACTATTGCATCCTGAATTTTTAAAGTCAGACATGCATAGGATTTACTTATTTGCAGCATTTCAGCTAAAACATATGACAAAAGTGTCTTTAAAATACTGGAGCCCTAGTGTTATGGGAAAATGATTTGCTGAAAGCTGATCTTGACCAGAAAAATCATCTCAGTGTCTTGTGACTATGGCATGTTACTCAGCTTGCTGAAAAGGCTACCTTTAGGCAAATCTCATCTTTGACAGACTTTTATTCCAAACTTGCTGAAATTCTCCTTATGGCAATCTCTGTCAAAGCTGGAGTGATAGAAGACATTTATATGTAAACTGAAAAATGATGTGGAAAGTTTATGGAAGTTTAAGGAACATTCCTTTTGACATGGGATAATTGTATTGATCATGTTATCTTAGTTACAGGCTACCTACCTGGGTTAGAAGTTCAGCTTTATATTGCTTAGTAGCTGGAAGAAGTTGGAAAAAAGAAATGTGAACTTCCTTTCTTAAGTGAAAAATGGAACCATTTAATTTACAGATCCTTGAATGTTACATGGCAATTTACAAAGTTTTCCTTTGTGTGGCATAACTTCTGGTTCCTTTTTTTTTATGATGCAGTGGCCATAAGACGTGCTTTGAACAGCCATCATTCCATTCAGCTGGGGTTTCAGGCAGATTCTCCATACTTTCTCTATTTGGTGAGCAAATATCAGAATGGTGAATGCAGAGCTTTTTTGTGTTGCCAACCTCTCATTTCAGTTAAGGAAATATAGAAGGTGTGTGGTAGTGGAAAATCAGGCTTGTTTTGCCTAAAAGTGGATTTGGATTTTTGTTTTGTTACCTTTGTGAACACTTGTGAGTGTTGCCTTAGGAAAGCCTCATGGTTTTTGTGTTAGGAATATCTAACATTTCATTTGATAAGTTACAGCTGACTCCAGCCCTGTTTACTGTTCTTGAAGAGAAACAAAGGAGGCAAATGCAGCATCCACCCACACACCTCTTGTGTCATAGTGATGCTGCAACACGAAGGAGAGAGGAGAGAAGCACAGAAAGCCCTCCCTGTAAGGATTGCCTCTCCCATTCCAAGAAATCAGCAGCTGCTGTTCAGGTGATGTTCAGGTTCAGCTGAACTCCCACTCCACTGAAAAAAAAAATAAACTCCTTTATCCCCTATAGTATTTTACTGGCAAGTTTAGTCCAGTAATGAGAGGGGACTTTGGGGACTACAAAAGGTAGAGTCCCTAAGGCAACGTATAAAGAACAGAAAAGCAACAGTCCTTTACTATTTTTTACTAATAAACACATGTAACAGTAACTGCCTTTACTTAATTACTGCAAAGCAGTTTTAAACAACTGGCTTAACACTGTATTAACACAACATAAAAACAACCACACCAGGAGTATCACTCATCATTATTGGATATGGCCCTATTGAAGCCAATGGCATGAAATTAATAGGTGCAGGGTTTGGGGTTTGGCCCCTTAGGCCCCCTCTGGCCTAGGAATTCATTGCCTCATGCTCAGGTTTTCCATTGCCTTGCAGCTCCAGCAGTCTGATTTTCACGAACTTTCACAGTGTTTCTATTTCTAAATAAGTGTGTGCAGTTTTTTCACGATACCCATGGAGTAAGAGCTGAATTTCTTTAACTGGTGTGTTTGTCTACTTCAGACACCAGTTAACTCCGAGAGTGGGTAACTATAGAACAACCTCTGCCTTCTATGTGTAAAGCTATTCCCAGAGGGAAAATTAGATCTCATTGCTTGGATTTTCAGATACACTTAATCAGAGCCCTGTTAAAGCTGTACATTTTCTGTGCAGTTCTGTGTACTTCCAGGTTGTTTCAGTTTCTCTAGTCCTGTGATATTTTTCTGTCTGTCTTCTTCTTCTACCAGCTCAGTTCTGGAAGCATGCTGTGCCTCCCATGAGTGTCTACCAAGATACTTGGTGCTTGTGAGAGCAACGGAGATGAACTGAGCAGCCACCTCTCTGTTTCATCCTCTGTGCCCTTAAGGGCACAGTGAAATAGGGACTCCACAAAAAAAAGGGCAAATGCTTAGGAGGTAGAGTATTCTTTTCCATGGTAGATGTTGCTTTCAAGGCTGTGTGCGATACGGGGGTGAAGAAGGAGAAAGAAGGGCTGGTAATAAGTGGCAAAAGGAGAGAGGTGCTTTGAGGCCATACAAAACTTGAGTAGGAAGCTATTTGTTCAGTGTGTGGCATTTCCATTGTTAAGAGATTGAAATAATAACAAATTCCCCCTCCCGCTGGCTGTCAAAAGCTCATGCAGCTTCACCTGTTAAAAATTGCTGTATAATCTCTCATCCTGTAATGTTGTTAGCATTCTTCTGTTTTCATTTCCTTTCTCAGTGTTTTGATACAGTGCTGCACAAAGGGTTTTTCTAATTACATTCAAGTTTTGTAAATATTGTAGAGGGATCTACTACATGAACTGATTTTTTTTTTTAAGTGCATTGATACCAAAGGCAAAAAAGTAATTGTGAATTAAGTCACTTCAGGATACAGGGAAGTAGGGAAAAAAGGAAGTGCCACAAGGAACAGTTTTAGGACTAATTCAATTTACTTTATACCTTAATGATCAAGACAAAAAAAATATTTGGCAAAGGATTTAAAATGCCAAAGATACAATAAAGTCAAAATAAAGAAAGAAGGCAGTTTAATTAAGAATTATTTGGACAAATTAAATTAATTTCTATTTCTGTAGCTATATTTCTGGATATTGAGCTCTATAAAGCTAGAGACATATATAAACAAAATGTAGTAATGAGAAGTTATGCCTTTTTTTGTGTTTTAAGGATAGAAAATACTGTAAATGAGAAGTATTTGGGAAGATGCTAAATATTTCTAGCAGCATAATACTTTGAAACAGGAAACTTGCTCCCTGGTGTTTTTTGTGCTGCTTGATTTACAGATGAAAATTGGCTCTATCCAGGTGTGAGCACTTCCTATTTACGTGTTTTGTGCTAGCAGCTTGAACTTGTATGCTGCCATTCTCCCTAAGCCTGTGCAAAAGAGAGAGAGAGTCCAAGGATTACAAGAGCTAAATTATTTGCTTTTGACTTTTTTCCATAATTCTAGAAAATAATTTTTCTATTTCTAATGTATTTAAAAGATTCCAGTGTCGTGCTCACCTTCCCTGACCGCACTTGCAAGTTTTCCCGTGCTCTTTACAGCAGTTCAGAGAACAAAACCCAACACAGTGTTTCTGCCAATCTAGCTTGGACAGCAGATTTCTCTCATGGGATCCTGAAATCCAGCTAATGTCCCTCTTTCCTCATGAACAAGATCGCTAGGAAATGGTCTCCTTTGAGTACCTCTCACAGCCACCACTCCTACATAGAGGGTCAGGCTCTTTTCTGACATAACACTGAAGATTTTATTTGTTGACTAAATGGTGTGGTTTTCCTCTGGTTCTTTTAAAAATGGCCCAGTTAGAAGGGTGAGAATGAACAGATTTATAAATACCAGTCATGGGAGTAGCAGACAATGACACTCTGATGAGATACCACAGATTCTGTGTTCCTCTCGAACTGAAGGTTTGATGGTAATGGGGAAAGGAGAAAGCACTGGGCTCTCCAGGCTAATGAAGGGGCCGCTGCAATCACTAGATCAGCTGGTGTCCAGCTGTGGGAGTGAGCTGACACTGTCAGCACGGCTTCTGTTTAACTCCATTTTTCTGGTGCACTGAAGTCTGGTCAGAGGGGAACCTTGACTGCATCTGAAGTGCTTGTGGGAGGTGCACTCTGGTCACCATCTGGCTGGTGCTACAAATTACTGTGGAAAGCAGGTTCTTAGCAGAATGGGAAGGAGAAAGGTCAGGAAATGTTTCCTGATCTGTGCATTCAGATGCATATCTCAGCTCAGACATCAGCTCTGCTTCGGCTTCGACCACATCAAGTCACTTTAGTTACTCTGGAAATGATTACTCAAACCTTTCTTTGGAAAAGGCAGTCTGATCTTTTTGTACACAGTTATGTATGTAGATCTCAAGGGAAAGGTCCTATGAAAATGTTTACATTGGTTTTTAATCGGGCAATCTTCCTTTTTTAGTCAGAATCACTTGGTGACTTGCTTCCCTGGGGAATTAGGCCACTTTACCTGGTTTCAGGGTATTAACCAGTTTTCAGTGTTTTCTATTTGGATTATGAGATGAAGAGATAAGATTTGTGTAGCTACCACTTTATACTGGCTTAGCACATGGTCCTTTTGGACTTGAGTTTCTCTCTTGCTTTCTGCATGTAAAGTATTATAAAACCCTAAAAAAAAATAGGGTGGTGTTTTTCCTTCTTGGAATTTCACTGGAATTCCTCAGAAGTTTTTCTGGCCTGACATCTGGCAGCTGGAGGAAAGGGAATTTGTATTCTCCCAGAAAGGTGAAATTCTGTGAAGAGAATTAGTTGGAATCTCTATCGGAAATAATTTGGAAAATCATTTCCTCCTTGCCTAATGTAATTCCACCTAAGCTGCCTTTCAAGATGAAGGTTGCTGCAGGAAGGTAAAATTTTCATCTGTCATAAAGATTTGCTGCTGTATTACTCTGTTGAAATGTTCACATCAGATTCCAGCAATGAATATTTAGAGATCCAAGCTCTGTAAGCCAGTTTGTATTGTAAATTCCGTATCGGTCTTCCAAAGCTGGCGAATGGAAACTCTTAATTACAAGAAATATTTGTGAATTTTAGATTTAGAAGCTAAATTTGCATTTTTGCCATAAATCTCTATTAAAACAAAGAATCCAGAGGAGACCAATTTTTGATTGCTGGTATTTTGAATGCTTTCTCTTCCCACCCTTCCCCTTCCCACACATATTTTGACAGTGCCTTTGGGAATGTGGCTGCTCCCAAAGGCGAAAATTGAGCAAAAAGAGAAAATAGCTGTTCAGCAGTAGTATTCCAAATTGTATAAAACAAAATGGAAATTCTATGCAAAACTGGATCTTCCTCTTTCGTCTCTTCCTCACAGAGAGAAAATTTCCCTTTCTACTTTTCAGTCTTTCTCTCCCATGAAAGACAAGAATGCTCACCTATTACTGAAGTTAAAATAGTCTATTTAATCCAGAAATCATCATTTTAGCTAGTGGATCAATATAATATGTTTGGTGTAAAAACATTAGGAGTGAGGGAATGATTTGTTATATTTCCGTAGCAGAGTAGAAGGAAATTGTTTTGAGGAATTCACAACCAACAGGAAAAAATTCACTTTTTTTTAAAATTTCAACTCCTGGTTTGCCTCAACTCTCTCTGTTCCTGTTGTAGTCACTTCCTCTGCAAGGGTGGAAATATGAGTGAGATCACAACCAATGCCAGACACAAAATTTTAATTTGCTAATATTTTCCTGCAACACCTCACCGTTTCTATTTCTTCATAACACCCCTACTGTGGGAAATAAGGTCACACAACACACTAGTACTTATTTCACAATACCTCCTGATGAGGAACATTTTACTATTCTCACGTCTCTACCCCTTTTTCTCCGCCTCTCCCTGCCCTCCTCCCTCCTACTCAGCCCCCGCTAATAGCTGGTCTAAATTTCCCAGATTAATCTGATGTGCAAGAAACAGTGATACAAACTTGCAAATTTAATATACACAAAAGCAGAAAGGCTGCAGATGCGTGTTCTACCCGACTTGCTCTGGGACAGACAGACTTATAAACAGATACACAGCTTTGCCCATAGCCACTGTGTTCCACAAACCCTTTGAAATATTTCGGTTTCATGTCTGTGATAATTAAAGAGCAATGACCTTCTCATTAGCGCCAAGAGGGCTGATGATGATTGTTCCCCATTTTTCTTAATGGATGCAAGCTACACGCATGATCTTAGAATATCAAAGCAATTCTCCAAGATATTTATTAGAGTCAAAATTATGAAAACACATAGCAAACCTTTAGTTTGAATTACAAGTGTTAATATATGCAGAACCAAATGAATAGCTCATCTTTCTTCCTCTCTTGTATCTTAAATTTTTCATTACAAATTTCCAGGGCTTCAAAGTAGTATCTCACAGTCGGTCCCCTTTTTTCTCTCTTGCATGACAAAGAGCTGTCAAAAATTGTTCCTGTGTTTGTTAGTATTTTTCTCTTTTTTCTCTCATCTAAATGTCAAACAACTTAGCTTAAATAAAGCACAGCATTCTTCATCTGGTGCTTCTCAAAAGAAAAACAACACCACAGAAGGCGTCTAAAAAGGCCCTAATTAATGTTTCTCATTGATTTTGTTTTAGTGTGATGTATTTTATGAAAAAAATATGAATCCAGAAGGCACTCTCATTAAAATCATTAGTGGCTCAATGTTAGCTGAAAACAGCTCATTCTTTGGTGCACTGTAGTGCTTAAAAGCACGTTCACACGCAGAGTTTCTTATTTCACATCACAAGCTGGTGCTGGATGAAAACTGGCATTAGTTTTGTCAGGTACCATTGAGCTGTGATGAGCACAATGTACCAAAGCTGTATCAAGGTGAATAATAAGAATGTACTGTCGCCAGGGTTTGCATATCTCTCTAAGCCCTCTTTCATGCCCAAGAATGAAACTTTCTGTAATTGATTTCTCTGTTACCCATCTGAAAAAAAGTAACAGCCAAAAGAAGAGGAAATAATAACCCGGGGCCGTCAGTTATATCAGTGAGACCTGGAGTTGTTCTGTTTTTTAGGCAAATTCCTGCAAGCTGATTGCCAAGATAAACAGAGATGTGTTGCTGTCTGCAGAGCAGTGTTCACAGTTCTGCTGTGGTGCAACCCCACAGTGACTGCAGCCATGTGCCTTCTCCAGTAGTACTTTATAGTTAAAACTAGAAGAAGAAATTCTATGTGTACCTTCCAGAGGACTCAAAAAAGGAAAAAAAAAAAAAAAAGAAGAAATAATTAAATGGGTAAAAAGATGTTTTCACAGTTTTAAAAGAAAAGCACCCAACCAGTATTTTTTTTCCTCTAATTTGCTGCAATCATTATTATCTATAAAGGGCAAAATGAGCTTTCCATGGAAAATATGAGAGAATTGTTTCTAAGGCGTTCTATGATGGGAAACCATATTCTGAGCAACACTGCTTTGTAGTGAAATATGACTTTTGCAGACAGAATTATTTCCAACGTAAGAAAACAAGTTTAATGATTTAAATCTGCTGTGTTCAAGTAAAACTGACCATCTTCATAAATCATGTGTTCTTTATCTGAGAATATTTCAGTAAGTTAGACAAATTCTGTGAAGTTCTAGTAGAATAATGCAGTAGAATAGGCTCAGAAATGAGAACTGTTGCTATTGCCGTACTGTGACACAAGGCATTAGAAATTGCTTTGGGGTTTTTCAGATTTAGGATGTACAGAGCTGTGAGTTAAGCAGAAACACATTTTGGCACCAAACATATGCATCTCATTTAAAAAAAAAATAATGAAACAATAAGTAATGTTATTTTTTCTACTGTCTCCTTTGGATTTTTATAAGAATTGCTATGAGCTGCAATAGTACAGCTTGTAATAATATTTTTGTGTTATGGAACCATACTGACAAATAGGACTAGTGAGAAGTAGTGTATAAGGGGGATAGAAATCTCTGGATTGAACAGGATAGCTGTTTCAGCTGTTTAAGCTTTGTAACACATAGTGCAATGACTTAATTTTCATTAATTTGTGTCTTGGATTTTAATGTGGCATTCATTATAAAACTTCACTGGGAGCTGAATCGCTGATGGATGTGTACTAATATATGGGATACTCTGCCAGGGAAGTCACATTTTTAGTAGAAGAGGTAACATTTATTCTGGTCTGATCACTGTTAATGAGGCTGTCAACAAAATTTTCTTAGAAAAATAATTACTCTGCAAGTAAGGCCATTCAGATCTAGATATGAGTAGTAAACCTGTATTAATTTAGGATTCAGACTATTTTAATGGTTTAATATTTTTTCTTTATGGAGATCACAATAGTGAGGTCATCTGTAATAAAGATGATAATATTGAACCTTGGTAGTTTTCCTTCCTGTATCTATAGGACATTTATGGCTGAAATATGGTTGAGAGAGCCTTAAAACGTTGTTTTATGGCAACCTCTATGCAGTGCTGTAAAGCACTTTCTGTTAATGATAGATAAACTGTGGAAGATCTATGTCTTAGCATAGGGATGTGTTCTTCCCCTTGTGAGTAGCCTGACTTTTTAGCGATGTTTAGATTATCACGATTACAAGAGCTCTAATTCAACCCTGTGGCAAGGAGATGTAATTCCAGTAGCAGTGGTGGATGTATAAGCAGGCACAGTGCTCCTGAGTTCAGCCCAAGAAACAAAGTACACGTTAAAGTTTCCATGATAGTTCTCTGGCTCTTAAATGGCTTACTATCTCAGGAACTGCCTGATTAAAAAAATATATAAAATTGTCCATTTTGTCTGCAAATAATTACTTTAGAGGCTTCTTCCTAGAGCTGTGAGGCTGTCACCAGTACAGTACCGAGTTCCTTAAGAGGTCATGAATAAGAAGCACAACTGACTTTCATTATTTACTGAAGTACTGATTGAATTTATTAATGCTAATGAAGCTGTGGAATATAATAGACATGGCACTGTATTGAAAAGATCAGATCAGGTTTTGAGTTAAAGCCTCTGCATGCTGCGCTGATGGATGGGGATGTCAGGCTGAGCAAGCTCAGAAATAGTTAAACTGAACTACGGCTCATAACTTTTGATCACACAACTGTAAAGCTGAAGTAATTCCATCAAATTCAGAATGAATTTAGATCTTCTCTAAATGAGAATTTTTCTAAGTTTATGAAGTCTTCCTTTTTTTTCTTTCCTTTTCTTTTCCCCCCTTTTTTCCTTTTTAAGGATGATTGGTAATGAAGTCCCTGCAATCCCTGAATCCGTTCACTGGTAATGGTGAGCTCCCCGATGTCAACTTTTGGATGGGGAAATATTCTTTTGACCTTAATGTCACAGGCTGGAGAGTATTGTTCTTATTTCACAGCTTGATTACTCTCACTAAATGCTGTTTACCACTCATTGATTTTGCAGCTGAGCCTATGGTTAGGTCCTCACGCACTTAGACCATCTCAGAATACAAACCTGTAACTGCCTTTAAATGTTTGCAATTACAGATAGCTAACACAGCATAGAAAAGAAAATAAAGAGAGAGAGAGAAAGAGGGGTTAAAGACATTGCTTAGAGATTACAAAGGCAATCCAAGGAGGGCCCAGGCCCCTGCCAATAGCCCTGTTATAACCATTAGCCCATGTTTTTGCTAAGGTGTGATGTATTACTTCTATTCCTAATATTTGCTGCAGAAGTAGAATGTGACTCGGTTGCACAAGCTGCTTCTTGCTAAAGAAAAACCTTCAGGGACATGGATTGTGACTGATAATTGTCTCAGGTATTTTGGATGAGCCAAGAATCCATTGCCTCTGGGAAGGTGAAAAATTCTAACATTAAGAAGTTCCTGGCTCAGGTGAGTATAACCCAGTATATTTGTTTCCCTTCTGCACATTATGTCTGCATGTTATATGTGGTTCCTGTCAAAGTGCTGTGTACTCTGACAGAACCAGAATACGTTTTTTATCTCTTTTGACTTAAAAAGCTTTACTCTGATGCACAATCATTAGGCATCCTTCAGTAACTGATAGATAATACTTTGGCAGCTGTAATTTGCTACAGCTGCATCGGAACATTGACTGATGGATGGAGAGGAATCAGAATGAAGAAGTTTGCCTCCAGATCCAAACCTAATCAATGTTTGGAAGGTTCTTGTACACGAGCTGTGTGTGCAGGATCCCCTCCATGGATTGTATCTCACACCAGTTGCACTAAAAGTTATTAGATCCTTTTGAAAACCTTTAGGGAAATATTTTGCCGGCGCAGTAAACCTGTTCTCACTGCAAGCAGCCCATAACTAAAACAATCAAGTGACAATGTGCCCACCTAAGATTGGAGAGAACACATGGTGCTGTTTCTGGATTATCTCAAATGCCAGTCAGAAGAAAAGATCTGCCACATTAAGTAGCTGTTTTGTCCCTTACTTAACAAGTTACTTGAATTCCTCTTAGAATAGAGTTTGCAATTTTTTTTAATTTGTAATTGTTTCATTTTGTCAGTCTTCTGACACTAAAAACAATTTCTTATAAAACATCTGTCTCGGATGATAACCTGCATTTATCTGACTTATGTATGAATTCTATCCACTAAAAAAAAAGATTTCTTTACAAAACAAGAATTTTTTCTCCATTTTTATGAAGCCGCTCCTTTCTTTAATCACAGCAGTACATTTGATATTTTTTTTTGTACTCTGAGAATTCCCTCAAATTCACGTTCTCATTTCTTTTTTTGTTGTATTTGCAGCCCTGAATATGTGTCCTATATTGCATAATTCTTTAGTAAGTGTATCAACGGTGAGTAAAGGGAATGTATTAAGCAATATACTTCAAACACATGGTTTTAATTAGCTAGGGACAGGATTTAGCAAGTCACAGCTTTTATTTAAACAGTCTTGACATAGCTCAAGACACCAACAGCAAATTTAACACTTAAGGCCATATTAACAAACACAGATGGTTTCAGATTCTCTCTTTAGAGTGATACTGTTGCTTAGATGATGCAGAGCAGTTGGAAAGTTTTTGAAATAACTTCTAGCTGGAGGCTGCAGGATTTAGCTGTGAGTTATGTCCATTAGTTTCTATCCGTGCAAATGCCTTGATTCGTTTTATATATCACTGTAAGACACCTGACACATCACTGATTATTTGGTGTTCAGATTTTTTTGCTGCAGGCCTGATTTGTCTTCATGTAGCGGTTTATGCTGCCTGTAACAACTGCACTATAATATTCTTTTTTTTTCACCCAGTAAAAATATCTGAAACGTGAACATTTTTGCCTTTAAGAATTTTTTCTTACTTTAAAGCTGTGGGCCAAGAAGCACATTTTTAGCAGCATGTGTAGCTGAATGAACGTATAGCTCCCATTAGTGTTAATCAGAGCTGCATATTCTACTTTGCCCCTCAAATGGTTAAATAGTTATGCCTAGCTGTTTAAGAGACAGTGGGAACATGCCATTTGAAGCTACAGAGCAGTGCCAGAACTTCTGGCACAGAATAAAACCTTAATGGTGAAGCAGTTTTAGGCTTATATCTAACTTACCCTTACAGACTTTCATTTTTATTGTGCACGTGCTCCTTTACTTGCAACCGTTTGTGATGCTGTTCACTGCTTAATTATGTTACTAGCTTGGTTTACCTGCCCATGAAGAGATATTCAGTGAGATGTGCTTTGCTCTTGAGACTTTTTCTTTATTGTTCTCTATATCTTAAGTATGGTTTTAGTTAAGGCCTGATGGAGAGTGGGGTTAAAAAGCAGCTGTGGACGCTGTTTCTGTAAGATGCTTCAGGAGATTTGACTGTGTGTTACTTTAAGAATAACTCCTTAATTAAATGGGAACTCTTTATTTTCTGTAGGTGTGTTCCGTATCCCATATACCTCCAGAAACATCTAAAACTGTGTGTATTTAGGAAATACAGCTGTGGAGTGTCTGTTATACCTGTAATGACATCACTAAATAAAGAGGAAGAGATGATATCATAAGCAGCTTTCACCGCGTAAAAGTTGGACGTGAAATATTTGAGTAAGAGTTTGTATAAACGTATCCCAAAGCAGAGTGATTTTAAAAAATCACTCTAATTTGGTCTTTTACTGTGTGCCTTTCAAATCTGTGTTTGCTTTTTGGTAAGGAGACAGAATAATTTGAGGTTTCTTAGGTACCTGAGCAGTGAGTTTTTCACTTCTTAAACTTTAAAGAATTTCAAATATTGTCTTATACTTTGAATTTTCTGGCCTTAGTAATGTATGTCTATGTATAAATATGCACATACATACACATATATGGATAAAATTCCCCAAATACTGATCTCCTTTAACTTTCCTCTGAAATTACTTATGTCTGAAAATGCATTTGGATCTGTAGTTGGTTTTATTCCCGCTGAGAAGTTAATTCCTGTCTTTTTTCAGATTCTCTTCTCTTTTTTCCATTGCTCTTTTCCTATTTCAGCACTAAACCAAACATGTTGAAAATGCAAATATCTATAAGCGCAGAACCAATTTGCTCAAGGATCCATTATGATCAGCAAAGGCAAACAGAGGAATTTGTGGGGAATAAGATGTACCTGGGGACACAGTGTGGTTGTGTCTAGGGAGTGGAGGGGACGAGGAAGAAATGAACTACCAGCTGGAGCATATGAAAGAGAAGACTGTCTAAAAAAAAACCTGAAAGCTCCCACATGACAAATGGGAGGAAAAGATTCTCCTGTTGGCATTATGGTGTTCTGTCAAGTGAGCAGTGAATGAATTGCTTTGGCTTAGATCTTGGACCTCAGCTGATGTTTACTCTGCAGATAGAAACCCGGTTGGTCTTTTAAAAATAGCTCTTTCAGATTGCAAATATGCAGATTGCACCAGCCCAGAAGAACATATGAGATCAAGATGGTGAAAAAATGATGAAAAGCCTATGTAACGCTTTCTTTTTTTTTCCCTCCCTCCATAATTTGCTGTCTGCTAAAGTTTCAGTTACTGCTTGGTGACATTTTGGGAGCTGACGCACAATTTCAATCTCCTTTTTCCCCTCCCTTTGCCTATATCCCACCTGTATAAGCCACTGTTCATTTTCATTTAGAGTCCTGCGTGAGAGAGCCCATTTACTCTGTCTCTTCCCCACGGTGTTTCTTGTTTCCCATTTCCTGTTTGTTGTGTTTGAAATGTCCAGTTTGCTTTCTGGTCGTGTCTGTGGGCCTTGGCTGTCTATGCTGTGGGCCTGTGCACCCACATGGAAGCAAACAAACAGAAAAGCGAGCTCTGCCTTGAAGACAAAGTGCTTGGAGATGGATTTATCATCCACTGAACGGTTACATAAAATGGAAAAGAGAGATCTGTCAGTTTTAGTTGCACGTTGAAAACCAGGCGTGAGAAATGAGTTAGTTTTTCTTTGCCACAGCTAGGGACCTATACTATTGCTATGCATCACGTATGCTGTGGAAATGCCAGCACTCTCTCAAGTTTGATGGGCTCTTTAGCGCATGTTAAGTTGTTTTTCTTTGGCTTCTTGCTGCCTTTTTATTTTATTTTATTTTTTCTGGAAGAAAACGAACCTTTTGGCATTTGGTTTTAGGCTTCACTTGACTTTTACCCTTTTAATATGAAGCATTCATCTTCCCATGTCCACCTGCTGTAATGGTCATACACATAATCATTGTGTGCAAACTAGACTGAAGGTACAGGCAATGCAAAACTGGTTAGTCTGAGATACTGCCCAATGAAAGGCACTCTAACAGGTAGTCAGCTGAGGCCAGGAGTGGGGAGTTTGTAGCTGTGTGTTACCTATTTTTGTCACATACAACTGTTCTTTCAGGTAAAGGGTACTTTGGGCCTGCTGAACAGAAAATAGAATTTCAGAAATCATGGTTGTAAGAGACCCACTAGGGGAAAAAGAAAAAAAACCACGAAGTAGCTGTGAAGACCAGCTTTCAACTGATTATTTAAAGAAATAATTTTTGTCATTCTCGTGTATTAAATTACTTTGTTCCCAAACTAGTAATTGCAGGGTGACTGCATTTTCCTCCACAGATCTTACATTTTTCTGGTTTATTTTGTTCTCCTCTGCCACTAACTCTCCTGGAGAAAGCTGTTCAAATCAGGTCAGGCACTTGCTAGCCCTCATATTAGTATCTGAAATGCCTTTTTCTCTTCCCATGCTTATGCTGCTATGTCCCTGAGATCACAGCTGCCTTTTTTCATCACAGTTAACCTGCCTTTTGCTGAAAGGTAACTAAATTATAAGACCTTTCTGTACACAACTACAAGACCCAACTGGTAAGGAAGGTGCTCCTCAGACTAATTTAAGTATCCTCTTTCCAGAGATTTGAGTAATTATTCCGCACTAGCATTAGCTGTTGAATGGCAGCTTTCTGCCTAGCTTGGTGAGAGGCAGTTTGGAAGGAAATAGGTAGGTGATACTTCAGCTCTGGCTTTAAAAGGTGATCATTGCCAGTTTGGCAATGGAAATATCTACATGATGATTTAATGGTTTGCTGCCATTCCAAATCCAGCCTACACGTGCCCAGCTCTGTTTTGAAATTATAATGTGAAAGTGACTCTCTTAATGGTTCTTAAAGTTTCTCCCAAGTTGTGACAAAGTCAGCAGCAGAGGCATTATTCTCCACTTGGCATTTCTTTCATGTCAGCAGTAATCATTTTTAAAAGCTAGATGTACTCTGCCTTCTATTTTGCATTATGCTCTCTCTCTGTTTCTGACTGAGGCTGGCAAAACTTCTTGACAGGACTGCCATAATGTAATAGAACCAAAGAGATGAAAAATTGGAATGATGATATTCAGTTACAAAATAATCACTCCTGTGATTATTCCAGTCTAAAAAAATCTGCCTGTTAGCAAAGTTTTCTGAGTCAGACTGTACATTTGTTCAGTCTTTGTTGTTCCAGAGCTCCATAATGGTAATTTTTGGTTATAAAATACACGGTATGTGGTGTAACAATTCGGGCTGTAGGAACTAAGGACTGAGTGCACAGAGTTACTGTATCACTAGGGCCCCACTGCTAATGACTAGGAATTAATCCTCTTAAAATTTCAGGGACTTGGGCCCAGCAAGAACATTATTCTATTTCACATAAGCAACATAAGATGGTTCAATAACCTTTCACTTCAGCTTCTCCTGGAAAGTTCCCAGGTTTCTAATTTGCTTGGGACTGAATCTGAACCAGTTCCTGTGCTGCAGGATGAAGACACGGCACACACAAATCTGCTGATTAAGGACTGCAGGTTTTGGTCACATAGAATTACTTGACACTCCAGAAAAGGGGGAAGAAGTAATGATTGGCTTGGAGAAACACAGCTTAGTACTGCTGCATAACTTGTTGGATGCACAAACTCTTGCTCATATTTATACTCTGTAGTAAAACCAAAATGAAACAAAATATCTATAGTTACTGTAGGAAGAATTGGGAAGTCATCAAATCATAATCAGAGTGGCAGGAAAAAGTTTATACTTGTTATTCGCTAAAACAAAATAGATAAGCAGTTATTGATTAAAGGGTTGTGTGCTTAATAGCAATTTATAAATCCAGGACTCAAAAGATAATGTTTGTTTTACTGCTTTTAATTATTTAACATGCAGTGACATTTCTGTTTTGCCAACAGCAGCACAATAGGTCCCTAATGAACTGAACTGAGTTACTAATAATTAAACCATCAAGCAGAAGTAAGGGGTTCAGCGTGTTATTAGATTAACATTCTTAAATAATCATTCTTTTGTTTTTTAAAGAAAACTCTCTGAGAGTCTTCTACCCTGCCCCAAACCAACTGGACATCAGCCTGCCCGAAAAAGCAAAGTTCGTTTATGGCTGACACTTACAGACTCCTTGAAATACTGATAAAAAACACCCTGAAGTTATTCATAGGACTATGATGAAAGTTTGGTTTCAGTACTTCCAGCTCTAGCCTACAAACAAACAGAAATTGGTTGTTTGACAAGAATGTTGGTCAAGCTTTTTCGTTGCTCCAGCTGACTTTTCACTCTGTGATTATGGTCATTTTAAGTGAAAAAGGCTTGGAGTGCAATAAAAAGTTGGTTTATATGGTTTCTTGAAGAGCAGTATTGGATGGCAGTGGACTTGCTGAAGAATTTTGTTCACCAGGGAACAGAGTACATTAGCTTGTGTAAAGAATAGAATAGTGATAAAAGAAATCCCTAGCCTAATACCTTCAAGTAAAATCTGTATTTTGTTTTGTTTTGTTTTTTTTCTAGTAGAACTGAATATTTATTCTTACACTGTAGCTTCAAAAAGATATGGAAGAAATAAACAGGTTGTTGAAAGGGAAAACAAGAATAATTGGAGTTATGGAACAAGAGTAATATGAAAAGAGATGGCAACTACTAAGCCTTTTTATTTTAGAGCAGAATGAATAAGAAGAGATATGATAAAGGGATCAGAAGAAACAACTGTTATAGAGAAGGTTGTTCAGGAAAACTATTCACTCTTTTTCTTAATACTAAAAAAAGAAAATACTCAACAGAATTGAAAGAATGCAAATGCAAAACCAGAAAAAAAAATACTTTCAACTCTGTTCCCCAATAGAATTCCTTGATAAAAGGTGCCACTAAATTACAGAATTTAGCAAGATTCTATTTTTAAAAAATGGGCTGTTAACCTTAAGAAATATTGAAAACTTGCTGCTAATATCACTTCCAAAGTTCCCATTTTCATTCAAAGTTCATCTAACTATTGGCAAAAACTTGAGTTTTAGTCAGATTATTCAATAACAAGACTGCACTGGAAAGGCCTGTGTCAGAGGCTGGTTAAGGGCAGAGAAAGAACACTGCTTTTTCTCACATCCCGCACGAGATGTTTTTGATGTCTCCTGCCTTCTCCATCAAGTTGGGAAATTCAGATGAGCCTGAACTGAACAGTTAGTTACGTACTGTTCATCCCCAAAAGCTGTGATGTGGAAGCGCCTGAGGAATGGACCGTTCTTGTTCATGTTGGTAAGTACTTGTTGTAAACGGACAGAATGTAGCATAAAACTCTGGTAATAAAGTTAGCAGCTGTGTTTTCTAGATGATCTCTTAGGTTGCTGAGAAACTTTCACAGCTAAGCAAAAGAGGGCTTTGTTTGTATTTAAAATTAATCTAGATTCAGTAAATGAGTTTGAGAAGTTAATGTAGCAGGCAAAATGTGACTAGGAGGCAAGAATCTACATAGAGCTGAGAGGACGAATCAAATATGCCTTGGACCAGAATTGGTATTTTTTGGCTTCGGTGTATTTTGCCCCACTTGTAAGAAATTAACATTGATAATTTGTCTTCTTTTTTTGTCAAATGCTAGTGTAGACAAATGTGTCTGTCTACCTCTACAGCTGATGCCTCTCTACTCATTATTATCAAAATAAATGCTATCTGATCTACTCCAGACTGAAGTCCTCCACAGGTTAGCACTAGGCATGACTATGGGTCAGTATTTTTGAGTATTCTCATCCTTTTGGGGGAAAAGAATCTTAAATTTGCCATGAATGCTAAAACTTCTGACGTGGTTATTTTGAAAAATTGAGTTCTCCAAGTTCGCACCTTCATTTGTAGGGCTGTTAGCTTGTCTTCAAACATGGAAACTTTCTGTTTTCCATTATTCCTGTAACCCATGCATTTTAACCTGCTGAGGTCTGTATGTGAAACATTTCACCACTTTGAGGCTCTTAGAACTGTATATTGATCCTTACTATGTTTTCTCTCTGGTTTTTGTCAGCAGACAGGTGATGTTCTGAAGAGGCTTCAGGTAGTGATGTTTCCCATCTGTGTTATTATGAAATGAATGATAATTTCTTACAATGTTTTGCAGGTGAAAACTTTTGTTGTGCTCCATATGCATGTCTGGGTAAATTTTTGACTCCTCCCCAAATACATTGTCTTGGAATATTTGCTTTAAGTAACCTGAAGTCATTCACAGGTGCTCAGTTTAATGCTGATTTACTTTGGATCCATGATTTACCTTAATTCTAACTTTACTGGGAAACCTTAGTACTGGAGGTGCTTTCCCAATGTGTATTCCCTGGCAAACAGGCTGAAGAGCTGCCTGCAGAACAGTCTTGTTACTGTAAATATGCACAGACTGCATTTGCATCAAAGACAAACCAGCCAAAGGTATCGTACACTGCATTTCACACAATAAAAATCCATACCATATTAGAAGAAACACGAAAATCAAAGTGATTTTTGCAACATTGGTAGATGATAAGAGTGCAGGTTTGAAATTTTCATTGCAAAGTGTTTTCAAATGTGATTATTAGGGGCCTAATTTTGTTCCCAATAAAGCTGATGTTGTCAACTTGCAGTTTGCCTGGTCTAGGAGATTGGGAAAACTCACCCTAAAAATTATCTTTAAATGGTCCTTCAGGCTTGGTCCAAATCAGAGAGTAGCAATTACCCTGTCCTTGAGTGGCCTGCAGTGGCCTGCACCAGATATTTCACAAGAACTGGGACATAATTTTACAACAGGGAGATTAAGGATAAACCTTTTCCAGTTTTCTGTTTGTTTTTTTCAAGTAGTCAGTCAAATTCTTTCCAAAATGTTTGCTTCTACTCGTGAACCTTCTGGATATCCTTGAAAATGGTATTGGTGGCTCCCCCATTCTGGTGTTTATGTTGCTGAGAGCAAGTCTGTGCAGGCCACGCTGTTGTAAATCTGACCAGTGTACGTGCAGAAGGTTGAATGAGAAATGAATTGTACAAAAAGCACTTTCTTCTGCAGATTTTTTAACTTTGTTTGCGAAATGCAGAGAGATGAGGGCTGTTATTTCCTACTGCTATCATCTAAGTGCTAGATACAAAATGCAGAGTATTTCCATGGCTGCTACGTGCATGTGACTGCTGCCAGTTTCCTACCAGCACTATGGGGATGGGACAGCTAGGGGAATTCCTAGATCATAGAATCATGGAATGGCCTGGTTTGAAAGAGACCATAAAGTTCATCTCATTCCAACCCCCTGCCATGGCCAGGGACACCTTTCACTAGACCAGGCTGCTCAGAGCCCCATCCAACCTGGCCTTGAACACTTCCAGGGATGGAGAATCCACAACTTCTCTGAGCAACCTGTGCCAGTGTCTCACCACCCTCACACTAAGAAATTTCTTCCTAATATCTCAGATCATCATCTTCATAAACTAACTTAGGCTGACTTGTTGAGGAGGTATTTTTTCAAACGTTCATGTGATTCACTTCTCCCTATTTATATATTATGTTACTTCTGAAAATCTGGGGAATCTGAAGCAAAGCAGTGCATGGGAGAACTTCAACCCACTTTTGCAAATCCGTGAAACTCAGCGAGTACGTGGGTTATTCAAACTGAATCTCGGCATAGAATCTTTTGAAATTTGCTCATCTGTCAAGAATATGCTATTTCACTTAAACTATGAAAAGACTAAATAGATTCTATAATTTAGTAAATATTTTGTCTTCTGACAGCTCCTCTTTTTCTTCTACTCTTTACATTTTTAAGATTTTTTTTTTCCCCCCTCCTTGATGTGATATTTTGATGAAACTTACAGGTGGCAAAAGAAGTAGTTTGGGAAAAGAGTTAGAGAGTTTCTTGTGGTAATAAGTTCCCAAATCCATTTCTCTTTTTTCTTTCCTTTTCATTTGTCATGTAGGTATTTCTATTCATTTTAGGAAACTAATCTGGATATTTGGTGATGACTGGTTGGACTGGGACTCTTGGATTTGGGCCCCTTCTGAATATGAATTCAAAGCTGAGAAAAGTCATGTTGAATCTTTTAGTTATGTGATGCATCAGAAGGTTCAGAAAAAGTTCATTTTATTTTTACCTTGTAGAAGTGTGATTAGCCAGAAACGATGCTTTCAGAACCTGCAAACAGTCCATTTATTTGCCAGCATCAGAATGAGGCTCAGAGTTCCAATGAAAACATCTTTTTGTCTGCTAATGTAATGGGTGCTTATTTTCTGCATCTTCATGTTCCTTGGAAAAGCATCAGGGTTTCATTGTAAATCCATTATGTCTCCCTTGGTCAGAAATTATAAATGACAACTAGTCCCAAGGTAAAGAAAAGAAAGTATTATTTTGTAGAGTAAAAAGGGGTTAAATCACTTTTTATCATGACTGTCCTCCTGGTTATGACATATTCAATGTATTATTTAGCTTAAGTGCATGATTAAGATAGAACCGGGGTACTTCTGGGGAGCATTTTCACAGACATTATACTTACAGTACCTCATTCTGTGGTACAGAAGAAAGAAAAATGACATGTCCCTTTGTGAACCTATCCTTTTAAAATTAGGTTATAGATTATATAGTGGTGTGAGATCCTCTAAGAATTTCTGGGTCAGAGGTACTTTGTTTTCTTTCTTTTATACAGCAAAACCCTTGTATCTTTATTAAAAATTTATTTGCTGTCAATAATTAAATGCTTATTATTTGATCTTTAATGGGGTCATGATTCCCATATTCCCATATTAATGAAATAATGCGAAAGTAAAAAATGCCTTTCAGTTGGAAAAAGTAGTTATTATTCTTTCTTTGTTCTGAGTAAAATAGTTTATCTTAAATTAAAAATTAAAAAAAAGAATTTTCTTTAATCTTAGAATTAAATTAGTGCTAATTAGTTCTATTTTCTCTACAACATTCAAATGCTAAAGTCTTAGTCATTTCTTCAGAGTATTAATAGTGCCCTTTGGCTGTAATCAAGATAATCTTCAATTAAAAGCAATACAGTTAACTGAGTTACATTAACAGTTATTGTTCCCAAATCACAGGGTTAAGAACACAAATCTTGTGTGTTTTCAGCATGGGTACATTGCAGGGGTGTGTGATGATGCAGGGACCTGTTATTCACATGCTAAAACTAAAAAGCACTAACCCAGAGTGTTCCCTGATGAAGCCCTTTCAAACAAAGCCTTTCTTAAAGGTGGTGATGTAAACAGAATTCAAGGATGCTGCAGCAAGCTAAAACAGTTTTTGGATTTGGTCAATGTTCACATGGTCTTCCCCTGCCCCTGTACACCTCTCCCCCAGCACTTTTTACTATAAATCCTGTAAATTATGGGGCATTTTCAATGAGCGAGTTCTGCTTGATATTCACAGCTGTTATTTTCCTTTGTGAAGAGTTAAAGAGCACTTGCCAGTCTGCAATAATTCATCTTATTTTATTAAATTTTTTTTTTTTAGTTCAGAAAATTTATTACATACAGTAATAGTGGATCTCAGCTGAAAATAGAAGCATTTCTTTCAAATTTCTTAGTGTAGCCAATGTGAAGAAATTGCGGTCCCATAGAAATAGGGAAAAAAAGTGTTTTCATCCGTGCTCATAGAACAGCTCTTTCTGGTTTCAAAAGCTAGGCACAGAATATGGGAAAATTCCGTTAACATTGCTGTGTTTGCAAACAAAAAAGCATAAACATCTTGAGCAAACAAAACTGATGAGGGGAACCGTGCTGCTTGCTAGCAGATTACCACTCCAATAGTAAAAATAGACTGTGGCTCTGTCTCAGTAAAAATTAATAACAGTTGGTGAGACAAAAAAAATTTAAGTTGCAAAAATATTCCTACTGTATTTCTATATGCACCTGCCAGTAGCACTTCTGTAATGAATTGCAGACAGAACAGAAAGTCCTGAGCACTTCGAGTGGGCTTCAGTACCTGGGACTTTACAGCAGTTTAGTCTAAATTTTTTATACTTTAGATGACCTACCAAATCACAATCTGTGTTTAGCATGTTGTTGTTTCGTTTGGGTTTTTTAAGATTCACACGTTACTGATTTGCAGAGCATGATGGTGGTTTTTCTGTCATGCTGCCCTTCAGGAGCTAAAGAGGCAAATGTCATAACTGGGCAGATACTGTCAGTAAACCAAATTTAAACAGCTTTCCAAGATATCTTAACATCTGCTTTCTCAAAGCATAAATGCAAGCAAAGATTTTCTTTGAACTAACATTTGTATTCCGTGGAGCAAATACCCCTTTTTGAGTTTCAAAATGCTGGCGCAGGCATCGTATACCGACACTGAGGCAATAAATCAAAAGGGATGGACAAAGATATGAAACTGTACCTTTCAGAAAGAACATTGTGTCTGTACATGCAAAAATAATTGCTTTCTTGGAATGTGACAAAAGAAAATTGAATATAAAATAGGGTGTTAACAGACAACAAATCTAATTTTTAGAGTATTCTTTTTCTGCCTCAGTCAGGAGGATTTCCTGAGGAGTCATATATCTTTGGTACAAAGTGTAGTTAGGTAGTTTGGTAGAGTTTAATGCTTTCCACCTCAGAGGAAAATTAAAATCTGCTAAACTTTTCCGGTGTGTTACAGTGTTTGTCCCAGAACATGGCTTTCAATAAATCCACGAAACAAAGCAGCCCAAAACACTGAGTCCCATTATCAGATTCTTCTGTGATTTAGACGGGGCCAAATAATTATCTGGAAAATTTCTATAGGGTTTTATGACTGTAGAACTCTTTTATAGAATTTGGGATACAGGAGTAAAGTGCCTTAATTTTACCCTGTGGCCAGTATGTTGCTTTCCTCTTTCTTCTGTTTGTATGGTGGGTAGAAATTTTAGCAGCCGAATTTCATGACCCTCCTCTGTATTCAGAGGAAATCACATAGAGAGATTTTATGCAGGTTCTGAGGGTTTATATAAATTTTTAGATGTTTCTGTAGGACAGGGTGTCTGTGTATTTGTAGGGTGGAGAGACAGGGTTAATTTGTGGGTGTGATTTTTTTAAAGGAGGGAACCTGAATTCCTCTCCTGAATTAAGTAACCTCTTAATTTCAGGGGAAAAAAAAATGGATTAATCTTGAAGATGGAAGTATGGTAGGCTATATTCTGATCCCAGCCACTGAGAATCCCTCACAGGGAATCAAGACTGAGCTGTGAACCTTAGGTGACTCCTCTTTATGATATATGTGAAAGGAATATGGTGCTTCTTAGTCCCATCTCTTCTTCTGAATTATTGTGGTGCATAGAACAAAGAATTACCACTTATCTCTCTTTATTTACCAAGATACAACACTAGGTAAGGAAAACGACCTTTGATATCATTGGATCTATCTAAAAAAGACTGCCAGGATTCCTCCAAATCCTGTTGAGAAACTGTTTAAAATAGTTTAGGTTTTTTTCCCTTTCTCCTACATTTTGGTTTTTCATATCTCTCCACATAACCAACTGCTCAGATACACATTTTATATGAGTACTTTGTTTGCCAATTTTATTTATTAGCCAGAAGGAAATATTAAAATGAACATAAATGTCAGGCTGAAAGCTATGACACCTTAAGGGTAGTCAGACTGACTAGCTGATCTGACTCACTATACGTAAAAAAAAGAGAAAGCCAGCAAAAAAAAGCCTTTTTTCCTTAATCACGTTGTGACGAGAATGAGGAAAAAGTGTTTTGTATCACAAATCTACAGGATGGACCTGAAAATATAAAATTCAAAGTTCATTCTCTACAAAGAAATGAGGAAAAGAACCAAAGAGCTCCACCAACCCCCGAAGCTCTACTTTCAATTAATAGAGATGTACATTAACTCCTCTGATGTTATTACATTATGAAATTCACAGTAAATTAAAGCAAAACCTGCTCTTCATTGAATTTTTAGTCTAATTTGAAATCAGAAATGAATTAGAAATGTTTACGTGTGTGCAGAGAAGGTCATTCAGTATTGGCAGCTCACACAAGACCGTCCTGAAAACCTGGTCCTGGCCCCAGGTGTGGGCTGTTGTGGCTGTCCCCAGGCGGTGAGGAGCTTCACCTGGAATTCACACTCCAGCAAAAGCAGCTTAAAAAACTCCGTGCAGTGCAGTATCATTCTCTGTTTTTACTTTAAGTGAAGGATCTCTCCCTAGAAAGTTCCTAATCTTTTTTTGATGTTTCAGGGTGTAGTTTAAGTGAGAGTGAAACAATAATTTCCCAGGTATAGTTAGTGATGTGCAGGAATTTGTCTCAAAACATTTCAGGAATTTGATTGACGAAATGGAATCCGGTCCTGACGTCAATTTACTGAGATTACTTTTTAATGAATACGACTTTAAAAGCATATGCAAAATTAAGATCAGTCACTAAAAATGCATTTGGATGTGACATTTAAAGAATGATATACATAATGTATCGGAAATTAACTTTTATAATCTACAGAAAATTATTCTCGTTGTTGGCTCTCTCAATTTGTGAGAACTTGGGCAATGAAATTATTAATTACAAGCAAAGGAAAATGGAATTATGTATTTTTTTATTAATATTGCCTGTGTGCCAGATAATTACCTCTTAAAATATTAGTGTACATGGTTAGTGAGTTATTTTACAGTCAAATCCTTCTTATCTCCTACATGCAACTTCTCTCTGAAGTTAAGGAAAGGGTGTGCTTTGCAAAAATAGATTTGTCCAGAATTTTCTCATATGCTGTTATTCACAAAGATCATCCTGGATTTGCACTCTGCTTTCTTTCTTTAGATTAATGCTATTCCTAGTGAAGGCAATGAAAAAGTTCACAGTGGCTGTAATGACAAAGTGAGAAATCCTTTGATTATATCTATCTATTGATCTATAATTTCATTCAGGATATATTAATTTATACTATATTTATTTACCTGTTTTGAGTCTTTTGATAAAGCACAGTCTTTTGATAAAACACAGAATTTAAAGCTTAAATCAACAGCTGAAAAACTATTTTAGTTTTCCAGTTTTGAAAAACAGAGGAATCTTGACAGTAGCATTTCAGTGTCTAAACAGTTATCAGGAGTATCCTGAATTGCTCTGTGTAACTGTCAGGTGAGGGACAAGAGGGAATTGGCTTAGTTTGTAGAGAGAGAATATCTCCATTCAGGAAAAAAAATCTCACTGTACTGATACCTAAGTAGGTAAATAACATTTCTCCAAAAGGAAAAAATATAACTGGAGATTTTAAAGAACTGTTAGCTTCCCCTGGTAAATGTTTATTTAAGCACAGATGGCTCTATTTTAGATCGTGGTCTTAGACAGTGATCCTGAGCTTCTTTTCATCCCTGCAATTGTTTGACTTAATGGTCGCGGGAATTTATCAACAAAAAGGTTATCTGTTGTTCTCTTAATGAGGTTTGTGATTCAACTGGAGAAATCTTTCTTTCCTTTTGCTCTCTTCTCCCCTATTTATATTTCAAAAGTGATGGCAACTGTTTCACAGCTTTCTTTTGATGATGATTTGTCATTTAAAGAAATATCACAGTGTATGTTTGACTTTCTGTTATTCCATGAGTCACTGAGCTCAAGAAGTCATTGTCGTACCCACAGTTGTACTCTGCCAGCAGTAACTGCCTTTATCTCATCTACTACCTCTAATTGCCTTTAAAGGAAAGAATTGCCAAAAATGCCTTGTGTTTCGTGAGACAAGACATATGGACCGCATAGAGTTTAATCTTCTCATTGACAAGAGGAGTAGGTGGAGGTGTGGTGACTTCAAGGACAGTCTGTGCTATTGCAACCTGTTTCTCTTCAGAATAAAAACAAGGTGAAGGTTTTCCTGCCCAACTCTTAGCTGAAAAACTGATCCTGATATAAGCTTGACCCTCTTTCCACAAAGAAAGAATGGGAGAATGATGGAAGTGTTCTCTAGACCAGATCT
Organism: Cnemophilus loriae; assembly: GCA_013397755.1. Classification (NCBI taxonomy): domain Eukaryota; kingdom Metazoa; phylum Chordata; class Aves; order Passeriformes; family Corvidae; genus Cnemophilus; species Cnemophilus loriae. The sequence continues at coordinate 351,742 of VZTF01001323.1, forward strand.
TGTTCTTTTCCCCCACAGCAAGCACAAGGCTTGTTTCCAAACATGTACTGGTTTTCCCTACATCTGGTAAACATCACAACTTACCATAAGTTACTTTAACAGCATCTTTGAAAGAACTGCTGATGCTGTAAAAAGTTATATAATTTGGTTGTGCTACTCTTTAGGTTGTCTACTTTTTGCAATAAGAAAAAGAATACCCACATGAACAGAAGAGCTCTGCATGGCTCAATAAAAGTGACTTTGCCCGATTGCTTTTGAGAGCTCTGTATCTGCTCTAGCCATGTTGAATAAAATGGGAAAAATCTAATTTTCTGTGTAAAAGTAGAATGCTTTCCAAAGGAAAATAAATGAGGGGGTGGGTGAGCCAGTAACCTTAGCATAAAGCAACTCATGCATTATTAATCTAATTTCCCATAAAGTTTGAACAAAAAGCATGTTGAGACATTACTCTGTTCCTTGTTAGGCTGTGTTCATAATGCCCTCTCTCTTTTTATGTAATATATTTTTCAGCCTAAATAAGATATTCTCAAAGCCTCAGGATTTTCACTCCTTCAAAGATCTCTGTTTTATTTCTAAATATTATAGATTTTGATGCACAAGAGGCTTTAAGTTTGGTACCTCAAAGGCTGTTCACCCTTTTAGGTAACCCCCAAGTTGGCTTTCATATTTGCTTATTACCCGAAATTCTTCACAAGAAGCTTCAGCCTGTTTTACAATTAAAGGCTTTGATCATATTTACTGTAGCTACGTAAAATATTTCTGCATGAATGTTACATGAGTTCAATTTCCGTATTAGACTAGCAGCTTACCTGATATTGAGTGTCTACGTGAATCCTTTTCTAATATAATTATTAAACCTCAACTTTGCCATTCTCCTTAGCACCCACAGGCAAGAGGGAGCTGCTCCTGTGAGCTATCCTAGTTTGCTCACTTTGAACAAATTTCAGTGTTGGAACGCAACACTCTGGGGTCAGACGCTGCAATATTTCCATTTCTAGATAACCAAGACTTTTACTGGTCTTAGTTTCTTTATTTTAGGTATACCATGTGTCTGGGACTGTTTGGAAGTTTTTTCAAATGTACATGAACTTTAAACTGTGGTACTGTGAGTAGCAGAACATACTGACCAAAATATTCAGGAACAGCTTTGGTTATGGTGCGTTTAATCATAGCGTACGTGTTTGTTAAAAATTACTCTGTGCCATGTTGCGTGCCAGTTCCCAATTCTTCCTTTCAGCATGTTTTCCAAATATTTGCTAAACTTAGGTTTATTTACTTGTTTAGAAGAAAATTCAGAAGAAACACCTTGAGAAATACTGAGGTGTGGTGAATTTAACTTCATGCTTTTGCTTCCTTTGCATAAGAAAATTACCGGATGCACAATGTACCACATAAAGCACAGTTCTGGCATAGATAACTTTTGAGAGCACCGTGCCCTTTTTTTTGTAAGAGATATGCTTAACCCAAACTTTGATTCCTGCTTTAAAATTCAATAAGCAGTACTTCAATGACAGCTCCTAAGAGCCCACCTCTTTTATTCTCAGTATAGTTGTTTTATTATCTTTTGTTCACTGTGTCTTTCTGAATGATACAAGTTAGTTTCTGAAACTGCGTTTACCAACAGGATCATCATGAACTTTACGTAGCTAAAAATTTCACAGCTACTTTGTCTGTTTCATCTGGAAATGTACTGAATTCGATGAGAATATCAAACCCAAGTGATGCACTGGGCAATTTCTCACCACCACCTGCCAGTCCCTGAGCAGTGGCCCCCGGCCAGCTTTCCTCCTAGGTTATACACTGACCATGACACCATATGGAGTATCCCTTCAGCCAGTTTGGCTGTCCCAGCTGTGCCCTCTCCCNTCTGGAAATGTACTGAATTCGATGAGAACATCAACCCCAAGTGATGCACTGGGCAATTTCTCCCCACCACCTGCCAGTCCCTGAGCAGTGGCCCCCGGCCAGCTTTCCTCCTAGGTTATACACTGACCATGACACCATATGGAGTATCCCTTCAGCCAGTTTGGCTGTCCCAGCTGTGCCCTCTCCCAGCTCCTTGTGCACCCCAGCCTCCTCACTGCTATAAGCTGAAAAGTCTTAGTGTAAGCAACAACTAAAACAGTGTGTTATCAACATTATTNAACATGTACTGGTTTTCCCTACATCTGGTAAACATCACAACTTACCATAAGTTACTTTAACAACATCTTTGAAAGAACTGCTGATGCTGTAAAAAGTTATATAATTTGGTTGTGCTACTCTTTAGGTTGTCTACTTTTTGCAATAAGAAAAAGAATACCCACATGAACAGAAGAGCTCTGCATGGCTCAATAAAAGTGACTTTGCCCGATTGCTTTTGAGAGCTCTGTATCTGCTCTAGCCATGTTGAATAAAATGGGAAAAATCTAATTTTCTGTGTAAAAATAGAATGCTTTCCAAAGGAAAATAAATGAGGGGGTGGGTGAGCCAGTAACCTTAGCATAAAGCAACTCATGCATTATTAATCTAATTTCCCATAAAGTTTGAACAAAAAGCATGTTGAGACATTACTCTGTTCCTTGTTAGGCTGTGTTCATAATGCCCTCTCTCTTTTTATGTAATATATTTTTCAGCCTAAATAAGATATTCTCAAAGCCTCAGGATTTTCACTCCTTCAAAGATCTCTGTTTTATTTCTAAATATTATAGATTTTGATGCACAAGAGGCTTTAAGTTTGGTACCTCAAAGGCTGTTCACCCTTTTAGGTAACCCCCAAGTTGGCTTTCATATTTGCTTATTACCCGAAATTCTTCACAAGAAGCTTCAGCCTGTTTTACAATTAAAGGCTTTGATCATATTTACTGTAGCTACGTAAAATATTTCTGCATGAATGTTACATGAGTTCAATTTCCGTATTAGACTAGCAGCTTACCTGATATTGAGTGTCTACGTGAATCCTTTTCTAATATAATTATTAAACCTCAACTTTGCCATTCTCCTTAGCACCCACAGGCAAGAGGGAGCTGCTCCTGTGAGCTATCCTAGTTTGCTCACTTTGAACGAATTTCAGTGTTGGAACACAACACTCTGGGGTCAGACGCTGCAATATTTCCATTTCTAGATAACCAAGACTTTTCCTGGTCTTAGTTTCTTTATTTTAGGTATACCATGTGTCTGGGACTGTTTGGAAGTTTTTTCAAATGTACATGAACTTTAAACTGTGGTACTGTGAGTAGCAGAATATACTGACCAAAATATTCAGGAACAGCTTTGGTTATGGTGCGTTCAATCATAGCGTACGTGTTTGTTAAAAATTACTCTGTGCCATGTTGCGTGCCAGTTCCCAATTCTTCCTTTCAGCATGTTTTCCAAATATTTGCTAAACTTAGGTTTATTTACTTGTTTAGAAGAAAATTCAGAAGAAACACCTTGAGAAATACTGAGGTGTAGTGAATTTAACTCCATGCTTTTGCTTCCTTTGCATAAGAAAATTACCGGATGCACAATGTACCACATAAAGCACAGTTCTGGCATAGATAACTTTTGAGAGCACCATGCCCTTTTTTTTGTAAGAGATATGCTTAACCCAAACTTTGATTCCTGCTTTAAAATTCAATAAGCAGTACTTCAATGACAGCTCCTAAGAGCCCACCTCTTTTATTCTCAGTATAGTTGTTTTATTATCTTTTGTTCACTGTGTCTTTCTGAATGATACAAGTTAGTTTCTGAAACTGCGTTTACCAACAGGATCATCATGAACTTTACGTAGCTAAAAATTTCACAGCTACTTTGTCTGTTTCATCTGGAAATGTACTGAATTCGATGAGAATATCAAACCCAAGTGATGCACTGGGCAATTTCTCACCACCACCTGCCAGTCCCTGAGCAGTGGCCCCCGGCCAGCTTTCCTCCTAGGTTATACACTGACCATGACACCATATGGAGTATCCCTTCAGCCAGTTTGGCTGTCCCAGCTGTGCCCTCTCCCAGCTCCTTGTGCACCCCAGCCTCCTCACTGCTATAAGCTGAAAAGTCTTAGTGTAAGCAAGAACTAAAACAGTGTGTTATCAACATTATTTCTATCCTAAATCCAAAACTCAGAACTGTACCAGCCACTGGGAAGAAAAGTAACTCTATCCCAGATGAAACAAAGACACAGTACTGAGATTTTAACTTTTACCTTTGAATCTCAAAAATGCAATGGATTTTCGGCACTAACAAATTAGTTATCAGAAGGCAGAATCTTTCCATTTTCCTCATTTTCATGTGATTTTCTCACATCAGTTCTTTCATTGGCTTCACCAGCTCCTTCTTTATAGAGTTATACTTAAGGAGTGAACAAGTCTAGCCTTAAACTTGATCTCGTCTTCTTTCCTAGGACTGCTTTTCTCATTTGTTTTTTTGCCAATTAATTTTTTTTTTTAAATGCAGTTTCCACAGAGCATTCCTCCTCATCTCCTACACTGTATCGTGTCGCCAGATTCAATCTTTCAATTTGGAATTCTCCCAGAAGCAGATGACATTGGTCTTCTGTATCATACGATTCTTGCTCATATTACTGGTCGTATTTCTGCTATGAAAAGTCTTCTGATTAATTCTTCTCATTAGTCAACTTGGTAAACAAATTACTGCAGGAAGCTTAAAAGCTTGGGTTGAAAGCCAGAAGAGAAGAAAAAGATATCTTGTTTGCAAGTCACTATTTTCCCTTGGAAATATCTGCTCTTCTATCAGGTTGTCATTTGAGGCTGCTAGAAGTTTTTATTACTCAGGGTTAATTGCCTCTGGCACAATAATCTCAGATTTCTCTGGAGAATTACTGATAGCACAGATTTTCCTTCTGAAATAAAATTACTTTCCTGTCATGAGAAATGTGTCAACTTTTTAGCACTTCTTTAAAAAAGTACAAAAATTGGCATTAGGACCAATATTCCATTGCCTCCTAGTTTGGGTTTTTTTCATCTCTCCTCAGGATATTGTTTCCTGTTTCTAGGTAAAACTTCTCCAGTTTGACATGCCAGCAGAAACTGTGCCATACATTAGTCCAAAAAACATAACTAGTTGCTTTCGTGGGTAACTGGTCTTCAGCTTGTATGTACAGGTGAACATTGCACTGCAAAAAGGCCTGGGGGTGTTTTTAATTCATCTGCTTACACAGTTCAGACATAGATCATCTTTCTGGGTAGTCGCATAACCAGGAGTGCTTTTTAGCTGTATGTCTGTATCCTAGAGTGTCTTGCTTGTAGTGTATTAGATCACTGAAAGCCTCTTGGAAGTAGGATGCTGAAAATCCACAGCCCAGAGTAATTGCTTGCAAATCTTTCCAAATAGTTAGTGCATCGTAAATATATTGCTGTAATGTGACAGGTAAAGGCAATGTACCAGTGTAAGTCATTTTCGTTTTGGAGATACTCTTCCTGAAAGGTGATGTTTTTGTCAGTCAGGGACTGTTTCATCGGTTGGGATGTAATTCTGAAATTTCTACTTCTGTGCTCCTCCACGGAAAGGAAATGTGAGACTGCCACGATCCCGGGGCTGGCAGCAGTAAGGACGATCAACGTCTTTTGATTGACTGTGGAGTCTGCCGAAGCCCTGTGTTCACAATTCCAGAGCATGTGGAGGGCAGGATAGAGTTGTCACTGACATCCCCATCATATTTGCAATTAGTAAACATGCTTCTTGTGCGTTCCAATGATTTAGGAATGGGAAAATATATTTTGCCTTTGAACAAAAGCCACTGAAGATTTTCTGAAAAATGCTTGATTGGAAGTGTGACAAATTGAAGACATTTGGAATTTTTCCAAAGAGATTTTCAGATGTTGGGCAGATGTTATTGTTTGCTGACCTAGGACTTTGCAGACTGACAGAAAATAATTTGATGCTCTAACAAAACATTGATTACACACACTAAATAGCCCTGGTGGAGTATTTCCCTTATGGCTTGCACTTCCAGGGTTATGGTTAAACGAGCACCCCATGTCATCAAACATACAGAAGGTGCCTTTGCCACTCTGAGGGGATGATCCTAGCATTTAAATAATGATTTACTGATGCTTTTATTAGAACAATTATTGGTTATTTCAGACTTGAAATGGGCAGATTAAGCTCTGTGAACCTCACAGCTGAAACCTCACAACACTGGCAATTTTCAGTGATTAAAGTAATTTACTTTATCTATAAAATGTAAAGATATTTCATAATAGCCATACAGCAAGTACAGGGAGGTGTAGCTTTCCTGGAGATAATCAGACCTCTGGGGATAAAGGGTCCTGGCTGCACCTCATGCATTGCAAGACCCAGAGGGCTTTATTATCTGATGATTACCACACCCCCATTTCCATGTCTTTTTGCTTAATTAATCACAGTAACATTATTGCCCAACTTCAGACAACAAAAATAATGAGAGAGGCTTTAAAAGATTCAAAGACTAGATGAAAAACAAGAGATCCCATAGGAAAGTACCCATAGTGAAACTGAGGTTTACAAATCACTGAAATCTATTAAAAATGATGCTTACATTTTGTAAAGTGCCTTCTTTAATATAAATATAATTACGTTTTAAATATTGTAAGTGTGTATATACAATATAAAACATATACTTGTTTTGATCAGAGGAGATGAGGTTTAATTCTTAAGACAAAAAAACCCTTTAAAATATCGCAGCCATACCATGGGAGGTTATAGCCATTTGCTATTTTCTTGGGAAAGCTTGCCATATCCACTTTGTTGTTCCTTATTTGGTCTAAGTAAAGTTTAATGCACATTTTTATGTCTTTGCCTTTCTAAATGACCAACTAATCATGCAGTCTACAGACATAAATCCAGAGTAAAATCTTCAAGAATTATGTGTCAGAAGTGACTTCTAAAGAATTTCATATTGTTAAACTTCTACTATATTCTAATCATCTCTCCTTTTAGTATATCCTTCTCTGCCACACTTGACAGTTGTTCTTACTGTACCTCAGTATAATTATCTGTAAAACTGGTGCCTGACTTTTAAAAAGTTGAGTGAAACATAATTAGTTTATGTGCTGATGCCCTTTCTTACACTTAGTACCATTAGACTGTGGGCAAAAGTCTTTTATCGCAGCTCCAGTCCTCTCAGGGAAGGTTTGATCTAAAGCTGCATAGCACTGATTTCCTCCTGATTCTGCATCTTAAACTTGTTGCTTTTCATAGAACTCATCAAATATTTCTAATAATTTGGGTGAAATTTGGACAACCTTTTAATAGCCACATAGTAGGCATTTTGAAGTCATAAAAGATACTAGTCAAGGAAACAAGGTTTTCTTGAGCTTTGAGATTTCCAGAATTTCTTGTCTATAAGTAAAAATATACCAGATCTACACAACACAGCCACTGTAGCTGTCTGTTTTTCGAAATGGAAGCTGATAAGGTAGATCATGTTTCCAAATTCATTTTGGAATTTCAGTCATCAATGTCTGAGGCATAAATAATCTAAACGGGAAGAGTTTAATGAGTTTTCAAAAGGTGCTTTCACCTTTTCACTCAAACATCAGTTTGTTCACATGCATATGTGGGGGTGGTCAACTCCTGGACAGGCAGCTGACTAAGATTTGGGGATCAGGAGGAAGGCTAGATTATTTCTGATAACCATTCTTGCGGTCCACTAATTTCAAGCAGAGGAAGAGCAGTCTGTTTTGTAATTCGCTGTGATAATATTGACTGCTTTCATCTCGTGGTGGTGTTAAAACCGGCCTGTAATCCCGTCAATGGAAGAATGCATAAGGAGATCAGAACCTCTTTGTGTGTGTACTGCAGCAATATATTTCTGTAAAAGCCTCTGGTAGAGTGTACTTAAAACTTCTATCCAATGTGTTTGAATTGTACTCGTTAATTTATCATCTTTGAGAGAAACAAAAGCCAAAATTCATTAGGACAGTTCTCAGTATGTGCACCTGTGGGGTCTAGGATGCCTCTGGTGACTGACAGTTTCCTAATTTAAAAATATTTCTTTTTATTTTGGTGTCAAGGATCTCAGCAGTAGAGACCTCAGATAAATAACAGAGCAGGTATTTGATATCTAATTCAAGTTGAGATGCCCCTTAGTCTTCCCTATCCATTATTTGATAGACAGTAAGGAGAATATCCATCTGGGGAAGATTTTGCCGTGTTCTTGGCTCTGAAACTTGGTCTGTGGCATGATAACACAGGGCAATGTATTTGTGACTGTCTTGAGCTTTGTAATCAAAAAGGTGATTTTTTGCTTTTAAGTCCTGGAGAGCAACATGAACCAGGTAAGACAAAATAAATGTCTAGCCATGAAGAACTGTAAGTGCTCCATCAAATCCACTGACATTTACATACACTGCATTCCATTTTATGACTTTATCTCAAATCTAGATTTCGGTGAGCATCTAGAATGAAAGATAAATGGAGAAATTAATCAACTCAAACACACCTGTTTGAACTAATAACTTTTAATCTTGCAGATAAAAGAAAAAACTCCAAGTTGCATGCTAATAATGTTCTCAGAAGTTTTAAGGTGCGCTGTAGAAAGCATGAAATGCTTTGGAAGCCACTCACATTAGGTATCAAATGGATTCTTGTGAGTAATACTGGTTCAGTCATTGAAATAAAACAAAACAAAGAAAAAAGCCATAACATAGCAGCAACAACAGCTAACCAAAAAAACAAAAAAAAAAATCAAAAGGAAAGGAGAAATTACAGTTTTGAGAAACACACTTCTAGCATTTTCAGTGTTAAATTCTTGTACCATCCCCATCTCAGTATCTTTCAAATGACTTTACTTTCTGACTTAATACTTTGTAGTCACATTAACGTTTATTTTGAAATTTACTACCATTCAACTCTAGAACAAAATTTCTTTTCTTTTTTTCCATTTCCATTATTTCTACACCAAAAGTGTTAATTTTGAAATGTGATTTAAAAAATTTAATATGCTCATGGAGATTTATGTAGTGCAGTTTTTAGACAAGAAAATTGTTGGTCTTGCACTGTCAGCCAGTGCTCTGTTAATGATATAATGCATTTTTAAATTTTCATATGGATTTTTTTTCTCAAGTGATTGCTGAGCTGATGTTGAAAATATTAGGCATTTTCTAAAACTCCACTTTTATGATCTCAAGTGTTTAATTTCTTATTCCCAAACTGTCGTGTGAAGGATACTCATTCAAACCCACAGTAGAACACATACCACAGCTAAAGGTCCTGCAGTCACTCCCAGTGCCTAGACATTGCCTTTGGAATTCTTTCAAGGAAAATGATTCATCCTGAAATTTGGCTACATGTGGAAGTAGATCCAGATAGTTTTTCCTAGCATAGACTCTCCAGCAAACACCACTGACTGGGCTACAAATCAGTATTCTGGGAAGGCCACTGTGCTCCCTACATCCCACTGTTTGTAGTTCAGTTTTATGGTTTCATCAAGGTGTGGTAATAGACCAAATTCATTTAGGGGGCAGAAAATGTGTTCAGAAGTGGAAAATTGGTGGAATTTGGGGGTTAAAATGGGGCGAACATATTTATCTACGTAAATATACAGATGTGGAACCTTCATAAATGAAGCCCTTTCAGAAGTGTTAGTTGGATACAAGCTATACATAGAACCAAACTGCCCTGATCCTCTTTTTTTTCCCTCTGAATATATAATTGATAGACCCACATGTCCATTTTGAATTTCATAATTTAAAGCCTAGTATCAGAAAGCAGAGCAATGGATAGAAATTCATGCGATCACTGTTGCTGCACCCTTTTACAAAAGACAGAACCATGAAAGATATGCAAATTGTCCATAATTATACTTTTAGATGGTTACTTAAATACCTGTCTTTTTCACACTACAGGCACAAAGTTAGTATACCTCAGATATGCTAATAAAAACAAATGTCTGTGGTTTCTGGCAAAATAAAAGCTCCAGTAGTTTGCTGTGTGCGCTCTATACAACTGTTAGGCAATGTCACGATGCCTACCGAGACGAGCTTGGATAAAGCTGCTACAGTATAAAGATTAAGGCTATTTTATATTCTTTGATTTTTCTTTAAATGCTCCCTGCATTTAAATTACCGTATTGCTAATTTTAGCTAATGTATTAATACATGTGTCTCAGCTATTTATACATACAATATGAAACCCGAGTGAGACGGCAAACAGGGTGTATGATTCCATAACTCTGGAACATGTACTGTTTCTTCTATATAGTGGGTTTGTTCACAGGACTCAAAAGGATTTGCAAAGTGTTTACATTAAGAACTGAGCTTAGACATTCTTAGATTCTTAGATTCTTTTCAGAATCTCCTTGTTCCAAACCCATGGTTAATGAGAGCCCAAAATTCTCTCTCCCTTAAATTTCAGCTGTTGTCACTTAAATCCAGAGTGACTGCTGCTCCTTACATACCTCCCTACTACTTTTAATAGCACTACTGAGAAAACAGTTTCAACTCTGTCTATATTAATGGTGATAGAATCTGACCCTCTGTAAATGAGAAATGAACTTCCATGAAATCTAACAGATGCCAAGGATGTGAGGATTAATGCTTTTTTGCTAGTTGTTCCTGTAAAAGTGCATAGGAAAATCATGCCTCTGAGTTCAGGGTATTCCATCACCAATGTGCAACAAGTAGGGATTACTGAATTCAGGGTAGTAGACTGAGTCTGAGCCTGTGCTCCTTGCACTCTCCAGAGACCTGAAAAGATAAGAATTGAGCTTTCACTTTTGATCTAACTTGTAATTGATCCTCCAGAATATAGAACTTACTTCTTGCACAATATTTCTATGTTGTGTCTTTGGTTTTATTCTTCTGAAAGTACATTATTACACATTTCTCTTCCTAATCAGACACTCGTTTTGTGTATTTTGTGTGTTTTGCTCAAATTTCCACTTTCCTCAAATTAACCACAGATCAGATTAATTGTACTTGGTAATCGAACACTCTTTATCTTAATTATCTTACCATCAAACCTAGTGATCTGAGAGAAAGTTTGCCACCAGGTTTTAAACCTTTCTTGTATATTGCAGAATAATTCAGTCATCAAGGTTATTGCTATAATTTAAAGGATTTTAATAATTTTTTTCTCATTCTATTCAGCTCGTAGATGAATAGTATGTCTTTAACCTCCCAGACCTGATGTCCTTGGATAAAGAATAAAACGGATAGTGGGTAAAACTGGACTTTTTTTACTGCCTTGATATGTGTCTGAGTTACGTTACTATTGGTGTATAAGTACTTAGTGCTGTTTGTCTTTATGTCTATTATTATTTGCCTTAGTTTTCATTTAGAAACTTTTTATTAGTTTAAAGAGCGATATCAATGTGTGCCAAATAATTATTGAGTCTTGGTTACTTTGGAAGGTTTCCCACAGCTTTTGTAAGACCGAGTGACAATTCTTTGATGGTAATCAGAAGTGGATACCCGTGTAGATTCTCGTACAATGCACAAAGTCCCTTCCCAGTCCTCCAAATGTAAAAGAAAGAGAAGGGAAATGACTTTTTAGAGGGTGAATGTGTTTTGCTACTTCAGAGCAGAATATCTGATGCATTCTTCATTTTCTTAATCTTATTAGCTATAATTACTCATACAAGTTTAGGTTCACGTTACTCATGGAGATGAAACTGTGGTCTTGCTGTGCTCTTTTCACTGCAGCTCATTTCAGCAGCCCTGCTCATATCCCACAAGAACCAAGGAATGCATTTCCTGCAGTACAGAAAGTACAGAAGAGATCACATGACAGATGAACTTTACTGAAGTGTTGAAATTGGAGTGTAGGTCCTTGGAAACGCAACAAATGTAGTTCCTCTCCCTGTCATGTCTGGGTTTGGGTGATGCAAAAACTGACCTAACTCTTAAGATTTCTGAACAGATAGCTAGGTTTGTAAAGGGTTTTTTTCAAGCAAGTTTACAATACCCTTAGGCATGTCCTAAGCATTAGTAATACAAACAAAAAAAAAAAAAGAGGAATCCACTCTGGACAGTCTGAGTGCAGTAGGGAAGACAATTTGGCAGGTGAGGCATTCTTTGGTAGAAGTATAGAATGCTGAACTGCAATAGTTAGCTGGGTCTCTGTGGGCCATCAAGAACACATAAAGACTGCCAACATCTCTTATAGATCTTTTCACAGATCCTATTACAATTCACAGTAAAGTGATCCTCTACCTGTCTTTCCTGAGGGGTCCAATTAAGGTAAGGATTTATTCAAGACTCGTACAGACCTGGGGCTTGCACAGTGCAAATGTGAGAGGAACATGATGCTTCTTCCCTTTTATCTCAAGAGCACTCCCTGTGCAAGATCTTGCGCTAGCAGTTAATCTGAAAAAAGATTTTCTAGTTGGGAATTATCCCATTCACTGCTTTATAGCTTCTTATACTTCACATAATTATATAGAGAGGGAAACAAACTTCTTTCTTTCATCTCCTAACGGCTATCCAGACAAGTGTCCTCAGAACCTGCAAAGGCATTTCAACCAGGATACTTTGCATGTCAGACAAATTTTCCAAATGCTCATCTATAAGGAGGATGTCCCTTTTGCTGTCTCCTAAGAATAATTTATCCAGCTGTTCTTTCTGTATGCTGATGAGACAACTTTTAGGCTGTGGATTTCATGAGATGTCAAAGGATGGAATTTATCCTAAAGTAACCTCGTGTATACATGCCCACTCATCTCATGTTTACCTCAAAGATTTGTTTTTGGTTGTGATTGTTCCATAATACACCTGGCTGAGCTACAGAAGCTACAAGGCAAATCTGCTGTGGGCAGCCCCTCAGTCTGTAGGATACAGAAAATAGCAGAGCTGTGACTGAACCTAAGCAGAGGTGAAGGTAGGGGCTCATACCAGAGCTGCCAGCAGAGTTTCCTGAGCTAAGCACAAACAGGGTATGGAATTCTGGTCATCCATTTGTAGCAGCACAGAAGGCCCAGAGTTTTTCCTCAATTAGATATCATCAGACTTCGTGAGCATTAGAAGTTACACATTACAGAAGTGGATGCTGGCTGGTAATGCAACACCATTTTGTTTTATTAATAATAGGATAGTAATGGAAGAGTGAGTAACATCAGAGTATAAAAAAACACAGAGTGTACCAGGATTGATAAACATAACTGAATTGTTGTGATAAAAGGAATTTATTTCTCCCAGTGAATATTCAACTAAAATGTAGAGTTTGCAGTTTTGGTTTATTTCTGTCAGCTAAACATGGATTTATACAACTCTTCTTACAATGCTTTAGTATTCATGTCCTTATTTTTGCATTGTTAGATTTAAAGGATGACAGAACTTTGCAATTTGCAATTAATGACATTTGGTTTTATTAAAAGTAAGTAGAGAACCATATCAATAAAGAATAGACATTAAGATTATGAAGAAAATCATTTGTCAAAATCCTTGCCTGTAAGTAAGCTCTGCTTGGAGGTTTTATTGGCCATATTACCTCAGTTATTTAGGGAAAGACATATGATCTGCTCAAGGTAAATAGCTTGAAAGCATTTCCACCTGCAGCTGAATCTGTTTATGTGTCAGTGTAGCTGGGGCCTGCCTTGGGCCTTCAGGGCTCGTTGTAGAGCCTGAGGCAGTGTCTTACAGAGCACAGTGTTACTGCAGCAACTCATTAGTTACCACTGCAAGAACATTAGGATAAACATGTACTAGTGAGGGGACTCTAACAAGGGAGATGTCTGTACCATTAATTTACTGAACACCGAGTTGTTCCGCTATTTTGAAAGACTGGAGTGTTCTTATACATTTTTCCTTTCTGTAAATGAAAATTTGGGGAAAAATAAGGCATCTCAGGATGCATGTGCATACAACCTATTAGACAGAAGTGACTGATCCTGGCAGCAGAAAATCATTGGGTTGTGCTTTGTAACTAGATGTGGGCACCTGTGAATCAAGGGAGGCCAGCAGGGATGCAGAGAGATGTCACCACACAGATATAGAGAAGCTGTTGAACATTAGATTTACTGGAATCTATTTTACACTGGCATTATAAATCACAATAAACTTCCTTACTCTGCTGTGTACGTACGGCTTGACAGCACCATGATACTATGAATTGTTAACAAAAGTCCGTGCATGCTTTGCCAGCAGGTAAAAGTACCATGAAATCCATGTTTTGGGTAGACTTGTAATTGCAATTCAAGCAAAGATGTATTAAATACAAAAGATGTAGATTTTGTCTTACATCTAGTTGGTTATATGTGTTGATGGTACTGGATTTTTAAAAAAACCCCAACATCTCTCATAGCCAAAGATAATCTTTAAAGTTCATCCTCTTGCTGATAAGTAAATACATGGAACAAATATCCTCATGCTTCTCATGCTCACTTATTTGATTCCTGGAACAGCTTTTCTGTCTTTCTACTTCAGGCGTTCTGGGGAAACTTCCACACTCTGATGGTGTGACCATAAGAAATGAAATGCAATGGAATCCTTTTTCTAAGCCTACAGTTCCTGGGTGTTATGATAAAGCATATGCTAATAGAGTGTGTGAGCTTATTGGGAGTTCTTAAAAAACGCCATCTGCTACAATTTTTGCAGCTGAAAGTCATATTCAATCAGAGGTAAATTTTTATATGCTCAGTCTAATGCATGGAAATATACCCCTGGAATTAAAGTTTACCTAAACTGTGCAAAACCCTTTTTGCATGTAGTTACTTTTGAAGGTCTAACCTAAGATTTCAAAGATGAGACTGATACTAGAAAGGAACCTGATCTACATATGCAAGTCCACTCTGAAAGTACTCCGTGGTTCATGAAAATGCCTCGTTTTCACTTGAATGCTTGGAAACAGTCTTTAAGTATGAAAACTAAATGAACTGAAGAGCAACCCTATATTTTGCATCTGACTACTCAGTGAATCTATATTCCTCATCTGTAACAGATAGTGTTAATGCTTAAAATCAGCATGACTGCTAAAACCCACCTCCACAAAAATTATTTAAAGATTTAAAGCAATAGTAGATGGTAAAAAGCATCACAGATTCACCACAATCCAAATCAGGCTTTTTGCATTAATTTTCTTATATTTAGATAAAATCTGTCAATAGATCTTTTAGATGCATTTGGGGAAACTAAAACAATTAGCTCAATTTGTCAATAAAAACCAGAAATGAACTAGCTTTGCTGCTAATTTATTGAAAGAGAGAGACTTATCTATTCTTCCTTTTTAACAAACTTTGACCACGCTCGGTCTGGGGAGCTCCATACAAAAGATATACAGGACTGGAAAAAAATAACTGATTAAATTTTAACCAGCTGCTGGGCAGATAGTTTGCCTGAGGCACTTTTGTCAGTTTCAAAGGGTCCTTTTATTAATTTTGCATTTTGTATTTTGTTAGTGGAAAGAGCTGGCTCTGTTGGGACTGCCAAAAGCTATAGGCAGCGAATCTTACAGCAGCAAAGAGGAAGCTGTAGAGCATGCCAAGTAGATTTAGCACACTGAGCACTCTAAATTACATTTGTTTTATCAGTTCTAAAAATATATTAACTTCAGGTGTAAGTTCTTTGAATAAAGCCTTAAAGCTAGTACATTCAGTTCCTCCTCTGTTTATACAAGGCTTTTAATTTTTCTATAAAAATAAACCACTGTAGTCTTTGCCAGATAACTACCCATGTAATTTAAATCTTTCCTTCCTATGATTGTTGGTGGGTTCTTTGTTGGTCTGTTTTCTTATTCACATTGAACTGATCTTCTTACTGAAAAAAAAAAGACTGCGAGTTTTATCTAGATCCTCCTCACTTTCCTCAACATTCAGATCCGGCTTTTATGGCAAAAATATTGATGTCTAAGTGGAGTCAATATTTAAATAAACATGTTCTGCTTTCATGTGAATGGAGCCCAGCATCTGCATCAGCATGTGGAAAGTGCTGCATGTAGCATATTGCTCAGACAATTTGCGAACAGAAGTTAGAACTCAGGGGTTAAATGGAAAACACAAACCTCTCCTGTGATGCTGGGAATTTCACAAGTTCCACTCAGGCAGCTTCAAACAGCATTAAACACAAAAGAAAAAAATATACCCTCAGGCTAGAATTTGCAGAAGACTTACCTGCAGTAGAATGGAGCTAAAATTAAGCCTGAAGACAAAGCATTTGGGCTTACATTTAGAAAATTGAACGGCAAAGTATATAATTTTGAAATGCATATCATACTGTTTTTCTAGTTTAATTGTATCTTTTAAGATAGTCTTTTTTTTCCCCCAAAAAAAATTCTATAGCCCAAATCAATATATGATAGTGTTACTACTGCATTATTTAATGTGTTTTACAGCTATTTTTGTGCGTGATCCTGTGATGGCAAACCTCATTGGTATCACTTATACATAAAGGAGCATGTTCTTGCTGTTCCTGAAGTTAACAGTAGACCTGATAACAGCAAAATTGACTTCATGGGAGAAAACTGAGCTCAAAGTAATTAAAAACCCCATCATTTATATCCATATCTTTTTCAACAAAATGTACTGTCAGGCTTTGAGCAGTATTTTAGGAAAATTGTGGTTTATACTCTGATTTACTTCCTAAGTTTAACTAATATGTATAAGTGGAAAATAATCCCCCTGAAAAAACAAAAACAACAGAAAAACAAAACTAACCTGGAAAACTTGTACCAGGAAATCTTTAAATTGTGCCAGTTCCTCCTTCTGTAATTAAATGAAGTTCTATTCAGGGATGTACCAAGTAGGAAGAAAAAAAAGATGATTTGGGACTGCTGAGACTGTCAAGTCAGCTGTGCTGTGTGAGAACACTGGAATTACTTATCTTTCAGGGTTCATCTGAAGGTCCAGCTCTGGGCAGAAATAAATACTTAGCTTATGAGATATAATATTTCTGCGAAGGCTTAAGCTCTTGCTTAAGTATTTTATGGAACTGGGGGCAGATAATTGAGCATTTGCATTGTGTTCATCACATGGAACAATGCTAGAGTTGGAAGTGCTTGTTGGAAACACCAGGGAGGGCTTGGATTCTGGGTGGCATAAAACTACAATAGCACAGTCTCTGTTATGCAGGTAACAGTTGACTCTCCTATAAAATTAGGCAGCAGAGTGGCTATGAGTCTTACAAATTTGCTCTGTAATCAGAATAGGTTCTTTCTTTGACTTTATAGTAATCCAGTACTTGAACAGATAATTTTATCAATGCAATAACTTAAAGAAAAGCAGAAGTCTCTTCTTTCTTTCGTTACTGCATACTCTCTGTACTGCTTAAAACAACTGACAGCAGTTGCCAATGAGATCTAATTCTGTAGTCCCTGTGGAACACTGGGAATGCCAAGGAATCCAGTATGCTGGCTTTTGAATCGGCCGAGATTTATATGCTGTGCTTAACTTTATACTTTAGCTAAGTAATGTTTGCCTCTTGCAGGTTCAGTATCATAATTTCTGCGACAGTGTAAACCTGACAGACTCTTGCAGTTCCATCTAAATTCATGAGGGGATCATTCCCCCTTTGTGACTGAGCAAGTAAGCCGGTAGAATTTCAGACTGTGGCAATGCTGGAAAGAAAGCTGTTTTTTCATGTCTTGTATCCTTCCTCTTTCTTAACTGTAGAGCAGTAGTTGTTTGATATTAGAACAGAACTTGCCATTTCAATTAAGCAGGACGATTTATTTCTGAGTTTTTATATGAGCTAAGTATTATGTTTTGAGGTAGTGTTAATATTATGAAAACAATTCTGCAGATTTTCAGTCATATGCTCACTTGTTTTCTATCTATGGTATATCCTTTAGTAATGGACGCCAGATCATGGTGAAATTAATATCAATTAAATGTCATCACAAGTGGCCAGTTTCCTGAACTTAGAGTCTGTATTACCAAAAGTGATTGGACCTGTTTTGTATATTCCAAATTCACGTGAGGCTGATATATGATGTACTCTACGACAGCAACAGGACATATATTCCAATATTCTCATAAAACTGGTGCTGCTGCTCAGCCATCCTCCCTACCTCTCTGATGGTGTCTGAAAGGATGCTGGACCAGGTTGCAAGTACTTTACACTCTGCATTGCTTTGAGCTGCCCACATTACTTCTCACTGGCTAGCATAGCTGTCACACTTGCATTGAAAAGGACCTGAGTTACTCTCCATAAAACAATTTTCACAAGCAGAAAACCGTAGCAGGAAGAACAGGCATGTGATTTTAAGAATGAAATTGGAGACTAATATGAAACTCTACTACTTGCAGCCCATGTATTTCTTGCCTCAGACATCTCTCCCAAGTTTTCTTACACTTCAAAACATTAGTTGGGTCAAGAGTTCAATATCCTCTCATTTTGTTCTCATTAAATGGTGAGACGCATTGTCTTACTGCTGTGAAGTCAGATCTTGGCATGGTTCTTTCAATTTACCTCTGTGTTGGGTTATTAGCGAGGATTTTTTCCTCCCTTAAGTTCCCTTTCATGTACGGTGACATGCAGGTACACAAGCACTCAAGACTCTTAACGTTTTCCTGTGATGTCCCATTTAAATTAGGGAAAATCACTCTAATGATTAAGGGGAGGGAACACAAAAGCAGCGTGAGCTCATCTGAAACGAATTCTTCTCTAGGTTTCAGTGAGTACCTCCTGAAAAGTTGTTACGGTGTTTTATCTGACTCTACATGCAGAATAACACGGCTCATTGATATTTTATCACAGAAGAAATGTATGCCTCCCATTGTGCCTCAGGAATAAGCAGGCAGTTGGTTATGCCTACCTGCTACTCTTTTCTCCCCATTTTTGAACCTGAATGTGCTGTAAGGCTCAAAATGCTCTCACTGCATCGGTGTGGTGCTGAGAAAAGGCAGTTTTATGTGTCTTTGATTACATCATATTACAGCGTGTTAGCTGACGTGAGAGAACCCCGCAGGTGAGACACATGCTAAGATTTTACTAATTTTGCATTATTCCCCTCTGAATGGCCAACACAGAGGATTGTGCAATAGCCAGATGCCCCATTGCATTAATATTCTCCAGTGGCAGAACACTGCGATCCTTTCCCATCGTTTTTCAGTTGCTCCTGATAAAGGTCCTGAACCCCCTGTATAATGTCAAATAGCCTCTTTTCTTTTGTCACACAGCAGATCCAGCCATCTAGAAGACTAATAAGGTACACCAAGGTTTTTCATTGCTAAAGCTATATTCTGCATGTTTTGGCTGGTGGTGATATCCATATATTTAAAGCTGATGATTTAATCTAAATAACGTTAAATTGAAAGTGCAAGGTTAAACTTTTAGAAAGGAAATAATTACCTTGCGCACACAGTAGTCAAATCATTCCCTCCCTAATCCTGGGTGCCAGATTTACTTTGAACTAGGGATGGGGAACTCATTATGGAAAATTTCAAACCAGCTAGCAAATTGTGGGTTCAAAAGTATCTCTAAACTAAACTGATGAACGAGATCATCAGAAGATAAGAGGTGTGTAAGAGACATTGATTTCTTTATGGCTGGCTGCAGAACATAAGGAATATTCACAGTGCTCTGCCTTAGAGAGTAGCTTCAATCCAAAAATTTTGATAAACACCTGTGGTTGCTGAATATCTTATTTTACTTCTATTTTATAATCTCTCTGTCGAAACATAAATTCGAGGTGTGCAGTGGTCAATTATGTAGAAAGATTTTCTTTCATGTAGCAGTTAAAACATAAAATCTTTGGAGTTCATTGTAGTGGCACCAAGCAAAGCACGATTGCTATTTACAAGTATGTTTTACTTTTCCTCATCTTTGTGTCTAATACAGGATCAGGCTCTGGTTTGATATTATAACATGCAGTGCTTTTTTTATTGAGGGTGTAAGGATAGTTTTGTTTTAAAAAAATGCAGTTAGACTTCCAATGAACAATGTAAATTCCCTGACTTAATATCTTTAACAGCATAAAAGAGTAAAAGGTAATATCAGTGTCTTCATTCTATACTTAGGCACAGGGTGAGTTTCTTATCACTCTTACCTTTGCATTACAGTTAATCTACATTTCCAATATTTGCAGAATTTTTATAAATTGTGATAACTGACATATATAGTATGGCTTTCAGGCTTCTGCTTCAAATTCACTTCTGCTTCACAAAGTAATTACAATCACTCAGCCAAGTTCTACACTTGTTTATAGACTGTCTAGTCCTTATGAGTTAAATGGACCTTTCATATCTGTTGTGTAGGTATGTTTATAACAGAAGACGCAGTCTTCATATGAGGAAACATAGTAACACTTTTTAATAATTATTTTGTTGCAAAATGTTTTGTTTCTCCTTGATCTACTGGCCAACCAAAGGTAATCAGCATGAAATTTAACATAGGTATAGTATTTATGGGACTTCGGTTTTCAGTCTAGCTTGAGAATTTTTTTCAGGTTCTTTTATTTTCTATTTAATAGCACCAGTTTGAAATTTTTCTTGACTGGGACTTTTCTTTGGCAGCTCAGGTTTCCAGTGTTGCTTGATTTTGTCAGCCTACATGATCATAGAATCACGGAATGGCCTGAGTTGAGGGGACCTTAAAGATCACCTTGTTCCAAACCCACCCATCATGGGCAGGGACACCTTTCACTAGACCAGGTTGCTCAGAGCTCCATCCAACCTGGCCTTGAGCACTTCCAGGGATGGGGCATCCACAGCTTCTCTGGGAACCTGAGCCAGAGCCTCACCACCCTCACAGTAAAGATCTTTCTGTGGTTTGAACTGCTGCTTATTGGCGTGCTTTGATTTTTTTTTTTTTTATTGTTTTTACATTTGTGGGTTTTGTTTTTACTTTTCGGTGATTAGCTCGTTTTTATGAAAGAAAGAAAAATTGTCAGGAAGTGATCAAAATAAAACTTCACAGATAAAGCTTTAGAACACAACACTGAAGGCTTTTCCTTGCTTGAAGTTCTGAGATAAAGCTTTCTTTTTTGTGGTTTTTTTTCTTTTTAGTAACAAACTGTGGCAAAGAGGAAAATACTGGAAATTGGATCTTAATTTGTAAATTACAGTCACATTGCCTACTCAAGTATTACTACTGTTTCTCTAATTCCTTTGGGGTATAATAAGGAACTTATGTTAAAAAAAACCCAAACCCATAAGGTCTCGAAATTATAATAAAAACATAAGAGCAGACATTATCAACTCTAGGCCCGTCGCTAGTGCAATTCTATTTTTCCACTACTGTTTTTTAAAGACTGACTCCTTTATTGATACACTGGTGTTACTTTGGTTTTACCATTGACAACAAGAGTTGAAGGGCAGACAGAAAAATTGCATTAAGAACTGAACTTTTGTAGCTCTAGATTTTTCTTATACGTAAAATCTTTAGTTTGTGGACTATTAACATCCTGTCAGCAGCAGAGGGTTGCTTTTCTGAAATAGCAAGAATAAAATCAGTGTGAAGTCTAGGAGAGGTTAGAAAGGCAGTTTGAATCCAGATGAATTAAGTATATGCAGTAGCAGAAATATTAGGAAGAGAAGACCAAACTTGGGGAAATAAAAAGGCAAAGGGTAGGTGAAAAAAAGGCAAGATGTAAAAAGATGTTATTCAGGTAATAGTGAAACAGGAACTGCAGAGATAAAATTAAATAGGTACCAATTAACAAATTAGCCTGGTGTTGCACTTGGGCATTTGGGGTCCAGTCAGTATGTAATTAAAAAATGAAATAATTTAATTAATATTAGGCAGTGGGATGCAATATATATGATTCCTAATAAAGTATTACAGCACAAAGTTCTGAAAAGCGTATTAATCCGCTTATTTGTTTGTTTGTTTAGAGTTCAGGAAGTTTTAAATAGATGCAGACTGTCTAGTAGGTCTGAAAAATCCAAGGATGGATTGCCATTGTTTAAATTTGTTTCCTGTGGGGAAAAGGTGAATCCCAGTTTCTTGGTTTGTGTCATGGACTGGAAGAAAAAAAATCCTTGTGAAGCTGGCAGCTGAATGAAATGGAATATTAAATCACAGCAGAGATAAATCTGCTGTACAATCTAGTCTGAGTACTCTTGCTAAGTGAGTTCATTTGGCCTGTGTGTGTGTTTAACACAGCTGAACACAAGGTCTCATGTCTAGGAATTCAGGTGTATTAGTCACACTTAGGAAACAGGAAACCTTATTACAAGCTAATAATATTGCCTGAAGTAGCGATATTGAACTTTTGGGCAGGGATTGCCCAAGATTTGGGGTTTTTTTATAATTTGTTCAATATTTTCATAAATACATTTTCATTAGGATTTAAATATTCCTAGCAGCCTAATAGACAGGGATACTGCAAATTGGATCCATACTCAGAAAACTAGAGTTCCGTGGGTGGGACAAATGGGAAACACAGATTTCAAACTTTACTCCACAACAAGGTGTTTCTACTCCACATCTTTTTCTTGCTGCCTCACTTACCCAGTGTGGGTCACAGTTTAGGGACAAAGTTTGGTTACGCTGGGATGGTGTCAACACCTAAAATTTGAATCTTTGCTGTTAAATTGGCTTTGTGTAAGCATATAAAGCACAGCACATACAGACTCTGGGCATACATACTGCCTTTGAATGCTACATGTTTTAATTCCAGCTTTAATACACCACTCTTTGCAGTTCCTGAAGGAGGAAAAGGGCTCAAAATCTACTTTGTTATGCATTTCAGCTGTACATTCTCATGTGCACTTGTCCTTCTGCATATGAAGATTTCCATGTAAATAAAGATGGAAATGTGTGAATGTCATTTAAATCCCTTGGTTTTTATAAAATCTATAGGAAAAGTTAAAATTAAAAGGTTACAAAACCAAGCATCTTTGTGAACTAAATTTAGTTCGGGTTAATCTTACATTTTCCAGGTGAGTAAGTAGAATAAGATTCATCTTAAGTTGTCCATAAACAAATTCTGATTTTCACCTTTTATTGCTAAAGGTGTCCTGTTCAGATGTACTAATATTCTGTAAATACTGGTTCCACTTCATGTTCATTTTACATATTTCAAATAGAATTTCCAGTTCATGCTGCATGTGGGACAAAATCTCATGCAAGTTGGATCAAAACTGGGAAAGGGAACAGTGGAAAATGTTTTAGAAAAGAAGATGTACCCAGGCAGGCCCGCGTGAGTCAGCTGTTGAAGTGGGTGATTATCAAAATGACCTCTTCTTTGAGGTATTAAAGTGGTTGTCCAGAAAGTGCGGGAAAGAGAGTGGAAATAAGGAATGGTGGCCAGGAATAAAAACCCCTTTTTTTCCTTTTTTTTTCAAAATTAACTATGAGTAAAGATGCTGTGTTTGAATAGGAGTTAATAACACCTAATGCTGGTGCTTGGATACTTGGTGAAGTCTCTTTTCTGTGTTGTAAATCCCATACATTAAAGAAAATGCCCACTGGGAAACAGAAACCAGCCAGATGTCTAAAACTAAGATAAGAACAAAACCAGAAGAAAAAAAAAGTACTGGTTCTTCACAAAATTGAGCAATTGAACAACTTGGGGATTGGAGTTACGGACTTTTTAGTTTTATTTTCTATTTCACAAAGAAACTCACCCATAATGAATAGCACTGATTTGACAAAAGTTAATGAGTGGAGTGGATAAAAGCTAGAGATGTCTATTTTGCATCACAAAACATTTTAATGTTGTTTTTTTTTTTCTGATTTGGAGCAAAACCAAATTAAACATTTAATGTTTCAGAACTTTTCATTATATGAGGATATCATGTAGAAAAAAAGGCTGCCTTTTGAAAATGAAATTTTCCCCTCTGTGTGTGTTTTTCAGTTGTGCCTAACTTTTATTATGCCTACAATATTTTACACCATATAGCAAGAATCAAAATATTACATTAATTTGCTATATTTACATATAGCTCATTTAAGGACAGCTGCTTTCCATTGAATGCTATTTGAAATATCCCTGCCATTTAGATTTCTGCATCTTGTGGTACACTGGAAAATTTTGAGTATGATTAATCTTTATGGGTGTAAAGTTTCCAAGATAACTGAAAAAAGTTTGATATGATAGCATATGCGTAGATATTTCAGACTAAACCTTTCTAAATGTCAAAAATTTTAATTTTTTTTTAAAATATAGACAAATAAAACATTTCCCCTGGGAAAGATCACTTAAGTATATGGGAAAATAAATTTAAGTCAAAACCTGTAAAAATGTTATCGGGGAAAAAAGCTTTAGTTGGCATTAGTGGCATTTCCTGACTGAAATTTTCAGTACATAATTAGAACAAAAGTAATTTATGTTTGGATGATTATGGCATCAATAGATGTTCTCTTTGGAATGTTCTCTGTGTAGAAAAATGTTTGAAATGTCTGCATAAACTAAGAAAATAGTGCTGTCTAGCTGTGGATAAGTTACAGTCCTGGTGCAACTCTCAGTCAGTAGAATACCATTTCTACATTACTCACTGAAATAGTTTCAGCTTTAAAAGGTACCATCATTTCAACCTCTGTGTAGATAGCAAAAAGCTAATCACACGAGTTAAAAGTATTGGCAAATTAATATCTGGCTGCACAAATCATAAATATCTTGACATCATAGGTTTAAATGCTTTCTACAATCAATCCAACGGCTTAGATTATTTACCTTACGAGTCCCACAAGGAAAAGAGAGCTGAAATACCTGTATCATAATATTTCTCATAACTGATTAATGTTTGCCTTGGGAATTACATGATGTTCAGTGTATTTATTTTTTGCTACTTCTGGTGCTAGGTAGAATTTTCCATAAAAGATAAATGTATTCTTGGTCCCTTAAGCAATACAGAAGGAGTAGCTAATATGTGCGTGTTACAATAGTGTGTAGACATCCAGATGTATGCTGTGTTTTCTATTTTCCAAATGAATTTTCAGAGTCACTTGGGTTAACAGGAGAGCTAATATTTCAAGAAGAGTTTAAACAAACTGGTTTGTTAATTTTTCCCTGGGGATCAAAAGCGGGAAATAGGGAAATGGCTAATAAGAGCAACCTAGAGCTAGTGATATTGTGCTGATAGAAGGAACTGAATTAACTTAAATGTGTCACGTTGATTTAAGATGCCTGTGATGTATTACAAAATGTGTTCTTGCCCTGCATATACCACTGGAAAACAAACCATGCATTTTACTGCTGTAATATCTTAAGACCTTAGTAAAAACCTAGCCAAAACAAACTTATCTTTAATGTCGCACATGTATTTGCTTTAAGATGAAAAGACTTGAAAATATAAAAGAATTTGTAGGAAAAAGGTAACATACATGAATGACTGCTCTGATTCTTCCTGATCTATGAACCTTCCAGTGTTTTCCAATACTCCCTTGCACATCTTTTTCTGAATGAGGCCAGTCTTTGCAGAAGGGACCTGGGAAAGATCTGTTTCTGCAGTGGTTTTGTCGCCTCTGGAGGAAAAAGAAAAAGTATGGGAACAGGGAAAGGTCCCCATGTGCTTCACAGTCCCCCTGGGACTTGGTACACTGTAGAGCTTTGCACTGCAGGCTGGATGCAGCCACAGAGAACCCACACCGTGCTGCTTCCAAGCACATGGACAGGCTCTAATGGAGCCTGGCAACACGCCCTGGAGTCCAAAATACAGATAGCTGTCACTCAGCATGAGTAAGGTTAGTGGGCTGGACCTGGCTGGATGCCAGACACCCACCAAAGCCACTCTATCACCCCCCAGCTGGACAGGGGAGAGAAAATATGGCCAAAGTTCATGAGCTAAAGTCTGGGAGAGATCACTCACCAAATACCATCACAGGCAAAACAGACTCAAATTGGAGATATTAAATGAATGTATTGCTAATGAAATCAAAGCAGGATAATGAGAAGTAAAGTGATTCTGAAAAGCACCTTCCCCACACCCATCTCTCCTTCCCAGATTTTCTTCCTCCCCCAGGGGCACAAGGAGACAGAGAATGGGGGTAATGGTCAGTTCACCACACTTTTGTTTCTGCTGCTGCTCAGGGAGAGGAGTCCTTCCTCTGCTCCAGTGTGGGATGTTCATGCAGTTCTCCATGAACTTCTCAAATGCGAGTCCATCCCACAGGTGACACTTCTCCATGAGCTGCTGCAACACTAGCCACTCCTGCAGTGGGTGCAGTTCTTCAAGTAGAGGCTGCTGCGGCTCGTGCCTCCCACAGGGTCACAAATCCTACCAGAAAACCCACTCCAGTGTGGGCTCCTTTCTCCAGGAGTCTGCAGGTCCCTGCCAGGAGCCTGCTCCAGCACAGGTTTCCCATGAGTTCACAGCCCTCTTCTGGGCATCTTCTGCTGCATCCACCTGCTCCAGTGTGGGGCTTCTCCATGGGCTGCAGATGAACCTCTGCATCCTTGTGGTCCTCCACGGGCTGCAGGGACACAGCTGCCCCACCATGGGCTGCACCATGGGCTGCAGGGGAATCTCAGCTCCGGTGCCTGGAGCACCTCCTCCCCCTCCTATTCCACTGCCCTTGGTGCCTGCAGGGCTGTTCCTCTCACATATTCCCACTCTGTGCTTCCCGTGCCACAATTATATCTGTGCAATAATATTTTCTTTTCACTGTTAAATATCTCTTCACAGAGGTGTTACCACCATTTGTGACTGGCCCAGCCTTGGCCAGCGGCATGTCTGTCATGGAGCCAGCTGGGATTGGCTCTGCTGGACGGGGAGCAAGTTTCTGGCAGCTTGTGTCCTCCTGCCACCAAAACCTGGTCATGCAAACCTGGTACAGTCAGGTTAATGTGCATAAATTTCTTACCAAATTCAGGGGAAAAGGAAGGAAAAAAAATTCCATACCGTTGCTTTCTTCTAGTTCAATTATCAAGCAACAACCTGATATTTCATTTACTCATAGATATTATAATCACCTATATACCTGCTAAAAGGATGAGTAAAATACTGCCACACCATGATTAAAGCCCTTATTTCTGTTTTATTTTGCATTATACTAAGAATAGGAAGGCAAAGTGAAGTAGCCATGTTGACCCTTGCTTCTCCTCATACCTTACATTTTTTAGAACCTTGTTTTTGCAAGTGGCTTTCTCTGTGACTTATTTGCTGAGTTTTTTTCTGTCCTTTTCAGCCCTTTGACAATAAAGGTTGTGTTCATTTAGAGAAGAATAAAAGCAAGACAACAAATCCAGACTAATTTATTCCCAGCTATTTCACATCAATCATAACCTTGGCTTTACTTACACACCAATGAAGGACTGGCCAGTAGCTTATCTTGACTCATCTGATGTGCTGGGATGAATCTGGGAGATACCATTGATACTGAGCAAGAAGACAAGAATGAGGTCCTGAGAGAGTCATTGCTGGGCACTGAAAAATAGTGTCTGATTTGGATAGCCTGCAAAACAAAATATTTTGAAACAATAGCATCTAAGAGTCAGCAAGGCTGACAATGACTAAAATTACAATCAGGTACAAATTATTCTCATTTTGCTTTTGTCAGTGGCTATGAGTTTAACTGCGGTGGTTCTGTTACCCCGTTTATACCTTTCTTTGTCTCGTAATTTTGGTGAAATTAATGGGAGAAGAACACAGAAAGAATCTTTTTCTTTTTTTTTTGGACTTGTATGCTGAAAGAAGGATGGGATTATAATTCTAGTAATGCAATTTTTAACATTTTCAAAGATCTTGTTGGACATTGGAAGTTGTCTTTTCCATATGGGTTTAATAACACACCTAGTTAAAATATTCATTTCACTCATATGCACCAAATTTCTCTGATACTTTTAATCCTATGCGTAGTTCCTTAAGAAAAGTTCTGCAAGTGGGTCTGAAACAAATACTTTTCCTGATATTAATATACATGCCTTCAAGGCCCTTAGGAGTTATTTACGTCAGCCAATGATAGGGGCTTCTCTGTATAGCCTGAAAAAAACCCCAGAAAAACCCCCAAATATCCTATGCAGGATCTAGCCTCTTTCACATCTCACCACCTGGCTTACAAGGTTGTATATCTTTCAGCTGAATCATTTATGACAAGAGAAGCTGTTAAAGTTTCTTTGGCAGATTGTTTAGATGTGGCTGCCAATGAAAAGACATTAATAAGTTAGCTATTGCAGCTGTGCTTGGATATACCCAAGGCGCTTTCAGTTTTGCTATTATTCAAAACAATCTGGCAATTCATATTGTTCCCTGTTTGTGCTCTTGAGCTGGGCTCTTCAGGTTCGTCTGGTTCCAGAGCGAGTTTGAGTTTCCATTTGTTTCAGAGACAGCCTTCTGAGGAGCGTGCTGGGAAGCTGTTGGTGCAGAGGTGTTGAGTGACAGGCTTGTCAGGCTGCAGCAGGGCAGGGGGCTCTGAGTGAGAGCAAGGCTTCCCCAGCCAGACCTGCACTACCCACAAATGGCTCAATACTCGTGCTGCTTTTCTGCCGTAATTCTAACAATTTGGGTTTTTTCTGTCTTACTCAGCTGGAGAGACAGAATAGTGCTTTGTGTGTGTGTGTGATGAAGAACACAGGTTAAGCATATTCATTAGGTCACATTCCAGTGACAGAAAGTTAAGGTAAACTCTCTGCTGAAGCCAGTGTAAAGTTTAACTACTTTTCTCCAAGTTCTCTAAGTGGCACATCCATTATTTTTTTTGGTGACTAAGTACTGCTTTGAGTGTCCTGCTACAGAATGCAGGGGTCTCTTGAAGTGAAAAGTTGACACTGATCAGCATTATTTTATCATGAATGTTTGTGAGAGCTTTTGTGTTTTTCGCCAGAATGAATATTTATTAAGAGATACATTACTCACCTATATCTGGTAATACATCTGGATAAAGGCAACAGAAAAATATGAGAAACATGTCAGTATGATTTATCTGTAGAAGTAGAAAAAGTTCAGTGAAGCTTTTAAATGCATGCACCAGGAGCTTCTCTAGAGAAGATGTACTGCTTATTCATAATCATTTGACTAGAGAAATGCAAGACACCCTTTAGATCCTTCTCCCTGGCAGGGTTGTTTCCTACAAGTTGTATTCCTATACTCTGTCCAATTTAATTCTGCCACCTTGATGGCTCCTGGAAAAGGCATTGCAGTACCAAGCAAACACAGCGAGCTCTTGTTAGCACAATTTCCAGTAGTCAGCATGGGACAATATTGTCTGGCCAACCTAATTTTGGCCAGTAAAACATTTTTTAATATTTTCCTTATTTTTCTATATCCCTCCTCTCTCCTAACTGCTCCACTTCTAGTATCACTTGCTGAAACAAAAAGGAAATTATGGAATAGAAAGAAAAACCTGAAATTTTTAGAATCATCCAGCCACCACAGAAACAGCCGTAGCTCCTACAAGTTCACAAAAACCTCCCCATAACTTTTATGCTATGAGGAATTAAATTTACAGTCTAATAAATGCACATAGCAATCACAAAGTTTGAGCATCAGTACGTGCACTGTAGAAGTTAATGATTTGCTTAAAAATGTACTGGTAATGACCTGACATTAGCTTTTTGAGTAATTCAGTTTCGGAAGGATGTAGGTTTTTTACTGCAAAATTCAGACTTAATTATTAGATGTGATTTACATTCCAGTACAGGCTGTGAGAAGTGTTTATTATGAAACTCGTAGCTGTAAAATTTTAATTATACACTGAAAAAATCAGGTTAAGTGCAAGCAAATATTTAAGAAGTTTCACCGGTTTCTTTGTTTCTGGTCCCATTTAAGATGAAACATCTGCATCTTGCTATCAAATCAAACCAGTGATACAGTAAAATGCTGACGTGCAGGGGACAAGTCATGGAGGTTAGACTCAGGCTGAAGTGAGGTGTGCTCAGTTTGACTCCTGGCAAACGATGCCAAGGGATCTGGAGATCACTCACAGGAATCCTCCCTGGCAAGGGTCACTGTGAGCTGTGGCCACTTCTCATTGCACAGCACTGTTACTGTACCTGCCAGCAATCCTTCCTGTGACTTTACCAGCTGAAAGTTCCAGGCATACCCCTGATGTTTCCTAAATCTGCTTTCAGAGGGTAATAAATAAACCTGGAGAGTTTTCTTTACTTGGATATGCTTTTTACTTGATGGAAGTTCTGGCTTTTCAAAGCTTCCTTTCCGTTAGCCTAAATAGTGCAATTTTTCTTCGAAAGAATTCTGAGCACTGTATTTGATAGTTTTATCATTAATTTCAAGAGAAATGCTAAAATAGGACAGGACGAAACAGAAATGTTCTCTTCCACCTCAGAAATAAAAGTAATAAATGTCTGTGGCCTGCTAATACTCTGATAACAAAGATTGAAGTCTTTTTAATATTGACTTCATCTGTGGTTATACCACATTTGACACAATTATCTTGACAAATTGCTATTAAATGGAACAGTTTCCCATACAGATGCTTCTATGCCAGCTTGTCTGTTAGCCTGGCTATTTATTTATCTATTCTGTGCATCGTTGTGATTGATTTCAAAAGAGCTAAATTGAATATTTTTGCCTAACTAGAGTGGGTTCTAGGAAATGTTGTCCTATGGCTGCTTGTCCTCCGTGTGTGTCAGATGATACAAATCACCACAGTATGCCCTCCATTAACTTGAAACATTTGCCCTGATGTCCCCTGGAAAGACTTGGTGCAGCAGAAAATTAATGTATAAAGATTGTACCTGTTGAAAAGTTTTTTTCTTTTCCTTCACTTTGAAGTCTTTATAGGTCAAAAGAAAATAGATTTAAATGCTCCCTACTCAACTATGGTACCTAAAGTGCTAGTCAACCCCTGGTGGGTGCCTTTTACACCCTCCTGAGTGCCTTTCTTAAATTGATCTAATACTGACTCTTCTCAGAATTTTTTCATGTCATTGTAGTTGGCAGTAGAAGACTGCAATCATTGGTGGTGTTTTGTGGTTAAAATTACCTGCAAAAAACCTGTTCAGAAAGGAGTGTTTTTACAGAAAGTATAATTGGGTTGAACATAGTTTTCTGCTGAAGTTCACAAGGTTTGATTTCTGAATGCAATTATTTGATAAGACACATAAGAGAATAGGCAAATATCTAAAAATAAGTTCAAAGAAGTAAAGAAGCAGAAGAAAGTATGAAATATTAACTGATATTTTTACACAAATGGAATGAAAAATATTAATCAACATAGAGCATCCCAAATAAATACTCAAAAATGCTTGCAAGGAGATAATTTGTCACAAAAATCAGACAGATGATATGAAAAATTCCTGTTTGTTTTTATTCAAAGCCACCGTTCACAGAATCATCTAATTACTTGAAGCAACTGCAGCACAGCACATTTGCACATTACTTTTCTCCATCTTCTTTTTTTGCCAAAACCATAAAATCCTCTAGATATACGTACGTTTCGTTTTTGTTGCCTTGTTGTTTACATGCTTCAAACAAAGATCACGGTTCCTTTGTGTTAGGTTTGTATAGACGTAAAAAATGAATGTAATGTCTCTCCAAAGATGTTGCAATTTTATCACATAATTAGAGCAAGAGTAAAAAAAAATTTTGGAGACGGATAATTTTTAGGAGTCTTACTGGGAACACTGGAACAAATATAGGAGCTGTAGAAGATAAACTAGGAGTGAAAAGTAGGCACCTATTCTTATGTGTAAGTACTTCAGGTGGTGATTACGACAATAGGAACCATCTAAACAAGATCTAATTTATTTGTGTGAGTATATTGTTACTCACCATAGAGTGTATAGAATAATAGCCTGAGAATGACACTGTATAAATAAAAATCCTGGTCCTAGTACAGCATCTGGATCATTGCTGACTGTGTTAAGGATGAATGTCACAAAAAGAAGAGAAGAATTTGCAGGAATACGATTACAGCTGAAGAAAAAAAAAATGAAAAGAGTAGATTGGTTTTGGAGTCCCAACTTGAAATTTGCTGCTGCCAAATCATAGAAGCAGCATGTTCTTCATTTGTAAACTGAGCAAATTTGAGCTGTAAGTGAGTAGGAGACACATATAACCCCATGATGATATTTGAAAGAGAATAGCTTTGCTTTAATGGGAAATAGTTGATATAACTGGGAGAAAATATCCTCATCAGTATTTCAAATGTAGGACTGAGAGAGTGGTCTCATGGTAAGAGTTACTGCTCTTTATTTTCTTCTTCTGTTCATTCTAATATTCTGGAGTTTGACTAAATTTATGTGTATGTTCATGTCCACATACATGCACATACATAATAATTCATGATAAATGTATGTCAAATTTTGTCCTTTAAAGGAAAAGCAGAGCAGGGATATCATGTTAAGACGACTTTGTTAAGAGACAGGATATTTCAGTTCCAAGTCCTTAATTAACCGTATGTTCTTAGGCAGTACTTATTTGTGAATTGATGACAGTACTACTCAACACGGAGTCAAAACTTCTTTCCTTCCTGGAACTGATGAGTTTAGAGAATCCAGGTCACTGTGACACAACAGGTCCACTCCGGTGTGTGTTTGACCCTGGCACTTCACTCCTAACTGGCCCTCACTGTCCAAGGTTGGGCTTCCTGTCAGTGCAGGTCAGAGCAGAAAATTCCTTCCATATTTTCTTTATCATCTTTTAAAACACTTTTGATAGCAGACCCCTTCACATCATCTCTTCCAGCACAGAGTTAACACAACTTCTTACCCAGATCCCATATAGACTTCACCACAGCAGGATTGTCACTCCTTATTGCAGTTATTCCTCTCTAGCCCAAACAAGTGGCAGCAAAATTAAATCAGTTTTACCCCTGCTGGCCACCTCAGAGGAGAAATTGAGAAGATAAATCTTTCAGGATGAGTAAGGAGTGCATAGGCTAAAAAAGGAACTGGGAGTTTTTCCAGGTGCTTATTTCTGTGCACAGTTGCAGTGTGTTTGTTTAAAGCACAAATATAATTTTATAGCAGCCCTTAAAATAAGAAGTCATCCCATGTAAAGGCAGTTGTCTATGCTGTAGAGTAATATACAGCACAGCCATAATTTGGCTCGTCAGTACTGTATCAAAAAGTCTCCGTAATTGCTACAGTATGCACTTTGCACAATTTCAATGTGTTGAATTTTTGTCATTTATTCTAAAACTAATCCTCCTTTAAATGTTTCCTTTCTGCTGAAGTGAATTGAAGAATTCTTTAGTTAACACCATTAGCTTTTCATGGTATCTAAATCTCTTCTGCCATGAGCATCAATACTACAGTGCTGCTGTCTCCAAGCAGTTCTGCATCAGTGCTTTCAGATGGAACATGACAGATACAGTAATGTTCTCCACACAAATTGCTCTCTACATATAGACAACAAGCAAAATAACATGGAACATTCATTGCTCTGTGACTGCAAAAATTACAACTGTATTCATTGTATGCTGGCTCAAATGCCTCAGCCAATCATGATGTACAGCAGTCACAGTGAATTTTAAAAGCCATGTTCTAAGAAACAATGCACTATCTTGTTCCCATGGGGTTCCTGGAAAAAAGAGATTTCAGTTGTAGACAAATTTCTTTCTCTTTTACTCTTTTTAAAAAAATTATTTCTTAATGCATGGAAGTGAGAACTAGCTAAATATCTTTGGGTTACAAACTGGATTTTAGCCAATGGTCTTGATTGTTACCAAAAGTTGGACTTGATGGTCTTGGAGGGCTTCTCCAACCTGGGAGATTCTGTGATTCCATGAAATGGGTAGTTTTGTTACATATGTTAATGACAATATAATTCTCACCTTCCCTGTGCATTTTTTTTTTTAATGGTGCAATATCATCTATTATTCTTCCTTTTTTTTTTTAGTGAAAATCTGCAAAGAATACTTTATGCTGTAATAAAGGATATGATTTAAAGATACCGCTTCTCAAAAAAAAAAAGCTGTGTTATATATCGAGAGTTAAATATATTATTAGTGGCGTATTCTTGGTGTGTTTATATGGTTTACTTCCTTATACAGATTTCTTTTTGCTACAGATCAGTTTATGAGGAAAATTCAATTGAAGTTGCTGTTATGTTTAAGAAAATTAAGACAGTTTCGAAGCATAGAGCATAGAATTATTATTATTATTATTATTATTGAGCAGAACAAAGTATTTTATGGAAATTTACTGAGGCTCAGTGTAATGTAAATCATGTATGCAAAGTGTAAGTTACTGCCCATTAATAATCAAGCAGTTTAGTAATAAAGTTCTTAGAATCTCAGTCTACAAACATATTATAAAAGAAAAGGTCTGCTTCAGTTTTCAGACAATTTGACAGTACGAGTTAGTGCCATCTCTCGTCCTTGTGAAACTGGATTCTTGTTGGGCAAGAACCCTTGTCTGTGATGGGTCAAGTTTCCTTGTGGGAATATTGGACTGTTTGGCACAGAGCTACACTAGAATCATACCTGCTTGGCTCCAGGATATTTATTTTCTATCTGCAGTGGAATGATGGGATCTGGAAAGGAAGGAAAGAAGACTTATTTGTGAAATTTTAAAAGCATTCATTAATGGATGGTCCACTTCTAACCCTGTCAATTACTTTTCCAATTTTCTTCCTCCCTCACTCCTTCAAATCATCACTCTTTGGTTCTCGTGCTCATTCAAAAGTTTTCATATGATTCCTCTGCACTCTGATTGTCACTCTGCCTGATACTCCTGGTTTTTTAAAACATGCCATATTTTCCTGAAGAACTGATTTCCCACTTGACAGTGTTCTAACTGGTTTTTTTCAGTCTGGCTTCTCCTCTGCAAGATTTCACACTGCTTTGGCCCACATTATCAATGTCTTTTTGTACTCTAGCATATTATTGCCCTCCCTATCTCCGTTACCTCTTACTCTTCATCTCTGTTCATGAGTTTTCACAAATCTGTCCTTTCTTCATTTTTGTACTTTATCAACTGTACTACCAGCTGCTGCTTCTGAAAATGTTTATGTTGGTAACTTTGAATTGTTTTCCTTTGTTTATTGATGTTTTTCAAGTTTCAGAACTAAACTAACCCCCTTAATTTTTTTCCTGTCTCTATGTGACATTGTTTGATCCCAGAGTTTTGGCTGTCTCTGTAATGTAGAGAGTTCCAAATCATATACCAGACATTTTTGCAGCTCAAATCTTCCAGAGCTAATCATTTTGCAAATATGTTCTCTGGGACATCTGCCTGCATTTCAGATGAGCACTCTAGAAATGACTGTCACAGTTTAAAGTGTTGCTGCTATTCTAATCCAGAAAAGGATAAAGATACTTTAAAGATTTAAGTGATGGGAGGTAACAAGAGAATAGTCAGCCTTGTACTCAATCAGAGATGGCAATGGTGTCTTTTTGAATAGGAGAATAAATAGCTCCTCTTTGACACAGAAGAGAAGGGCAAATTGGTAGTGAGATGGAAGATGCTGAAGATGATCTAATTTAAGCACAGATATACCAGCATAATGTTTATAGCCACTTTTTGAGCTCCCTTGATGAAGGAAGACAAGTTTTGTGTTTAAGACACTAAAAAGCATACCAGCCAAATTTGTGGAAGTTGTATCTCAGCAGTCAAGATCAATGAAAGCAATCATTTTACCTGAAAGGATGGATTAGAGATTACTTTCTTCATGGTGCTGTAGAAAAATAATGTGAAACATTTAGGCATTAGTTATCCAGGTGGACCTACAAAAATGTAAAACTGGAGACCTGTCCTGGCTGTCTGGAGTGATCACTGTGATCCATGGAGGATATATCAAAAAGTGCTCATGGCGAGGATTAAGAATCTCCTCGGGTATGCTGAGCATTTTCCATTGTCTGAAATGTTGCCTGAAACAGAATTGTGGTCAAAAGCTACTTTTTCTGCATGTGCGATGTCTTTATAACACTTTTGGAATTCTGTTGTCCAAATGAAACCATAGAGCTACTGGAGAACGTCTGGCAAGTCGAAACTGGGATGAATTTTGGCTGTGGAGAGGTCATCAGAGATATCAATAAGAACGGAATCAGCTACATGAAAAAGACCAAAATATGGGCT
This sequence comes from Cnemophilus loriae, assembly GCA_013397755.1. Lineage (NCBI taxonomy): Eukaryota > Metazoa > Chordata > Aves > Passeriformes > Corvidae > Cnemophilus > Cnemophilus loriae. The sequence goes on from VZTF01001323.1 coordinate 387,439, forward strand.
AGAACTGGGGGAGAGAAACATTTAGTGAAAGCAAAGTCTGACAGGAGAAGGAGAAATGGTAGCAGTTACAGGAATACAAGTTGATTTTAAAAGAGGACAGGTTCCTCATCTTTATCACGAGAAACATGGCTGGAAGAGAAGAATGGATTTCTTGTTGGGAGGCATAATTTTCTAAATGCAACAAATTGCAATCTAAGTCTAACCTAAAATTCACTGCTGCACCGTCCATTTTAAAAAATATTTCTGCTCCAGTCAAAAGCATGCTTTATACAATCACAGAAGCATTTACATCATGTCTTAAGCCTTATTTTAGTTTGCCAGGTCAACAGGCTTTTTGTTGGGCACAAACAGTAGGTGGAAGATACCTGCCTAACCCTAGCTGCCTTTTGGGAACATCAGGGATGTGGATTGATGCTAAGAGGTTGAACGAAGCAAAACTCAACTGTAGCTCTCCTTCTGAGTTCTGTTCCTTGGAGGTAAGCACAGCTACCAGAAATGGAAGGAAAAGGAAGAGCCAAACCCCAGCTGTCTGGTGTCATCTAAGCTGTTTGTGCAAGTGCATTTCCTCTTTGATGTTCTTGGCAATGGCAACTAACCAGCTGGGACGTGTGTCAGCTTTTTCCCGGGAATGGAGGGGAGGAGGAACATTCATACACATACACTCTTGTCTCTGGTCTCTTTTGGGAAGCAGCAATTAACAGCTGAGAGGTTATTAAAAATTTCTTCCTAAATTGCATCTTATCTATGGCTTGCTCCTTTTTAAACAGTATAACAAATCTTGATGAGTGGCGGGGCTCGTTTTAAGACCACAAGACTAGAGGCAAAAATTTGATGAGGAAACAAATGAAATCATAATTATGAACCTCTGGCTGGCCTAGGTCATGTAGATGTGGGCTAGCTGGTTCAGGTGGCAAACACCTTGAAACCATGGTAACACCTGCCACAGGTGTACTACCTAGATAATCACTCAGCCTCATGGCTCCTGGGGCTGCTAGCTGTGCTGTTGTCAGCCACCCAAACAAGCTAAGTTAGCAGACCTGTTCTGCTTTCTCAGGAAAGTCACATTTCTGATGGCAGCATAAACACGACTCTTGACTGAGGTAATGATTTTTATTTCATTTCTATTTTTTATTAAAAAAAAAAAAGGCTCTAGCTGTGAGCATTTAAGGCTTGGACACTTCACTGAGATCTCTATTAATGTGCAGCTTTTCGTTTCACACTGTTTATAAGCTCATACAGTTATGGCTCTTTGTTTTTTTAATTCCTGTTTTGGTAATATAAGTTTTATGACTCTCTGCAGTTCTGAGAATTTCAGAATAGAAATAACTTTCCCATTGAACAGTTTTGTGCTAACTTTTATCAAAATTTGTATAAGGCCACATAGTTCAGTAGCAGTCACTTGACACATCACCTGCTATTTACAGGAAACAAAGATTACCAATCGGGTAAACAAAATACATTTCTTTCCTTTCATCTTTTGAGTATGGAAATAGAAAATAAAATGTAGGACCATGTGAAAGAGTGGATACTATAATTAATCTATTTGTACAGCTCCTCTCCTCCTCTCATTTCTTAAAACTAGTAAAGTCATAATATTACGTCTTATTCCTCAGTTGTAGAACGCCTCCTAATCTATCAATTTAATCAGGCATCCTAAAGATTTTTGTCAATTTATCTGCCATGTCAGATAAGAAGCATTGGGCTAGCGTACACCCATCACTGTGCACTAAAAATCAGTGGAAAATAACCCTGTTTACTGCAGCATTTTATGCTGAGTGTAGTTAACACACTGTCGTTCAGTAAACAAAGTACTTTGTAATGTGGAATATATTATTTTGCTATAAGGTATTTCAAAATAAGGTGACATATTTCAACGCTTTTCTTAGTGGCAGCATTACAAGTACGAAGAGGCTGGGTTTTGATAGATTGAGCAGCACATAGCAAATCAGAAGTTACTTTTGGTGGTTGCTCCTTTAATGAGATGTATCATACAGCTTGGATAAATTCTCTGCTGTGTGAAGCAACTTATCATGCCAGAATATACAGTATATTGTCATGGGCTTTTTTTTCTTTTTTCCTTTTTTTTAAAATCTTTTTGATTCTCTGGTATTCTGATGAATTATTTGCAGCATTTCCCTTTCACTGCTGCTAGAATAACCAAGTTATATTTCTTGAACATCAGTCTATCATTTTCATTGACTTCTTCCATTGTCAAAGACAGGGAGAAGGAAAAAAACCCCACTGCTTAATTTCACAAGACATTCTTCTATTTCCTTTGCTCCTTTGTTTCTTTGCTTCCTTTGCTTTCTTTGTTACAGCTTTTAACTTAGAGAAGACTTTTAAGTTTCTCCACTTCAGTGTAAGCTAATGAAGTCTCATTATTTATTTATTTTTTAAATGAACTGTAGTTTCACCACCATAGTCCTCTGAGCTTTAGATGCTTTCTCGTCCATAGCATCAATTAATCATCATCAAGATTATACTTTTCTCTGCATGCAGAATATGCTTAAGAATTTTTGTGGTTTTTTTCTTTATTAAAAGAAAAAAAAAAAGACAGCAAAAAGAAAAGAATCAAAACACTAATAACTTTTGGTAATCAGAAAGCAGCTGTTAAATTCTCATGTTGTCACATTTAACAGGAGTTCAGCAATAATTATTGGAGAGTTGATGACCTATTTCAGCCCCAGTTTCCTAGTTTAACACAGTGGTAAACTTATTTCTTTATAACAAGCCGGAGCTGAAAGTGTGCATCTCTACTTGAACAGTTAATTTTGTGATGCATATCCAAAAACTGTGGTTTTTTTACATAAATCTGGAATTCACAAACACCAAACTATAACAGATTTCCTTACAACACAGTATTTTAAAAGTGTTATTCTTCTGGGGTTTTTGTTTGGTTTTTCCCTGGTATGTTCATTTCAGAGGCAATTCATTTATGTTTCAAATTACTGAACTTCTTCCCTGACCTCCTGGAACAGCTCTTACATCTAGCAGAAAAGACAAGTGGAAGTATCATTATTTCTTGGGAATGTTTAGGACACATCCTTTTAGAACATTTTTGAAGCTGAGTTGCTTCCATCATACACAAGCCTTATAAAAGTATCATTAAAACAAAAAGGTTACTTCTGTCTTCTTTGAGTGAGGTTTCTCAGAGTTCAGATAATGTTTTTATTATCCTGCTTAATTTAGCAGGAGATCTTTCATTGGAATATAATCATATATTTACTAGTTTGGGGGTATTATAGGTGTTTTTCTATGTTTACCTTCTATACCCCTTGAAAGCTTTCTCTTTCTTTTTGAGACTCACATTTTTATGTTATGACCAGACTAAAGTTTCACATTTTTATCTCAGTTATTCTAACATTCTTTTTTTTCAGCTTTACCTATTAATATTTACCTCCATTTCAGGTTGATAGTATAGTCTCATGCATACATTGTCACCCTTTCTTACAGAGCTGGCAAATACCAACCCATTGTCAAAAACACAGATACAGACCCCAAACATAGCCATGGCACTGTGCCAATAATCTTTCCAACAGCTGAGGATATTTACTGACGGACAAGTCAGACATATATTCCTTTCAGAGCCTTGTGGGCAACAAAATCCAATTTTACATCCTTTTTTTGCACGGAGGTAAAATTTAATCCTGAACAACAGAACTTCCAAAACGAGACAGAGCCCAAGAGGATGAGATTTTTTGACCAAATGTTGAGTATTAGACCACTCAGTCATGTCCATAGAAGTTTGATAATCCAGTAGCATTACAAAAAATCCTATGCCATTAAACCATCAGCTGTGGAACGAGTGAGAGAACTTTGTGGGGGTCTGGTGTATATATTGCTGGTATATAAGCTAAGAGAATTCATCACTGTTAAAACAACAGTCAAAATTACATAGATTTGGACTGAAAATACCAGGTTTCCTTTCTCCTATCTCCACCTCAGTGAATCGGTAGGTCCTGACGCTCATTTCTGAAAAATCATGAGTAAATTAGTGGGAAGGATAGAGTGATTGTGTCTTTTGTCCTCATCTCTTCTTTGTAATATTCTTTATAGAATATGGCTCATTTTCCCCGCTGCTGTAGGCTCAGTATGGATCTTAGAAACTGAAAGAAAAAGGTGTTTGCGTGATTGGAACCCACTGTATAACTTCCTGCAGTTCTTTTTTATTCCTCCAGGCAATTAAAGAGTATATTTTCAACAATAGCTCCAACAAAACAGGCTCAACTGAAATAAATACTTACAGAAAGAGAATAAAGACAGCACCTATATTGGGATTGTGATGGACACCCTTCTGACTGTACATTCAATATTTTGATATTAAAATTTAAACCAAAGTTACATTGCTCTGATCCAAAAGCCTCTGAAGTAAACTTCCAGTCATATCTATGTGTTGAGACCTACTTGATAATTTGTATTTATGCAGCAGAAATGCTTGGTATGGCTTTAGCTTTGTGAAAAGCACTAAAATTATGTACAGAGGAAAGTCTCATTATCTGACAGAGTGTGAAGTTAGCAAAATATTTTTGAGCTGCTAGAAAAATAATTGTGCCCCCAAAAGCTCTAATTTACAATATAATCTGTAAATATATTTTTGATTAGGAAATCACAAGTCACACTTGAAGATCTTTGATACATGAGCACATTTTGGTGACAGAAGAAGAAAAAATTTTACAGACTTGACACAACCAAAAATATTTTTATGTTTTAGTCAAAATATTCATAAGGCAGGGAGATTTAAAACATGTAGAATATAGATTACAATTAAAAAGTAGAAAAACACTTTTAGAATACATCCAAAATGATAAAATAATTCATAAATTATACAAATTTTATGATAGACCAGAAAAGCAAGTAGATTTTTGTCTAATTGCCACCTTTTGCTGATTCAAGAATGTTAATCACAGGAAGTCCTAATAGTTCTATCAGGCTTTACTAATGTATTCAGGTAAAACGAACAAAATAATTAAATGTCTAAATATTGATTTGAAGTGCTCCAAGTATTAACGAAGTTTTGCACTCTACTTAACATGGGTTAAACTGTAGTTTAGACACCTTCATCCTTTCGGGTTGTTGAATGAGATGGAGATGATGGGATCTAGACATGATGCTGGCAATTTCCTCACCCCAGTGAAAGAAAAATGTATTCTCATCGACACTCTTGAAAAATTCCTTACTTCTGTTTCCTCGTAAACTACCTGTAGAATGATGTACTAAAATTTTCAAAGGCTTCTGTGCGTTGTACAATGGGTTTAATTTTAGAAAAGCCTGGCAAAATTATGCTGATGAAGAGTGGAAGAGGAGGTTCATGGTTGTTAAACCTTCAACATTTCCACATGTCTTCAGGAGAAGGATAAGGGCAAAGACTGCTAACCCACCCTACAGAGCAAAAAGACCAGGCCCAGGAATGATTTAGCTTTGTGTGATTGGGATTAGGGAAGCTCTGCAACCTTCCAGTTTAGCTCTCTGAGCAAAATCCAGTTTTTCATTCACACTTTTTACTGTTAGAATTTAAGTAATGAAAAACTATTAGAGGCTGTTGCAGGGTGGAGGTGGGGGAGTGCTGTTGAGAGCAAGAACTCTTAAGTTCTTTCTGCCCTTCCCAGCTCATTTAAGTTCCTGTTATGGACAACACCTGCTCTCTGATGTCCTATCTCCAACTCCTGCACGTGACTGCAGTTTGTAATAGCACCATATCCAATGCAGCCAGTGTTATTATCTTTTCCTGCCTTTACTCCTCTGTTAAAATCACTCCTCTGCTATTCACAGGTCAGAGGATTTCATCATGATGCCGTTTTTGGGGGTTAAGGTAGAGAAGCTGTTGTCTGGACATTAAGACACTTAGGTTCTGAGGAACCAGTAGCCCCAGTGATACGCCTGTCATTTTTGGATGTTCACCCTTTGGTTTTACTGAGTTAATTGTTCAGGGGTGGGAAGCACAGTGCACCAGTGCAATTGTGAGTGTTTATAAAAACACACCCACAAGCATTAATCTGGACTTCTCTAGAACAATTAACTATTGAAAAAATTGGATTTTTTTATTAAAATATGAGTTATTTTTGTTCAAATTTCTATCTCTTTTCTTCAAACTCTCTGAAAATAGTGAAGAATTTGTTTTTTCTTCATGAGCATGGGAAAAAATAAAGCAGAAATACCTGTGGCTTAAGTCATTCTGGGAATTATTTTTCATCGCTTCTCCCTGTGTTATAATTTTGTTTCTTTAACTTTTCAACAGTTCCTGAATAAATAAGACTGATTGTGGCCCTTTGGACCACTCTTTTCCTTTTACTATTATTTCTATTGAATTTTGGTGTAGAAATTCAATAGAGGAATGCAGAAGAGACAGGTGTAGGTTGTGGTAACGGTTTAGGAAGAATTTGCACAGAAACAGAACAAAAGCATGACTTCAGATCTAAACAGTTAAAATTGTGGTAGAATATTGGCAGTACTAATAATTAAAACATTTCTCAGCTGAGTCTGCACAGCTGATAATGAGGACCCACTCACTCATAATTTTGTTGTAGTAGGAGTTAGAGAGATAAAACCAAAAACTGGTTGAAAGTTACAGGAGACACGTGAACAGAGACCTTTAAAGAAGAAGGAAAAAGAAGTCCAAGCCCAAAATATAAGCTGGGGGAGAAAGGGTCACTTTCTCTTTACCCCTGAGCTTCACGCTAGGCCAGACGTTGTTTATGATCAAAACACCGACATTTATTATTCCTTGCTTTACTTTTCAAGGATACATAGATTCCAGCTAGAGCTGTTATTAGATAAATGTCATCATTTCAGTTTTATAAACAAGCAGGTTATTACAGAGTCCTATGTTTTCCAACTTCCACTACACAATGTTCTTTTGTATGGCTCAGACAATGAGCTGACAGCTCCATGGAAATCTCTTACAACATTCTGTAGTCAAAAGTGTTATGGAGTTCACTAGAAGTAGAAGAATGCATAATGCATTGAAGCAGTGTTATAGGCATTTATATCAGACTTTTAATGGAAAAATTAAAAAGTAATGCTGCTTTGCATTGCAGTAACTGTACATCAACAGTATGTCTTCATTTCTGGCACATGAAGGGTAGTTTCCATAGCAGCAGCATCTGTAGCACTGAGCAACATGGAAATTGGATTTTTTTTTTCCTCTTGTATTTCACAGATTAGAAAGGTAAAATGTATGGAAATAGGGGAAAGTATGTACTGCAGAAATGTGATCTTTAAAACCTGCTTTTTCCTTCCAAAATTCTGAAGTCGTAATAGAAAAAACAATTCTTGCACCGCATTCCTACTTCCTTAAGCTTCATATATGGCTTAATAAATGCGTAGGGCAGCTATTTTTGGTTTTGACTGACAGAACTAGGAAAGTGCAGAACTATCTCTGTCCATCTTCTGATATAATTTATTATCTGGCAATTCCTTTACGATTGGCCAAAAGTGACTAATAATTAAGGCACATTGCACAGAGATTGGATTTTTATGTTCCATTCATTTCTATACAAACAGCACTTGAGGTGTGCCACGAAGAAACACCACATACGAAAAATCTGCTATTTATTCCAATTAATAATGATTTTTCTTTCAAATTCTCCAAACTAAGATGAAAGATTCACTTTTGTTATGTGCACAGGACTTAAAAATGCAACTACATATTCTAAGGTACACATTTTCTTACACAGAATCATGATAGAAATATCTTCAGAACTAAAAAAAACCTGAAAGGTATTGCAAAGCTAGTACAATTTGGTAACTTTGGTGTAGGAAAGCTTAAATCAGAATAAAGAAAATTTTAGTCACAGAGTTGCTTCTCTCTAATTTAGTAGGAAGTGGCTCAATTATTTTTCTTAATCTGTAAGTCAGATTTTTATTTACGTTGTTCTTTGAAAGGGAGTGAAATTTTCACCGTTGGTTAAAAAACTTCTGAAGCTCCTACCTGGTGAAAGAGCATGAAAGAACTTTATACAAATTATATATTGAAAATATTATTTGAAGACAAAGTTTCCAAACATTTTACCATAAATTCTAGGAGAAGCTGTGTAGTATTGAGGGCTGACAAGTTCACCTGGTTGAAATTCTTTTCAGATAATTTTGTTTCTCATGTTTAGTCCAAGTGCCCTGTGCAGATACTCCTCTGTGGTGGTTATTATTTTAGCAGGGAATAGAAACTTAAAAATTACCTTTTTAGTGGGACTTTGATCCCTAACTCCTTTAAGCGCTCTGGAAATTGTTCTTAGGCACACATTTAAATTTTGTTTTGCATTTTGCAGTCTATCCTACTGACTGGCTGTAAATGTTTAAGCAGCATCAAGTCTATAACCCATTACCTTGAGGTGTTTAGAGATTTTAAGAAATGACACGCCTACTGAAGGATTCATCTCTAAACAACAGCTATTAGCTATATAAAGAATAAATATTCTTTATTTGTTTCTTGCAGATGATTCACTTTTCTTTAAATACATATTCAGCTGTTTGCATTGAGAATAAAATTTTTAAGAGACTCATGGCAGATGGATAGATAGAGTTTATAAGGGTGGTGTGCTCTGTAAGAACCCCCATGGATGTGCCAGGTGCTGCTTTTCCACAGAGGTGCTCAAGTGTCCAAGGTTCCAGAGTGTCAGAGGTTTCCTGCCCGCGTCCATGAGCCTGGACTAAAGGACTTTTGGCCTAGTGATCACAACACTTTATGTTCTTGAATCTTCATGAAAAGTTATATACAAATATAAAATAAAATATTCACCATGCTTTGGTGCATGGAGACAAATTGTAAAATTTCATGTTTGCTTTTAAACCCATCAGCTTTCCTGTAGTTTTAAGCCTTCTGAGCAAGGATGTTTGCTGGGTTGCATAGTGTCAGGAAGACAACGTGAGTTTTCAGCACTATATAGTCCTGATGTTTTTCTTCTACTTAGTTTATTACAGATTTTCTACTTACCCTTTGTTTTGTACTAATGGCTTATCATCCAGAAGAGAAGAAAGAAATGCAGTTCTTTGTTAGCCTGGATTCCTTCTATGATTTATAAACGTATGCCCAAGCCTAATATGAAGCTTGTCTGAATCTTCATTTGAATAGAATTATTTTTTGACACATCAGCTGTAGCTGACAAAACTAATAGTTCAATACCTCATGGAACAAACCTCAAAGCTTGCCTTCCTGTTTTAAAGATAGGAGACTTCTCTGGAGATAATTAATGTGTATTGATATATGTATAAAACTGAGCATTCCAGTCAGTGAAGGACATCCAGTCTATCTGAGGCATGGAAGAAAAGGATTTACACATTTGATGGTGATTTATATTGATATTTATCATTTTTATAGGAATTCATGGAGGAAGAAGAGAGAATGAGTTTTAATTCCGTTTTAAAAACCATGGCTTGAATCCTAGTTTATATTAAGAATGTTTAGGTAAAATTATATTAAATAAAATAGTTCTATTGTTATGATCTTCTTTGCTCTCTCATGTTTTTTCCAAGCTTACTTCACCTGTGAATCTTATAACTGAGTATGTCAGAAGATATTCTTATCCATTTTTCTGCTTGTAATGCTTTCAGGTAACTGGCAAATTCCAGAATCACTAGAACAGTTTTACTAGCACAGAATCTGAATATAATATGGCAACTTTGGATTATGACTATTTTTTTTCTTCGTGCTTTGTCTCCCATACGCTTTCACAGATATACACTTAGGTCATAATGTGGCAGTATCATCCCTCATTACTACATCAATAGCTTAACAAGCAAAGATAAGGAGTTAAGTTTAATGGGTGGTTATTAGTCCATGGTTTTTTGTGACATACCTAAGATAACACTTCAGTCTTGCTGTAAATTGCTCTTCTGGTGGATAGTCATGGATTCAGGAAGCAAATATCTCACGGAAAGAGTGGTTGTGTGAAGTCTTACTTTTCTTCCATCTTCTCCATTCCTTCCTGCTTTTGGCATTATCCATACGAAGAAGAGGGAAGATCTCCTGGCAGAGCTGCCTCTAAGGACAGAGGAAGTGCAAGTGATAATTCCCCACTTTTTCCCTCTCACCTTCTGGCAATCTGCAGAGCAGCTCAGTATTGTTTGATATCTTTTAATAAATGCTTCTTTCATTAATTTTCCTAACAGCTTTTCAATACCCTTTCATTTTTCAATATCCTTTGGTGATGAGTTTCACAGTCTAATTATATATTACATTTAAAAAAGCGCTAACCTCGGTTTGTTTAAAATTTGCAGCAGAAAATTCCATGGGATGCTTGTCACTTCCTTATTGATTGATAGTTTCCAATTCCCTTCAGCATGTCATTCATACTTCCATGTGTCTATGGTATTTCCTCTGAGCCCTTTCCTTGCAAGCTAGTCCATTTAATTTTTTTCAAGTGGAAATAATTTTTGATCTCTGATAATCCTTCCTACATCATATTTAGTTCTGCTGTATCCTTCTTGAGATGGAGTGACCACAATTACATGAATGTCATGGATTTCTTTAAGGCTTTCTCCACTAAGCTCTTAATGCTTTCCAAATAATTCCTAATGTTCTATTTGTCTTTTTAGCTGCTGCTAAGCAGAGCTGACATTTTCATAGAAGTACCATTGCAAGATGTGTAATGACTTCAAGATCTCTTTCTTTCCTGACAGGTTATAGGTAAATTAACATCCATCACAGGGTAGACATAATTAGGATTTTTTTTTCCCTCTTTGAATCTACTGTATGTATCACTTTGAATTTATCAAATTAAATTTTATCAAGAAGTTTATCATGCTATCTGTCCATATTGTGAGATACTTGTGCAACTCTTTGCTATCACTTATTTCTTTCTCTCCCTGATTGTTTGTTTGTTTGTTTGTGGTTTTCTTTT